>VFSX01000464.1:70000-101321 GCA_016618255.1 Chlamydomonas sp. UWO 241 | reverse complement strand
CTCTCTCTCCTCTCTCTCCTCTCTCTCCTCTCTCCACTCTCCACTCTCCACTCTCCACTCTCCACTCTCCACTCTCCACTCTCCACTCTCCACTCTCCCTCTCTCTCTCTCTCTCCTCTCTCTCCTCTCTCTCCTCTCTCTCCTCTCTCTCCTCTCTCTCGTGTCTCTCCTCTCTCTCCTCTCTCTCCTCTCTTCTCCTCTCTCTTCCTGCATCTCGGCCTCTCTCGCCGTCTCTTCGCCCTCTCTCGGTCTCTTCTCGCCTCTTCTTTCCTCTCTCCCTCTCTGCCTCTCTCCCCTCTCTCGCCTCTCTCGCCTCTCGCGCCTCTCGCGCCTCTCTCTCTCGCCTCTCTCTCTCGCCTCTCTCGCCTCTCTCTCGCGCCTCTCTCTCTCGCCTCTCTCTCTCGCCTCTCTCGCCTCTCTCGCCTCTCTCGCCTCTCTCGCCTCTCTCGCCTCTCGCCTCTCTCGCCTCTCGCCTCTTTCTCTCGCATCTCTCGTCTCTCTCGCCTCTCTCGCCTCTCTCTCGCCTCTCTCGCCTCTCTCATACATCAGCGGCATACGCACACATGTCCTCGGGGACAAGGTCGACAACGATGCCGTGATGCGCGGCGAGATTACTCTCTTTCTTCTCTGTCTCACTCGTTCTCATCTACACCTGCACACACACACACAACCAACCAACTAACTAAGCGTTACATGGGGCTGTCCGCATGCACCGGCAATGCCTGTACTACTAACAGCAATACACCCCGGCAATTGTTACGAGGTCTGACCCGTGCACTAGGATGTCTTTCGAATAGCGGCTGACCACACACACACACACACACACGCACACACACACACACACGCGCATCCACGCACACAGGTCCTAGGGGATAAGGTCGATAACGATGCCGTGATGCGGGGCGAGATTACTCTATTTCTTCTTTATCTCACTCGTTCTCATCTACACCTGCACACACACACACAACCAATCAACTAACTAAGCGTTACATGGAGCTGTCCGCATGCATCGGCAATGCCTGTACTACTAACAGCAATACACCCCGGCAATGGTTACGAGGTCTGACCCGTGCTCTAGGATGTCTTTCGAATAGCGGGTGACCACACACACACACACACGCACACACACACACACGCGCATCCACGCACACAGGTCCTAGGGGACGAGGTCGACTACGATGCTGTAATGCAGGGCGAGATCACCCTGATGTCTCCCTCTCATTTACTATTTTTTTTCTTCTCTCTTTCTCACTCTTTCTTCTCTTTCTTTTCTCTTGTCTCTCTCTCTTGCTCTTTCTTCTCTTTTACTTCTCTCTTTCTCTCTCTCCCCCCTCTCTCTCTCTCTCTCTCTCTCTCTCTCTCTCTCTCACCCTCTCTCTCTCACCCTCGCTCCCACTCTCTTCCTTCAACACACACGCACTTGCACACACACGCACACAGGTCCTCGGGGACGAGGTCGACTACGATGCCGTGATGCGTGGCGAGATCACTCCAATGTCTCCCTCCCTCTTTCTTCTCTCACTCTCTTTCTCATCTACACCTGCACACACACACACACACACACACACACACACACACACACACACACACGCATCCGCACACACAGGTGCTAGGGGACGAGCTCGACTATGATGCCGTGATGCGGGGCGAGATCACTCCAATGTCTCCCTCTCATTCTTCTCTCTTGCTCTCTCTTATATGCACCTGCACACACACACATACACACACACACCCTCTCTCTTTCTTCTCTATCTCATTCTTTCTCATCTGCACCTGCACACACACACACACGCACACACACACGCATCCGCACACACAGGTGCTAGGGGACGAGCTTGACTATGAAGCCGTGATGCGCGGCGAGATCACTCCAATGTTCTTCGCGAGCGCGCAGTCCAACTTTGGCGTGGAGCTCTTCCTCAAAGAGTTCATCGACAAGGTCTGTGTTTATGTGTGTGTGTGTGTGGACTGGCCGGGTGCTGCAGTGCAATGTGATTTGTTGTGATTGTGATTTGTTGTGCACTGCTGTGATGTGATGTGGTGTGATGTGATGTGCACTGTGCTGTGCTGTGCAACTTCAGCGTGGAGCTCTTCCTCAAGGAGTTCATCGACAAGGTGTGGACTGGCCGCGTGCTGCGGTGTAATGATGTGATGTGATGTGATGTGCACTGCTTTGCTGTGCTGTGCTGTGCTGTGCTGTCCAACTTTGGCGTGGAGCTCTTCCTCAAGGAGTTCATCGACAAGGTGTGGACTGGCCACGTGCTGTGGTGTCATGTGCTGCGCTGTGCTGTGCACTGCGCTGCGCTGTGCTGTGCTGTGCTGTTCTCTGCTGTGCTATCCAACTTTGGTGTGGAGCTCCTCCTCCAGGAGTTCATAGACAAGGTGTGGAATGGCCGCGGGCTGTGCTACGCCGCGCCGCGTTGCGCTGCAATCTGTGCGCTCTGCGCGCTCTGCGCGCTCTGCGCTCTGCTGTGCAAGGCTGTGCTGTGCACTGCGTTGCGGTGCTACCGTGCTGTGCTGTGCTGCACTGCGCTGCTACTGTGCTGTGCTGTGCTGTGCTGTCCAACTTTGGCGTTGAGCTCCTCCTCAAGGAGTTCATTGACAAGGTGTGGACTAGCCGCGTGCTGCAATGTGATGTGATGTGATGTGGTGTGGTGTGGTGTGATGTGCTGTGCTGTGCTGCGGTGTAATGTGCTTTATGCTGCGCTGTGCTTTGCACTGTGCTGTGCTGTGCTGTGAGCTTTGCTTTGCTGCGCTGTGCCGTGCTGGCTGTGCTGGGCTGGGCACTGTGCTGTGCTTTGAGCTGCTCTGATCTGCTCTGCGCTGTGCTGTGCTTTGCTGCGCTGTGCGTTGCGCTGTGCTTTGCTGCGCTGCACCGCGCTGTGCTGTGCTGCGCTGTGCTTTGCGCTGTGCTTTGCGCTGTGCTGCGCTGTGCGTTGCGCTTTGCTTTGCTGCGCTTTGCTGCGCTTTGCTGCGCTGTGCTGTGCTGCGCTGTGCTGTGCTGTGCTGTGCTGTGCCGCGCTGTCCTGTGCTGTGCTGTGCTGCGCTGTGCTTTGCACTGTGCTGCGCTGTGCTGTGCACTGCGCTGCACTGTGCTATGCTTTGTTGTCCTGTACTGCGCTGTGTTGTGCTTTGCTGCACTGCACTTTGTGCTGTGCTGCGCTGTGCTGTGCTGCGCTGTGCTGTGCTGCGCTGTGCTGCGCTGTACTGCGCTGCGCTGTGCTGTGCTTTGCGCTGTGTTGTGCTCTGCACTGCGCTGTTCTGCACTGCGCTGTGATGTGCTGTACACATCCACACACACACAAACACAAATGCACACGCACGCAGGCGCAACGGCCGGCGACGGCCACCACGCGCGCGAGCCCACACACACACACACACACACACAGAGAGAGAGATCGTTGCAGAGAACTCTGCACGGCAGACCTAGATAGGCTGTTTCTAGTCATCAATTGAGGAGATTCCGTTAGAAGGCGGGAGACCAACCGTGCGCCAGCAAGAGGGTGAACAACCTCATTCGTAAAGCAGTGGGGGAAGGGACAGCGGCGGTCATTGACGGCTGTGTTCGTCAATCCGCCTCGACTGAGTTTAAACTAGGTGTCGGCAGAAGGACTTCCACAGTTGTGGAAATCATGCTAAGATGATCCACTCGGTGGTGACTCGCTCGGCAAACTCGGGGCGCTCGGGGATGTCGCGTGTGAAGTTGAAGAGATGGATGTTTGCGGAGGGCGTAGAACGTGACTGAGTGGGCGCAAAAGTCACCGGCGTGAGCCGGAAGAAGGTGATGGCGCCGCCGGCATAGAGCGAAGTCGTGTCCGAACAGCGGTAGTCGTGCAAGTGGGAGGCAGTGGGAGGGAGGCAGCGGGAGGGTAGTCGGAGGGAGAGGGGGAGGGGCGGGGAGGGTTAGGGAGGGGCGGGGGGCACAAGATGGGGTGGGGTGCAGCGGGGATGGAGGGGTGGAAGACAGGAGAAGGGAGGGAGGAGAGGGGAGAGAGGAGGGAGCCACACTGTGGCCCGGCCACATGGCGCATACATAGGCGCTGGTGGCATGGGGGGGGGTGCATGGGGTGCATGTGCGCGCATGGGGCGCATGGGGAGGGGCAACTCCATGTGACGAGCATGTGGGTGTATGGAGGTCGACGGGGCGGCAGTGGGATAAGCGGTGGGTCTCTTGAGGTGGGGCGTGGGGTCGAATGAACGACTGGGCAGTGGGCGGTGGGCGGGACGGTGGCGGCTGGAGGAACTCGGTAGCTCAAGTTGAGCGCTGGCTCGGACCGCATGGCGGTCGAGGTGATGGCACTGAGATACCTGGGCTCCGTTGTCTGAATCTGCAGAGCTGCGGGGGGAGGGAAATCTGTGCGGTAGGGCGTCACGTGTTTTTTGCCATGTGGAGGGCGTGCGAGAGAGTGCGGATGGACTGAGTTCCTGGATGCATGCGTCGACTGGCTGCTGAATTGGCAGCCCGACGACAGGGGGCGTACGGAGGAGGAGAGGCGGCGGGAATCGGCGGCGGCATGGATGAAGGGGGGTCGACGTAGGCGGCGGCGATGACTGCGCGGGCCCACAGAGTGGGGCGCACACAGAGTGGCCCCCCCCCCCCCCACACAGACACACACACACACACACACACGCACGCACCCCCCCCCACACACACACTCACACGCGCGCAGGCGCGGCGGCCAGCAACGGCCACCACGCGCGCAGGCGACGACCTCCCTCCCACGTTACACTTCCACACACGCTTGCACACTTTCACACTTTCACACACACAAACACACCCACACCCACACACGCGCAGGCGCGGCGGCCAGCGACGGCCACCACGCGCGCCGGCGACGACCTCCCTCCCACGTCGCCCCAGTTCACCGGTCTCGTGTTCAAGCTACAAGCCAACATGGACCCACGGCACCGCGACAAGATCGCGTACGTGCGCGTGGTGTCGGGAAAGTTCGAGAAGGGGATGCGCGTCAAGGTGTGTGCGTGTGTGCATGTGTGCACAGCGCACCCTGGCACTTGTCCCCCACGGTGCGCATGTGAACCCCGACTACGTGTGTGTATGTGTGTGCATGGGGGTGGGGCATGCGTGTGTGTGTTTTGTGTGTGTGTGTATGTGTGTGTGCGTGTGTGTGTGTGTGTGTGTGTGCGCGCGTGGTGTCGGGCAAGTTTGAGAAGGGGATGCGCGTCAAGGTGTGCGTGTGGGGGGGAGGGGGAGTGTGTGGGGGTGGGGGGGGGGGGCATGCGTGTGTGTGTGTGTGCGCGTGGTGTTGGGAAAGTTCGAGAAGGGGATGCGCGTCAAGGTGTGTGTGTGGTGGGGGGGGGGGGGCATGTGTGTGTGTGTGCGTGTGCGTGTGTGTGTGTGTGTACGTGCACGTGGTGTCGGGCAAGTTCGAGAAGGGGATGCGCGTCAAGGTGTGTGTGTGTGGGGGGGGGCGTGTGTGTGTGTGTGTGTGTGTGCGCGTGGTGTCGGGCAAGTTCAAGACGGGGATGCGCGTCAAGGTGGGGTGGTGCGCGGACACACATCACACACACACACACACACACATGCACGCGCACACACACACGCACATGCACGCACACTCACACACACACACACTCACACAGGTCGCGCGCACTGGCCGCGTCGTCACGCTCGCTGCACCCCAGCGCATGTTTGCCAACGAGCGATCGACGGTGCTGTCCGGGTTTGCGGGCGACGTTATTGGTAGGTAGCGGGCGCTTTTGGGACACGGGGCTGATCAGATGATGATGGATTTTACAGTGTGTGACACCAGTAACGATGCATGAGACCTGCGTCGGCGCAAGCGCCTGACACCTAAACTCAGTTTCAGGCTGAAACCGGCTGGCAGATATGCTTACACGCGCCGCCGCCGCACACACGACCACACACACGACACCTTGCATCTTGTCGACACGCCGAGTCCGGTGCATCTTCTCCCTCTCTCTTCAGCTCTCTTTCTCACTCTCTTTCAATCTCTCTCGTCCATCTCTCTCTTTCTCCCTTTCTCTCTCACACACAAACACAAACACCCCCTCCCGCATCCTCCCACCCCTGCGTGCACAGGCCTCACCAAGCCAGGCATGCTCATTCTCTCTCTCTTACGCACACACACACACACACACACACACACACACCTCCCACACCTATGTGCGCAGGCCTGACCACCCCAGGCGCGTTCGCCATCGGTGACACCCTCCACACCGGCTCGACCGTCCACTTCCCGCCCATCCCAACCTTCCACCCCTCCCTCTTGTCTTGCGCCCTTACTCTCTTTATCTCTCTTTTTCTCTCTTGCTCTCTCTCTTTTGCTCTCTTTTCTCTCTCTGTCTCGCAAGCACACCCTCTCACACCTCCCGCCCCTCTGTGCGCAGGCCTGACCAACCCAGGCGCGTTTGCAATCGGCGACACCCTCCACACCGGCTCGACAGTCCACTTCCCGCCTATTCCGACCTTCTCGCCTGAGCTCTTTGCGTACATCCGGTGCGCGCCGAGCCAGCGCACGCGGCCACCATTGATGCACCACCTTTCGCGCCGAGCCGAAAGCAGCAGCTGTATGAAGTGATGCTGCTCGGGTGCCCAGTTGCATTGCCTGTCGCCCTGTTTTAATGCATGCGAGTGTCCAAGTGTCCAGTCCAGGTCCAGTCGTGCATTCACTAGGCTGTGTTTTGCTGTGTTGCTGTGTTGCTCGTCTCCCTCAGTTGCATTGCCTGTTGTCCTGTTTCAATAAGTGTCCAGTCCTGGTCCAGTCATGCATTCACTAGGCTGTGTTGCTCGTCTCCCTCGCCCAATGCAGTTGCGCGCCGAGCCAACGCAAGCCGTTCAACAAGGCGATCGAGGGGCTGCTGGGGGAGGGCGCGGTGCAGGTGCGTGTGGGAGACAGAACGAGAGAGAGAGTGGAGCACGCGGCGCTGTGTGTCGCGCGGTGTGCAATGCTGTGTGCGTCCGCGCTCTTGTGCCTAGTTAGCGGGAGCCGTTCAACAAGGTGATCGAGGGGCTGCTGGGGGAGGGCTTGGTGCAGGTGTGTGTGGGAGAGAGAACGAGAGAGAGTGAGAGAGTGAGACAGAGAGGGAGGGAGGGAGGTTGTTCGGAGATCGCACGGGAGCCGTTCAACAAGGCGATCGAGGGGCTGCTGGAAGAGGGCGCGGTGCAGGTGCGTGTGGGAGTGAGAATGAGAAAGAAAGAGGGAGAGACAGAAAGAGAAAGCTTGGAGTGCGCGACGCTGTGTGCCGCGTGGTGTGCGACGCTGTGTGCCTAGTTTGCGGAAGCCGTTCAACAAGGCGATCGAGGGGCTGCTGGGAGAGGGGTCGGTTCAGGTGCGTGTGGGGGAGAGAATGAGAGCGAGAGAGGGAGGGAGGGAGGGAGGTTGTTTCGAGATCGCACGGGAGCCGTTCAACAACGCGAGGGGGGGCGCGATGAGTCAAGACCGACCCGCTGCTCTCTCCACACACACACACACACATTCACACACACACACACACACACACACGCGCGCGTGCACACACGCACACACACACACACACATTTCCTCCCCCCACCCCCCACCCCCACTACGCTCACCCCAGGTGCTCTACTCGACCGACGAGGTCAAGACCGACCCGCTGCTCTCTCCACACACACACGCACACACATACATACACTTACACACACGCATACACGCACACACACATAGGATTGCGGGCAACCGTATATGGACGGCCCCGTGTATTCGTATATACGTACATACGACCGTATATCCGTATATACGTATCCGTATATGTAGCACAGCTGCCTCAAATGTATGTCAAATTGGGTGAGAGACACGCCGTTGGAACGCTGGATTTACAAGGGGCACTGTTGCTCTCGGTGTGATCATCATGCGTGCTAAGGATGTTCAGTAAATGCCAAAACCGTATTGTGGCTGCACGGGCGGCCGCGGTGCGTGCGGTGCGGGAGCCAAGTCCTCTCCCTCCTCCCTTCCCCTCCTCTCCCTTCTTCCCCCTCCGTTGAGTCTATGACCTGATCTAGTTCAGTACCCAAGGGCCCCCGTCCCTTGTTAAAACGCTGAGCAAGTAATAGCCGAGACACTACCCCACCAAGACCCAGACCCTGACACACACCCAAACCCTAGACCCAGGGGACCCCCTGCCTAGACCCACACCCACACCCACACCGCACCCAGGCCCCAGGCCCCAGGCCCCAGACCCCGCCCCCACCTCCCGCCCCCGCCCCAGACTCCAGACCCCAGAACCCAGACCTCAGGCCCCAGACCCAAGACCTCGACCCAGAGAGACCCCAAAGTTGTTGCGCCACCCGCCCTATGAGCCCCATGCATGCGCCCCATGCACATCACCAATACCCCCCCCCCCAAAGCTGCATGCAATCGACAGAGCTGGTCATCAGATTAAAAATGCAAGCAGAATCGTCCGATTCCGTGCTGTATTCGGGGAGTAGTATTGCCGTTTGTTGCGTGACTCAAGGTGTGACCCCGTTGGCTGTCTGAAGGACCTTGCGGCCCACGTTCCTCCATCCGATATCTCTTGCTTACTGCTACTGAGGTTGTTTGCGACCCGTTGCGGCCCGTTGCGGCCCGGATCGCGTCGGCGTCAGCCGCAATCCACACACAAAAACGTATATTGCAGTGCGTATACCGCCCGCTTTTGACACCCGTATATACGGCCGTATATACGGATATACGGATATACGGGATATACGGTTGCCCACAACCCTACACAAACACACACACACTTCCTCCCCCACCCCCGACTCCCACCACGCTCACTCCAGGTGCTCTACTCGACCGACGAGTACAAGACTGACTCTCTCCACACATTCCATTCCAGATCGTTACAAAGATAACGGCGATGTCGTTCCAGAGGTCTGTCTGTCAATAGCGGGTGACCACTCGTCGCTATGAGGGGATATAATGCCACTCTGCTGGGAGGGCTACCTCTGAGGCACTGCATCTAAGTACGCTTTGTTGTACACTGACTAAGCTGACTGTGATCATTCTCTCTCTTTCTCTGAGGCTGTGTGGTGGTCAACACCTCTTATCCCGCCTTAACCAGATCGCGGCATATGGACTCCCACAGCTGTGGAAATCTCGCTAGGGTGAGCCATCCGAGTGGGACTCGGTTGTCGAGGATGCGCGTGAGCTCCGGGTACTCGGCGTTTTTGGCTCGATCTCGTTTGAACTGGTCAAAGCGAGTCTTGACGGCGTCTCGAAATCGTTGGGATGTGAAAATGTCACCTGTATTCTGCCGGTACGACGTGATGGCTCCTCCCACGTGGAGGCCATCCGTGTCCGGACGGCGGCACATGAAAAGTGCGGCGGTGGCTGGGAAGATGGGGTGTGGGGGGTGTAGGCGCTGGGGAGGGGGAGGGGAGGGGAACATGGCACACACACACACACACACTCACACACACACACACACACACACTTCCTCCTCCCACCCCCCACCCCACCATGCTCACTCTAGGTGCTCTACTCGACCGACTAGTACAAGATCGACCAGCTGCTCTCTCTCGAGACACACACACACACACACACACACACACGCACACACACACGCGCGCGCACACACACACACACACACACACTTCCTCCCCCACCCCCCACTCCCACCACGCTCACCCCAGGTGCTCCACTCGACCGACGAGTACAAGACCGACTCTCTCCACACACACACACACACACACTTCCTCCCCCCACCCCCCGCCCCCACCACGCTCACTCCAGGTGCTCTACTCAACCGACGAGTACAAGACTGACCCGCTGCTTGCTGCATGCGGGCAGCTGCAGTTTGAGGTGGTGCAGGTCAGTCACAGTGATTCCCCCGTAAGCCGTTCACAGCTCCGGGCCGGATTTCCCATGTCCCAGGACAGCACCCTGCACTTGGCGGGAGGGGGCGTGGAGGGGTGCGCTGGAAAGCTCTCGCGTTCAGCAGCACAACGGCATTCGTTGCGCGAGCCCCCGCTCTGCATTGCACCTGGTCTGTGCGGTCAACCGGGGGGGAGGGGGGAAGCAATATTAAAAACCTTCCCAGGGGCCAGTGGTGGGCGACTGGTCAGTCACACAGTGGGTTGGTTTTACAGGCTGTACACATACGCGCCCGGAGGACCCGGGGGCGTGAGTTAGGGCCTAGACTACATGTCTAGGGGGGCTCTACTAGGAGAGCCCACAAGGCCTCGCAGCGCGCCAGCCTACCAGGGTACACCGTGGGTTGAATACTGGGCTCCTGGGTGGTTCGGCTCCAGGAGGGGGCTCTGGGGGAGGAGGGGAGGGACACGGGCGCGCGGGCAGTTGGCAACTGGCAGTTGGCAGTTGCAACTGCACCTGGCAGTTGGAAACTGCACCTGGCAGTTGGAAACTGCAACTGGCAGTTGGAAACTGCAACTGGCAGTTGGAAACTGCAACTGGCAGTTGCATGTGGTGCTGGCCAGTCACGCGTGAGCTCCAGCAGTCGGTGGGCGCCAACAGTGAGCTCTCTGGGCTGTCTCTTGCAGGGTCGGGGTGTGGGACACATGCGGGACCTCTAGTAACCCAGCTCCAGAGGTCCGAATGATCCATGGGGCGGGGTCGTCGAAAACGAGCCTCCTGGCTTCAAGCGCATGCGCGGCGCACACACTACAGGCTGTGGCGCCGTGCCGCTGACGTGCACTGGTCTGCCTGCCACATGCAGCACCGGAGAGATGGGTTGCACTAGTAGGGGCTGCAGCACCCTGTGACCGAACAGGTCACACGCCTCGGTCACTCTCGTCACACTCGTGGTCACTCTTGTCACACTCTTTTCGCACTTGCAGTACCGGATGAAGGACGAGTACGGCGTCGACACGACGCTCGACGTGATCCCGTTCTCGATCGCGCGCTGGGTCAAGGTGGGGGGAGGGGCCGAGGTGGACCTGTATGTCTGCACGCGCGTATGCATATATGCGACCCACTCACTCGGCAACTGGCCCGGATCGGCATGTGTCACATCTACGCGCAGAGATGCGCGTGCACGCTGCGCAGCAGTCTCCAATCTCCCGACACACCCACGCTCGCACACACGCGCGCGCAAACGCGCACTCGCACACACTCTTTCGCAGAACGGCTGGAGCGCGGTCGAGGCCGCTGGGCGGCTCTTCAACACTGTTGCTGTGAAGGACTGTTACGGCCGGCCGGTGCTGCTCTTCAAGAACCAGTACGGCCTAGACGCAGTCGTCGGCGAAGCGGGGGCCAAGCTCGGGGAGCTGACGCCATACTCGGTGCCGCCAGAGATGTGACATCAGGGCCCCCCGTGAGGGCTGGTGGAAAGCGGCTGTCTCGTAGTGTCACACTGTGTGTTCGTTTGGTTGCCAATGGTGGCTACATCAGGTCGCTGGCCACCTAGGGCTCCCTACTGTCTCTGCGTGAGTCCTAGCTAGTAGTAGTAGTAGTAGCAACAGGTCTGTGTCTAGGTAGGTGCGTTGTAAGTGGTCATGGTCTCCACAGCCGTGGTGGTGTGAGAGCCGGCGAGAGCGCGTGCCGCTCGCTGCGCCAGATCATGCAGCTCCTCATGGGTCTCTCGTGGCCATGCGTTGTCAGGTGCGCTTGCTGCATGGTGCCGCATACGCCATGCATGCCATGGTCCGTGCTCGGGGCGTTGTCTTTTGCGGCGTGCATGCCTCCATGCCGCACGCATGGTCCCCGTCCTCGCCCTCGTGGCCGTCTCGTTTCGTCTGCTGGTGCAGCTGCAGGACGGACGACCCTGCCCTGCCTGGGGAAATCTGCAAGCGGCATCTGCCGCATGCTGTGCACGCATGTCCCAGAGAGGGCACGCATGGGCACCATGCAAGATCGCCATGCGCACGCATGGACGCCATGCAAGATCTGGGAAGGGCTCTGTCCCTCGCAGCAGCCCCACGCTCCACGCCTGCTGCCGTCACAGCACCGAGCTCTCGCCTCCGCGTCGTCATGATGATTTCGACTTGTCGGCAGGCCGACTAGGGTAGAGGGGCGGGAGCCACTTCAGCGGATGCCGGCGGTACATCGGCCACGGTGGCAGCACCGCCACCGCGTTCACCGCCAGAGCCCCCCCCATGATCTTGACCATGAGCATGAAGTCGGAGGTGACGTAGCCGGCCACGAACGCCAGCACGCCGAACGCTGTGAGCACTTGCGTCATGAGCTGCTCGGCCGTCTTCTGCCCCTCGAAGTCCATGGGCGACCCGAACAGATCGAGTATCCACATGATAAAGGCGGATGAACAGGCCGCTGCAAGCCCTGCTGTAAGTGGCAGGAGGTGTGGGGGGGAGCATGCCATGCATGCACGCATGGACGCATGGATCCCGGGAGGAGTGAGCTGGGCAAATCGCAGTAAAATCCCTGGCAAGCCTCCTCCTCAGTATTTGAGGAGTGTGCATAATGCCACTGGCTTCTCTGAGTGTCAACGTTTGTGACTTCACAGGTGCTTTGATCCGTGAACACGTCGGAGCGGCCGAAACCAAACAAAAACTGCCCCCCCCCCCCCCCCCCGCCCAGCAGCCATGCCTACGCCCATGGCAGGCATGGCTGAGGCTGCCATGCCTATTAAGCATGCCAACTACACGACATCATCACACACAGCTACGTCAGCTACGTCCAGTACAAACAAACGCCTTACTTTCTACCCGCCGCCGCCGGGCGCGCCGCGACCGCGCCCCCGCCCGCCGCCGCGCCCGCCGGCGCCGCACCCAGGCCATTCTGCATGAATTTGCCCACGATGTTGAACACCGCCATGGAGATGCCAGCGGACAGCATCCAGTTCTTCTCCCACCACGTCTTCTCCTTGACGGGCGCGCGCGCATCGGCACCGCCCTCGGCGCCCGCCTCGCCCTCGCCGCTTGGCGGCTGCCCAGTCGGCCGGCCGGTCGGGCCGCCGCCGCCGCCGCCGCTCTGCCGAGTCGGCATGGGCTGGTCGTTGCCTGCGCACATGGGCAGGCGGGCGGACGGTGCGTGTCATGCGCACTGCGTGCCTGACCCCGTAACGGAAACAGTGACACCGGCTTTACAGCGAAGACTACCTTCTAGTCCTGGTACCACCGCCTGGACCCAAGTCCAGTTCTGACCCTCACAATTACTCGAGGGGCAGTGGCCACCAGCCGGCTGCCTGCCAACGTGTAGTCCTAGAGCAAAGCGGTTCCTGACCCACGCGGCCCGAAAATCTACACCCTACACTCCCAGTCGTGTGCTAGCGCACGGCAGCCCCTCCCCACGGCAGCCCCCCCACGGCAGCCCCCCCCCCCGCCCCCCTCCTCCCGTGCACTGCATGCACCCACCAAAGCGGTGCCTGGCCCACGCGGCCCGAAGCCGTACACCCTACACTCGTAGTCGCGTGCTGCCGCACGGCAACCCCTCCCCCACGGTAGCCCCCCCCTCCCCCCTCCCGTGCACTGCATGCACCCATCACACAGAGGACTAGTGCGGGTGCCATCTGCCTGCCTCAGGGATTGAGTGCGCAAGCACAAGTCTAATACGCCATCAAAGGCGTCCATCAAGACTGTAAAATCGGCCACGCGCGCACCCACCCTCGCACCCACCTCGATACATGATGCTCTCTGCGGCCGCGGCAATGTGCGGCGGCCCGTGCACTGCATGCACACCCCACACGCGCGCACCCACCCTTGCACCCACATGATGCTCTCCGCGGCCGCGGCGGTGTGCGGCGGCCCGTGCACTGCATGCACCCACGCCACGCGCGCACCACCCTCGCACCCACCTCTAGACATGATGCTCTCTGCGGCCACGGCAATGTGCGGCGGCCCGTGCACTGCATGCGCCCACCACACGCGCGCAACCACCCTCGCACACACATCCGAACATGGTGCTCTCTGCGGCCGCGGCAATGTGCGGCGGCCCGTGCACTGCATGCGCCCACCCCACGCGCGCACCACCCTCGCACCCACCTCTAGACATGATGCTCTCTGCGGTCGCGGCAATGTGCGGCGGCCCGTGCACTGCATGCGCCCACCACACGCGCGCAACCACCTCGCACCCACATCCGAACATGGTGCTCTCTGCGGCCGCGGCAATGTGCGGCGGCCCGTGCACTGCATGCGCCCACCCCACGCGCGCACCACCCTTGCACCCACCTCTAGACATGATGCCCTCCGCGGCCGCGGCAATGTGCGGCGGCCTGTGCACTGCATGCGCCCACTACACGCGCGCAACCACCTTCGCACCCACCTCCAACAGTGCTTCTTCAATTGATTTAAATTAATTAATTCTTATAGCCCGGCCGCAGACGGCCAGGGCCAAAATCTGCAAAAATCTGCAAAAATGACAAAAAAAAGACGGCAACAATCGACCAAAATCGGGCGGTAAACCCAGGGGGGGGGGCAGAATAATAGTTTTCAAACCTCATCCTCCATTTTTTCTAAAAAGTCCCCTGGGGGGGGACCCCCCCCCAAGCACACCCTGGCCTTATCTGTTGGAGCTCAAAGTTGCTGGGCAGCTTCGTCACATCATCCTCTCAGTGGGTGACTGTACAACTCAATCCTACTCCTGAAACTGGCATCAGGAGGCGGCCACGCGCCCCGGTACAGCCCCACACCCCAAGGCCCCTTCCACGCCCTCCCAACTAATGAAACACACAAACGACCATGTATTTGGCATCTGTGTTGTCAGACGAATCCAGCGCGCCAACTCCCAGACCAATCGGAGGTCTGCAGAGCATCCTGCCCCCCAGGGGGTGTGAACCAGTGGTCCACATCAACTGCCCGGTGTGGGACCCCCTCGCACCCCCATACCCCTGCAATACATACTGTGGTCTGTGTGAGACCTGAAGGTGGATTCGGACTCCTCTTCATGAGGGGAATCCAACGTGCCCACTCCCATGTCGAACGAAGGTCAGATCCAAAAGTTACATAATTTTCTAAAAAAATACCGGGGGGGGGGACCCTTCCCTGCGGCCCGTTTTGTTAGGGGTGGATATGGATGTAACTCTAAGAGGGGAAGGACATGGCGCCGGTCCGGTGTCAAACGGATAAGTTTTTGAGGATGGGGTCGGAAATCAGGCTACCTGCCCCCCCCCTGGGTAAACCCTAAAAAAAGAATTAATTATTACCGCCCAGAAACCGCCGTAGGCGGTTAACCGCCCAATCGAAGAAGCACTGACCTCCAAACATGATGTTCTCCGCGGCCGCGGCGATGTGCGGCGGCATCACCATCGGCCCCTCGACCGGACGCTTGACGACGACCCTTCCCGTCGGCGGCACGGTCGGCGCGCCGGTGGCCACGCACGGCCCGCCCGACGGCCGCCCCACCAGCTGGTACGAGAGCGCCATGACGGAGCTGTCCACGCCCAGGGAGAGCTCGACGACCGCGCTGGTCGCGCCGGACGCGAGGCACGCCGCGCGGATGGACGTGGACGCCGAGCCGACGCGTACCACATAGAAGCTGCACGGGGAGGGGGGACGGGGGGGGGGGGGGGGCAGCCGCCGAGGATCAAGCCCCACGCGTGTGCGCCCGTGGTTGCGGGGAGGAGGGCAGAGGAAAGGAGGGGGGCGGGGGAGGGGGGCAGCCGCCGAGGATCAGGCCCCGCGCGTGCGAGTGCGCCAGTCTGCTGACCTAGCTGCAGGGGGGAGGGGGGGAAAGGGGACATGGGAGGGGGGTAGCCGCCGAGGATGAGGCCGGGCGCGTGCGAGTGCGCCAGCCTGCTGACCTAGCTGCGGGGAGGAGAGGGGGGAGGGGACAGGGGAGGGGTGCAGCCGCCAAGATCAGGCCCCGCGCGTGTGCGCCCGTGGTCGCGGGGAGGAGGGCAGGGGGAAGGAGGACGGGGGGGGGGGGGGGGCAGCCATCGAGGATCAGGCCCCGCGCGTGCGAGTGCGCCAGCCTGCTGAACGTGCGGGGAGGAGGGGTGAAGGGGACGGGAAGGGAGGGGGCAGCCGCCGAGAATCAGGCTCCGCGTGCGAGTGCGCCCAATGAAGACCTGGTTCCGGGGAGGAGGGCAGGGGAAGGAGGACGGGGGGGAGGGGGGGTAGCCGCCGAGGATCAGGACTTGCGCGTGTGCGCCCGTGGCTGCGGGGAGGAGGGCAGGGCGAGGCGGACGGGGGGGGGGGGGGGCATCCATCGAGGATCAGGCCCCGCACGTGTGCGCCCAATGCAGACCTGGTTGCGGGGAGGAGGGGGGAGAAGGGGACAGGGGTGAGTGGGGCAGCCCCACGACCGGCCCCCCCGACGGGCCCTTGCGTGGTGTGCGCCATGCGCCATGCGCCATGCGCCATGCGCCATGCAGAGGTGTGCGTCATGCAGAGGTGCCCGCCCCCGTCGTCTCCCAGGCCCTTCCACTACGCACGCAGCGGATGACCCGGTGTGTGATCGCGCGAGTGGCGTGTTGCAACCTACCCATCGTCCTCGATCAGCGCAGCCAGACCCTCTGTGGAAGAAGCAACCTCCATCACGCTCAGCTCGCCCCCCTCCACTACCATGCCCTGCACGGTTGCGCTGGGAACGAACGTCGCGCCTCCATCAAACGAGTGCTCGAGCTCAAAGCGCGCCCCGTGTGCGCCACAGCATGCAGCGAGCGCCAGGATGAGCAGTAGAGGCAGCATCGTGACCCGTTGTGACATCGTCGACTTGGCTGGTTATGGAGGGGAGCTACATGCGTCCAGGGAGTCCATGCATCCACACTCACACTCCACGCCTGATCTTCCTTCCCGCAAGAAGGAAGACTCTCTACTCGTATCGTGTCTTTACACGTATCGTGTTCTGACAAGCACGCGCGCCGCTGAGATCTGCTCCGAGTGCACTGAGAGTGTGAGTGGCGGCCGGCCCATAGCAGCACTACCCCAAGGCGCATGCATGCCCATGCCACGTTCACGTGGTTAAGAACAGGCCTGCATGGAGGCGCAGAGCACGCCATGCATGGCGCCGCGCACTCACAAGAAACCCTGACCGTGCCTGGTCGCATGCATGCATGCGCGCACGCACGCGCCTGCCCATCCACATGCGCCACTCGTGATCATCTCCGCATGCCTCCCGGCTCATCGCTGCATGCCTCCCGGCTGATCACTGCATGCACACCCCCTCCCTGCCCGCACGCATACGCGCACGCAGCCACATCACACACGATGCCTCCGCTCCCCCGCCGAGACCTGAGGAGCCTCGTGCGCAAGCTTGGAGACAACTCTCGGCCTGGGCAGCAGAGGCTCGTGATGGAGGCCATTCTCGAGCTGTGCCGCAACCGCGATTCAGAAAGCCTGGCCGCCATCACCGCAGCTGGCGCCATCCCTGCAATCGCGCAGCCGCTGGGACCTGGGTCGTCAGTTGGCGTGCAGGTGATGGCAGCAGCACTGTTCTGTCAGCTTGCTCTGGACGACGGTCTGAATCTCGCCATCGCGTCCTGCCCTGGTGCCGTCCCTTCACTGGTGCGGCTGCTGGGGCTTCACTCTCCGCCCGAGGTGCAGATGAATGCAGCAGGCCTGATGATGATCCTTGCTATGAAGGATGTGAACGTGGTCATCATCGCTGCTGCTGACGCCGTCCCTCCGCTGGTGACGCTGCTAGGCGCTAGCTTCCCAGCCGACATGCAGGAGAGGGCAGCACACCTGCTGATGCGCCTCGCCGAGACCCCTGCGAGCGCAAAGAACATTGTCGCTGCTGGTGACATCCCTCGACTGGTGGAGCTGCTCGGGCCTGGCTCTGCTCCACCTGTGCAGCAGCGCGCAGTGGGACTGCTCGGCTGGCTGGCTGAGAATGCTGCGGATGGAGATACCATCGCCGCAGCCAGCGCCATCCCTGCAATCGCGCAGTTGCTGGGACCTGGCTCGACAGTTGGCGTGCAGGTGATGGCAGCAGCACTGTTCTGTCAGCTTGCTCGGGACGATGGCCTGAATTATCGCCATCGCGTCCTGCCCTGGGGCCGTCCCTTCGCTGGTGCGGCTGCTGGGGCTTCACTCTCCACCCGAGGTGCAGATGAATGCAGCAGGCCTGATGATGATCCTTGCTATGAAGGATGTGAGCGCGGTCATCATCGCTGCTGCTAACGCCGTCCCTCCGCTGGTGACGCTGCTGAGGGCTGATTTCCCAGCCGACATGCAGGACAGGGCAGCACACCTGCTGATGCGCCTTGCCGAGACCCCTGCAAACACAAACAACATTGTCGCTGCTGGTGCCATCCCTCGACTGGTGTAGCTGCTCGGGCCTGGCACATCAGATGATGTGTGCCAGAATGCAGCGGCAACGCTCAAGGGCCTTGCTCAGAATGTTCAGAACGTGGACATGTCGATCGCCTCTGCTGGTGCCATCCCGCTGCTGGTGCTGCTGCTGGGGCCTAGCCGCCCAGGCGCCGTGCAGTAATGCGCAGCAGGAGCGCTTACCATCCTTGCTCGGAGTTCTGAGCTTGCGTGCAGCATCGCTGCTGCTGGCGCCATCCCTCCACTGGTGCAGCTGCTGGAGCCTAGCCTCCCTGGCGCTGTGCAATACTATGCAGCAGCAGCGCTTACCATCCTTGCTCGGAGTGCTGAGCTTGCGTGCAGCATCGCTGCTGCTGGTGCCATCCCTCCACTGGTGCAGCTGCTGGGACCTGGCTCTATTGCGTTCGTGCAGCTGAAGGCAGCAGCGGCACTAAGTCAACTTGCTGAGGAGGGCGGGAGTGCGGCTACCATGATTGCAGTCGGTGCCATCCCTGCTCTTGAGCAACTGAAGTCTAGCTCTCCTGATCTCGCTGACATCGCATCAGAGGTAGTGGACGTGATTCGCGGGGCCGAGGAGCACGCTGCTATAGCCGCTGCAGAAGCGAGTGCCAAGTTTCTGCAAGAGCAGGAGTGGAAGAGGCTGGGCCTCGACTGACGAGCCCATAGGGCAACGCGCCAGCTTCAACACGGCCCCCGTCGCAACTGTTGTGAAGAACACAATCGAACTGAGGCGGCTTTGGGGCAGCAGTGGACGGTGGGCTAGGGAAGCTGGGGCATAGGGAGCTGGGGTGGGGCTTTTTGAAAACTGTGGGAGATGCTGATTGCAGGCTGGTTTGGAGTACGCATGTGGTGACAGAGGCACTGTTGTCGACCGCGGGTGGCCTCGACCACACACCGCTCCTGCCACTGTTGCTCAGCTTGTGTGCAGCCGCCAGCAGCGACATGTCCGGCCCAGCAAGCAGGAGATGCACAATCGCAATCTTCGCAATCCTTCACAGCGGCACCAATTGCCATGCCCTGCGCCGCGTCACGCAGCAGAGTTCAAGCTCGAAATCGACCCCCACCCGTCGACCTCAAACCCAGACGGATCGATGCGAGGTATGTAAAAAGGCTTCTAGCCGCGCGGAGGGGTCGGGGGTCGACGTCTGTGGGGCGCGCGGGGGGCGGGGAGTGTGGCGTGAGGGCTGACCAGACTTTTGCCCTGGGACGCGTCGTGCGCGGACGATAGAACGTCAAACGCGGAGGAAAACTCTAACATGAACTCAGGAACAGTAGTGCGCGGTGGACGCGGTCGATAAGGGCGCCATGGGGCGTCTGCGCCACGTTTCAGGCTAAAAACGGCGGAAAAGTGGCATTTTCGGCACGGTAAAGCTGTGGATGCGTGCACCAGCCCCCCGATGCAGGTGAAATCAAGCGCGTGGTACATGATGACCATAAAGAAGGCAATTAGGAGGCTCGGGGCAGGTTCCGCGGCTGCTGGTGGTGGAATGTTGGCGCAGCACAAAATGCAGGAAATTGGGAAAACGCTCTAGCGTGCCCATGCGCCTCATCCGCCCCGTTCAACGTGGTCCGAATAGTTAGGTGCATGCCTAAGGCCTATGAGCCGGGGCGTGGGTGCCCGGGGCCCGCCCACGGCGCGCATGCAGTGTTGTGCATGCGGTGTTGTTGCATGGCGCATGGATGCGTGGGTGCACGCGGCAGACCCAAGCTGCCATGCTCTGCCCTAAATTTCGTTTTGCATGCGCCTCATATATATATGGGGGCAACCTGTGGCAAGAGCTGGGTGGTTTACATTGGTTGACACGGGTACATATTTCGACCCCAAGCCTGCCCCATGCGACAGCCCTAAACCACCACTTTTCGCCACCAGCGAGCCCATCTTCTGGTCCCTGCCGCGGCACACAGCTCCGGTATGATCTCTAGCACTGCGCTGTGGGCGTAGTTGGGGGCTGCCGCCGCGCTGGCTCGTCATCGGGCGGGCACCCGCTTTTTGGCCATCGCGCCCATGCATGCCCCCGGACGTCGCTGCGGGTCTGACCGACCGCGCGTAGGCGCAGATATAGGTGGCACACAGGTGTGCAAGACGCGGCAGCTGCTTAAACGACGTGTGTGCGCCAAAGTTCGGATTTTAGGGTCTTCACTGCTCGCACTCTCCACAAAACCCCTCCACACCTTTTCTACTATATCTCTGCGCACACTCCACCCCGGGACCCTCTGAGCTGTGCTACGAGACCGTGTTTACCCCCTCTATCTCTTGTTTGAAAGGGACCGGGATCGATTAAGGTCGATTTTGGCTTGAAACGCCCTACAGAAGGTACACAAATTACATAGATTTTTTTTTTGATAATGTTTGATGATGAGAGTTTTATAATCCACTTCTGGCGGTCACACGTACGGTTCCAAAGCTCCAGTGGGACTTAGAGAATCAAGGCTCAACGCCCACAAAAGGTCAAGCTACAAGTAGCCCACGGTAACGCCATCCACACTTGGTGGCGGGCGCCAAGCAAGCAGCACCACTGTGTAGGCTGCACACCCAGCCCCTCAAATGGCCAGAGGGCGGGCCCAAGGTATAAAACCATGAAGGGACCAGAAAGCCCTCCCCTAAACCATTGGAAGCGGGGCTGGTAGCACATCCATAGATGTTGATGACATAGATGATGATGAGAGTTTTACAATCCACTGCCGGCGGTCACACGTTCGGTTCCAAAGCTCCAGCGGGACTTAAGAGAGCAGGCACGAGGCCCACCAAAAAGGTAAAACTACTAAAGCAGCCCACGGTAGCGCCAACCACGTCGTGGCGGGCGCCAAGCAAGCAGCACCACAGCGCAGGCTCCACACCCAACCCCTCCAGTGGTCGGAGGGCGGGCCCAAGGTATAAAACCATGAAGGGACCAGAAAGCCCTCCCCCAAACCACTGGAAGCGGGGCTGGTAGCACACCCGCCGCAGCACTCTACTCAGCAACCACACCGCACCCGCCACTGCGCGCGTGTGGCGCCACCTCCCCTTCAACACACCCCCAGAGGGGATGCCAACTAGCAAACAGGTGCAGCCACCCGCCCGCCGTCAACCACGAGGCGCGCGCGGTGGAACTGCGCCCGCTTGCCCGCAGCCTTGGCGGCGAGGAAAGCGGGCCACAGCGCCCGGTGCCGCGCCTCCTCGCGGTCACTGAGCACGTCGAAGACCGCAACCCGCGCCTGGCGCAGCTTCCAGCGCCAGCGCAAGACAGTGTCTGCCACGGCACCAGACGCCACGGTGAAGAGCACACGCAGCATGCCGCCCCCGCGCGGCTCCACACCGATGCCCCCGACGGCAGGCTTGGCGTTGATGAACGACGTGTCTGCCACGGCACCAGACGTCACGGTGAAGAGCACACGCAGCATGCCGCCCCCGCGCGGCTCCACACCGATGCCCCCGACGGCAGGCTTGGCGTTGATGAACGACGCGGACACGACGCCGCCACCAGCCGGCCCATCCCAGTTGCCAGTGTTGTCGTGCATAAAGCGCACGATGTTCGTGGCCAAACGGACAGGCATGCTCACGCCGGCCGCGGCGTCCGCGGCGCGCCGCAGTGCTTCCTCCGCGTCGTCGGCGAAGCAGCCGCTGAACACGTCATTCGCATGGCCGCATCCGTCGCCGCCCGTGACGAACACGATGGCGTTCTCCACAGAGATCGACGCCATGAAACTGAGGCGCAGCGACGCGTCGCCCACACGCGCGGGCACCCCCCCCGGACGGCAGGGCTCGCGCGGCGCCCGCCGCAGCAGGCCGCTCCGCCGCCGGCGCGCCCGCCGCCGACGCCACAGGGGCGGCAGCAGCAGCGGGCCGGGCAGGCTGAGCAGCCTTGGCAGCAGGCGCCGCGCGGGCGCACTGTGGGCCGCATGCGGCACTGCATGAGGCGTGTGCATGGGCGCCCCGGGGACTCATCAGGAGGAGGCGAACCAGGTCCACGAGGGACGCAATCTGTTGCGCCTGCACCTGCACCACAGCGAGCACCCCCGCGAGGGGGCAGCTGCTGCGGCCGGCGTCGGCAATCTGTGTAGCGCCCACATGCGTCGGCGCATTCTGTGGCTGAGCACGCGCGCTCGCCTCCCTGTCCATCATCCCGCCTACCAGGCCTCTGAGGTCATCCACCGCGGCGTTGAGGGCGCGGATGGCGTCTGTGGTGTCGGCCGAGGCCGAAATGTGGTTGCTGGCGCCTCCATGCATGTGTTGCACAGCCTCCACGTATGTGGCCGCCCCCGGCGCCCCAGGGAGCGCCAGCAGCGTGATCTGTGTCTCATCGACGCACGCGCGGTTGCGGGGCCGAAGGTCTGAGTCGGAGGAGCTGCTGCTCACCGGTGATTCTGTGGCGGTGGCCGCGCGGGCGACTAGCGCGCCGGCGGCCTTGCTGTGCTTGCGCTTAGAGCGTGTCATTTGGAGTTGTCATGGTGGCATAGGCGCCGTGCCCCGGCTCAAAACGAATACTGCCTGCGGCAGCCATCGAGGCTGCCAGTGCAGCCATGTGTCTCCAGCGGATCAGCGGAGGCGCGCGGCCGAGCCTGCGCCGCATGCCATGGCACCTCAATGCTGGCACGCCAGCTGGAACGCGCTGTGCACGCCGGCCATGTGGCTCCAGCGGATCAGCGGAGGCACGCGGCCGAGCCTCGCGCCACATGCCATGGCGCCTCGCTGCTGGCACGCCTGCTGGAACGCGCCGCGCACGCCGGCCATGCGGCTCCAGCGGACCAGCGGAGGCACGCGGCCGAGCCTCGCGCCTCATGCTATGGCGCCTCACAGCTGGCACGCCTGCTGGAACGCGCTGCGCACGCCGGCCGCAAACTCGGAGAAGTCGTTGGACGCATTGAGCTGCGCGAGCAGGCCGGGCATCGCCGCGACGGGCGGCTCGCACGCGGTCACTGCGCGGGCGGTGGCAGCGGCAGGATGTCAGGGCAGGGCGGCAGTGGCAGGAGGTCAGGTCAGGGCATCACCGCGACGGGCGGCTCGCACGCGGCCACTGCGCGGGCGGCGGCAGTGGCAGGAGGTCAAGGCAGGGCGGCAGTGGCAGGAGGTCAGGGCAGGGCAGCGGTGGCAGGAGGTCAGGGCAGGGCGCAGCATCAGAGCCAGTGGGCGGTGGCAGGGCGGGGCGCCAGGCGACGGGCGGCTCGCACGCGGTCACTGCGTGAACGGCGGCAGTGGCAGGCGGTCAGGGAGGGGCAGCAGTGACAGGAGGTCAGGTCAGGGCATCACCGCGACGGGCGCCTCGCACGCGGTCACTGCGCGGGCGGCGGCAGTGGCAGGATGTCAGGGCAGGGCGGCAGTGACAGGAGGTCAGGTCAGGGCATCGCCGTGACAGGCGGCTCACACGCGGTCACTGCACGGGCGGCGGCAGTGGCAGGAGGTCAGGGCAGGGCGGCAGTGGCAGGAGGGCAGGGTAGGGCATCGCCGCGACGGGCGGCTCGCACGCGGTCACTGCGTGAGCGGCGGCAGTGGCAGGAGGTCAGGGCAGGGCGGCAGTGACAGAGAAAGTAGTGTTACACATCCACTGCCGGCGGTCACAATCAGTTCCAAAGTTCCAGCGGGATTGTCAGCCAGCAGGCACAAGGCCCACCAAAAGGTCAAGCTACAAAACAAGCCAACAGTAGCGCCACCCACACTAGGTGGTGGGCGTCAGGCAAGCAGCACAAGCAGCACAAGCAGTGACAGAGAAAGTAGTGTTACACATCCACTGCCGGCGGTCACAATCAGTTCCAAAGTTCCAGCGGGACTGTCAGCCAGCAGGCACAAGGCCCACCAAAAGGTCAAGCTACAAAACAAGCCAACAGTAGCGCCACCCACACTAGGTGGTGGGCGCCAGGCAAGCAGCACTAGGTGGTGGGCGTCAAGCAGCAGCAGTGACAGGAGGTCAGGGCGGGGCGCAGCATCAGAGCCAGTGGACGGCGGCAGGGCGGGGCGCCAGGCGACGGCGGCGACAGGGTAAGGCCCCGGAGTGAGCGCCAGATCCCCCACCAGTGGCCACCCATCGGATGTGCTCGGGCGCTATTCGCCGAGCAACATCGAATACGCTGCCTGTCAGGTGCCCTGTCTGGGTCCAGCCCCGACCCACTAGCCCCCCCCCCCCCACCAGTAGCCAGTCACCCGTCTGTAGCGCTTGGGCGCTTAACGCCGAGCAAGGTCGAATCCGCCGCCTGTCAGGTGCGTCACACACGACTGAAACATGCATCGCCGCCATCAGATCGGAATAGCAAGGCCCGGCATCAGAGCTAGGGCGGGGACTGGCGGTGCACCCGGATGATGATGGATTTACAGTCGTGTGTGACGCACCTGCAGGCAGCGCATTCGACCTTGCTCGGCGCAAAGCGCCCGAGCGCTACAGACGGGTGCCTGGCTCCTGGTGGTGGTGGGGCTAGTGGGTCGGGGCTGGACCTAGACAGGGCACTCGGCACCCAGAACTGACTCTTCCCCGTGGGGGCACGGCCGGGATTCACCCGGAGTGCATGGCATCTGCATGGCTGGGGCGGGGCGGTTCCCTGTAGTTCTTTCCTACCCTGGACCCAGGTGGACCTTCCAGATCGCTCACCCGTTTTTCAGTTTTTGCATGTACGCGCCCGGAGGACCCGTGGCGTGAGTTAAGGCCTAGACTACACGCCTAGGGGAGCTCTACTAGTAGAGCCCGCAAGGCCACGCAGCGCGCCAGCCTACCAAGGAGTCGGAAGTAGGAAGTTGCCCCCCTCCCCCCCGATCGCTCACCCGTGTAGGTCTTCTTGTCCCCCTGCACGTGCACCGCGACGCAGAACTGCCGGTCGGGCCGGCGGGCGTCCACGTGCGTGAACACGAGGTGCAGCTCCTCTGCGACCTGTGCGGGTTTCCGGGTTTCAAGGTTCTTAAAGTTCTAACCTTCTGAGATTACGAGTTCAGTTTGTGCGTGAACACGAGGTGCAGCTCCTCTGCGACCTGTGGAGTTGAGGGTGTCGGATTCAAGGTCTCGTACCTTTTGAGGTTATTTTGTGCGTGAACACGGGGTGAAGCTCCTCTGCGACCTGTGCGGGTTTCCGGGTTTCAAGGTTCTTCAAGTTGACGGCTTTTGGGGTTTAGGGTTTAGTCCGTGCGTGAAGACGAGGTGCAGCTCCTCTGCGACCTGTGCGGGGTGCAGGATTTTGGGGTTTTCGGATTAAAGGTTACGAACCTTCTGATGTTACGAGTTAAGTTTGTGCGTGGCGGGCGTCCACGTGCGTGAACATGAGGTGCAGCTCCTGCGACCTGTTCGGGGTGCAGGGCGTCGAGGTTTTCGGATTCAAGGTCACGAAACTTCTGAGGTTACGAGTTCAGTTTGTGCGTGAACACACGAGGTGCAGCTCCTCTGCGACCTGTCCGGGTAGAGGGTTGCAGGCAGTGATTTTGCTTTCGCCATTTGGGGCCTTTTGGGGCCATTTGGGGCCATTTGGCCCTGAAACAATTAAGTCGAGGATCCACTTGAGGGGCCATTAAGTAAGCGTGTGGCGCAGTGTGGGGCTTTGGAGGCACCTCTGCACTGGTCAACACTAAGTCAGCGGACATGTGGCTCAGCAGTACATTGGTCCGCGCGCCGGCTGGCCCCAACACAAGAACTAAAAAAGCTGAAAACAAAATCACTGGGTTTCGGGGTTTGTGGGTTTATTCAGGGGTTGATTGCGACAGGCGATTTCGCCAATTGTCCAATTCGAGTATCTTATTGGTTTTATTGGAAGGTGGGCGGATGTATGGATCGAAGTTAGATGGAGGGTGGATGGAAGGTGCGTGGAAGGTGGTTGGGTGGGATGCGTATGGATGGATGGCAAGTGGGTGGAAGGTAGATAGGTGGAAGGATGGATGATGGCAGGTGGGTGCAAGGTGGATGCACAGATGGAAGATGGATGGCAGGTGGATGGCAGGTGGGTGGAAGGTGGACAGAAGGTGGACAGAAGGTGGGTGGAAGTTGGATGGCGGGCGACGTGCGGGCGCGACTGCGCAAGCAGACCTGCCTAAACTGCAGTGGCCGTGCAGGCTGTGTGTGTGCGCACGTGTGCGTGCGTTTTGGTGGCAAAGGGGGCACGGCAAGGGAGGCAAGGGAGGCAAGGCACGCGTGCAGCAGCAGCACGGCAGACCTGATTGAACTGGTCCAGGCCGTGCAGTGGCCGTGCAGGCTGTATTTGTGCGTGTGTGTGCATGCGTTTCGGTGGCAAGGGGAGCACGGCAAGGGAGGCAAGGCACGCATGCGAGAGCGGCAGCAGCGCGGGCAGACCTGCTTGAACTGCAGGCCCTGGTGGGCGGGTGAGCGCGCACGTGCGTGCGCGTGTGTTTTGGTGGCAAGGGGGGCATGGCAAGGGAGGCAAGGGGGGGCAAAGCACGCGTGCGGGCGCGGCGGCAGCAGCACTGGCAGACTTGCTTGAACTGCAGGCCGAGGCGCGACGCGTTCGTGCATGCGCGAGCGCACGTGTGTCGGTGGCAAGGGGGGGCGCGAACGGCAAGAAGGGGGGCGCAAGGCGAGGGGGCGAGGCAAGGGGGGCGGACCTGCTTGAACTGCAGGCCCTGCACGCTGTGTGTGCACGTGCGTGCGTGTGTAGGAGGACCCTCCTATTGGTGGCAAGTTTGCAAGGCAAGAAGGGGGGCAGGGCAAGGGGGGGGCGGCGGACCTGCTTGAACTGCAGGCCGAGGCGCGACGCATTCGTGCATGCGCAACCGCACGTGTGTCGGTGGCAGGGCGGGGGGGGGGACGACAAGAAGGGGGGCTGAAGGCGAGGGCGCAGGGCAAGGGGGGCAACTGACCTGCTTGAACTGCAGGCCGTGCATGCTGTGTGTGCACGTGCGCGCGTTCGTATTGGTGGCAAGTAGGTGAACGGGTTTTAGGCAAGCGAGGCTAGGGGACAGGGCAAGGGGCGCGACGGACCTGCTTGAACTGCAGGCCGAGGCACGACGCGTTCGTGCATGCGCAAGCACGCGTGTGTCGGTGGCAGGTGGGGCACGGCAAGGGATGTAAGGGGGGCAAGGCACGCTGTGCGAGTGCGGCAGCAGCGCGGGCACAGCTGCTTGAACTGCAGGCCCAGGTGGGCGGGTGTGCGTGCACGTGTGTGCGTGTGTGTTTTGGTGGCAAGGGGGGCGCGGCAAGGGATGCAAGGGGGGCAAGGCACGCGTGCGGGTGCGGCAGCAGCGAGGGCAGACCTGCTTGAACTGCAGGCCCAGGTGGGCGGGTGTGCGTGCACGTGCGTACGTGTGTGTTTCGATGGCAAGGGGGGCGCGGCAAGGGAGGCAAGGGGGGCAAGGCATGCGTGCGGGTGCGGCAGCAGCGCGGGCAGACCTGCTTGAACTGCAGGCCGAGGCACGACGCGTTCGTGCATGCGCAAGCACGCGTGTGTCGGTGGCAAGTGGGGCACGGCAAGGGATGTAAGAGGGGCAAGGCACGCTGTGCGAGTGCGGCAGCAGCGCGGGCACAGCTGCTTGAACTGCAGGCCCAGGTGGGCGGGTGTGCGTGCACGTGTGTGCGTGTGTGTTTCGGTGGCAAGGGGGGCGCGGCAAGGGATGCAAGGGGGGCAAGGCACGCGTGCGGGTGCGGCAGCAGCGAGGGCAGACCTGCTTGAACTGCAGGCCCAGGTGGGCGGGCGTGCGTGCACGTGCGTACGTGTGTGTTTCGATGGCAAGGGGGGCGCGGCAAGGGAGGCAAGGGGGGCAAGGCATGCGTGCGGGTGCGGCAGCAGCGCGGGCAGACCTGCTTGAACTGCAGGCCCAGGTGGGCGGGTGTGCGTGCACGTGCGTGCGTGTGTGTTTCGGTGGCAAGGGGGGCATGGCAAGGGATGCAAGGGGGGCAAGGCACGCTGTGCGAGTGCGGCAGCAGCGCGGGCACAGCTGCTTGAACTGCAGGCCCAGGTGGGCGGGTGTGCGTGCACGTGTGTGCGTGTGTGTTTCGGTGGCAAGGGGGGCGCGGCAAGGGATGCAAGGGGGGCAAGGCACGCGTGCGGGTGCGGCAGCAGCGAGGGCAGACCTGCTTGAACTGCAGGCCCAGGTGGGCGGGCGTGCGTGCACGTGCGTACGTGTGTGTTTCGATGGCAAGGGGGGCGCGGCAAGGGAGGCAAGGGGGGCAAGGCATGCGTGCGGGTGCGGCAGCAGCGCGGGCAGACCTGCTTGAACTGCAGGCCCAGGTGGGCGGGTGTGCATGCACGTGCGTGCGTGTGTGTTTTGGTGGCAAGGGGGGCATGGCAAGGGATGCAAGGGGGGCAAGGCACGCTGTGCGAGTGCGGCAGCAGCGCGGGCAGACCTGCTTGAACTGCAGGCCCAGGTGGGCGGGTGTGCGCGCACGTGCGCGCGCACGTGCATGCGTTTCGGTGGCAAGGAGGGTACGGTGGGCACACGCGCGATCGCAGCAGCGCGGCGGACCTGCCTAAGCTCCAGGCCGTGCAGTGGCCGTGCAGGCTGTGTTTGTGCGCGCGTGTGCATGCATTTCGGTGGCATGGCGGACGCGGCAAGAAGGGGGGCAAGGCAAGCGGGGCGCGGCAGCGCGACGGATCTGCTTGAACTGCAGGCCGTGCATGCTGTGTGTGCGCGTGCGTGCGTGTGTATTTGTGGCAAGTGGGGAACGGCAAGAAGTGGGGCGAGGCTAGGGGGCAAGGCAAGGGCAACGGACCTGCTTGAACTGCAGGCCGTGCATGCTGTGTGTGCGCGTGCGTGTGTGTGTATTGGTGGCAAGTGGGGAGCGACAAGAAGGGGGGCAAGGCTAGGGGGCAAGGTAAGGGCGACGGACCTGCTTGAACTGCAGGCCATGCATGCTGTGTGTGCGCGTGCGTGCGTGTGAATAGTGGGGCAAGGCAAGAAGCGGGGTGAGACAAGGGGGAGCGGCAGCGCGGCGGACCTGCTTGAAATGCAGGCCGAGGCGCGACGCATAGATGTCGAGGCCTTTGCGCAGCGCGGCGATGCGCTTGTTCTGGATGCTCTCGCTCAGCTGCTCGGCTGTGGGGTGGTTTGTGTGTGTGTGGGGGGGTGACGGCGGTCAGTGGTTCTGCTAGGATCCTGCTCCTAAGGATCCTGCTCTGGATGCTCTCGCTCAGCTGCTCGGCTACGGGGTGGGGTGGGGCGAGGGTGGTGGTGGTGGCGGTCAGTGGTCCCGCTAAGGATCTTGCTCCTAAGGATCTTGCTCTGGATGCTCTCGCTCAGCTGCTCAGCTGCGGGGGGGGGGGGGCAGTGGTCCCGCTCAGAATCCTGCTCCTTGGGATCTTGCTCTGGATGCTCTCGCTCAGCTGCTCGGCTGCGGGGTGGGGTAGGGCGAGGGTGGTGTGGTGGTGGCGGTCAGTGCTGCTGCTAAGGATCCTGCTCTGGATGCTCTCGCTTAGCTGCTTGGCTGCGGGGTGGTGGGGTGGTGGTGGTGGTGGTGGGCGGTCAGTGGTCATTTAAGGATCCTGCTACTATGGATCTTGCTCTGGATGCTCTCGCTCAGCTGCTCGGCTGTGGGGTGGGGTCGGAGTGGTGGTGGAGGGTGGTCAGTGGTCCCGCTAAGGATCCTGCTCCTAAGGATCTTGCTCTGGATGCTCTCGCCCAGCAGCTCGGCTGCGGGGGGGGGGGGGGGTGTCAAGGATCTTGGTAAAATGACGGCTCACCCCGAGCCTCAGAGGCGTTGTTTTTGGCAATAACACACGATTAATCTTGAAAATAAACAAGCAAAGACCCAGCCTCTTGCTTCGCGGCCGCTTCCGCCTCCTTGGCTCGCACCGCCCCTTGTGCATGCACCCACCCCCACCTACACCCACTCCCACGCCCACCCACCCCACCCACCCTCTTCTGCTGCGGCCGCTTCAGCCTCCTTGGAGCGCATCGCCCCCTGCGCATGCAAGCCCACGCACCCACCACCACCCACCAAGCCCCAACCCTCGAAATCACCACCCCTAGACCCCATACCACCCCACCCCACCCACCCTCCTCCGCCGCGGCCGCTTCCGTCTCCTTTGCGCGCACTGCCTCACACATCCACCCACGCCCACCCACCGCCACCCACCAAGCCCCAAACCCTCGAAATCACTAGCCCTAGACCCCATACCACCCCACCCCACCCACCCTCCTCCGCCGCAGCCGCTTCCGCGTCCTTTGCGCGCACTGCCTCACACATCTACCAACGCCCACCCACCCAGCGCCACCCACCAAGCCCCAAACCCTCGAAATCACTAGCCCTAGACCCCATACCACCCCACCCCACCCACCCTCCTCCGCCGCAGCCGCTTCCGCGACCTTTGCGCGCACTGCCTCACACATCTACCAACGCCCACCCACCCACCGCCACCCATCAAGCCCCAAACCCTCGAAATCACTAGCCCTAGACCCCATACCACCCCACCCCACCCACCCTCCTCCGCCGCGGCCGCTTCCTTGAGTTGCACCGCCCCTTCCACATCCGCGCACGCCCACCCTTGCCCACCCAACCACGCCCCACCTGCCCTCTTCTGTCGCCGCCGCTTCCGCTTCCTTTGCACGCATCGCCCCTCGCGCATCCGTGCACGCCCACTCCCACCCATGCCCACCCAACCACGCCCCACCCACCCTCTTCTGCCGCGGCCGCTTCCGCTTCCTTGGCGCGCACCACCTCGCGCATGCGAGCAACCGCCAGCTCCAGCCCCTCCTGCACTGCCTGCGCACGCTCGGCGCGCGAGTGCATATGTGTGTGTGTTTGCGTGTGTGTGTGTGTGTGTGTGGTTGATTTGTGAACAGTGTCCACTGAACACTGAACACAGTGCTCACTGAAGACACTCTGTCGGACTCATGTGTTGGCGTAAAACAACTGTGTGTGTGCGTGCGTGAGTGTGCGTGCGTGTGTGTGTACACATGCACCAGGCAAAAGCCTCGGAAGAACCAGAACAAATGCCGCCCACCTCGACCCACGTGCCGCCGTTTCCGCACACACACACACACACACACACACGCACGCACCCGCAGAGAGACATGTGCACGCTCGGCCGTGCCCTGCACGCACACACGCACACTCACATGCCCCCCACAGACAAGCACACACCCAGGTCCACGCACACACACACGTCCGTGTCGGCCGCGCCCTGCACACACACACACACACACACACACACCTGCGCACGCTCGGCCGCCCCCTGCAGCGCGCCTGCCTCTTGTGCTTCCGCCTCCAGTCCTGGTGTGTGTGTGTGTGTGTGTGTGTGTGCGTGTGTGCGCGCCTCGGCCTAAACCCCTGAATATGTTGGGGCGGTGGGTGAGCGAACAGGAGCGCGCACATG
>VFSX01000464.1:17500-65000 GCA_016618255.1 Chlamydomonas sp. UWO 241 | reverse complement strand
GGCGCCTTTGTGTCGGGGGGGGGGGGGGCAGGGAAAAGGGGGGGGGGAAGGGAAGGGGGCGCTCCTGCTGGCGGGCGTCGGGGGTAGGGTCACTTCTGCTGGCGGGAGGGGCTGGGTGGGTGGTGGGTGGGGGGGGAGGGCTCCTGCTGTCGGGCCGCGGAGGAAAAGGGAGAGGGAGCCACCGGCATCTCCTGCGCATGCCTTGGCTGCTGCCCCCCCTCCCTTCCACTCCACACAAGACCGCCGGAGTGATCAGCGGCGCTGCGATCCGCACCTACGACTGCTTGCGCATGCACACACACACACAATACCTCACTCTCTCTCACTCTTGTCACACACGCACTCTCTCACTCTCTGTCGCACTCTCTTTCACTCTCTCCCACTCCACACAGGCCGCCGGCGTGATCAGCGGCGCTGCGATCTGTACCTACCTGCTTGGGCACACGCACACGCACGCACACACACACATACACACACGCACACACACACACACACACACACACATAGACATAGACAGACACGTACACATGCTCACACAAACACGACCCTCTCTCCCACTCCACACAGGCCGCCGGCGTGATCAGTGGCGCTGCGGTCCGCACCTACGACTGGAAAATCCATCGTCGTCATCACCACCTGCTCGAGCGCTCACACACACACACACACACACGCACACACTCCCTCTCTCACCCTCTCTCACTCTGTCACACACGCACTCTCACTCCCTGTCACACTTTCTCTCACTCTCTCTCTCTCTCCACAGGCCGCCGGCGTCATCAGCGGCGCTGCGATCCGCACCTGCCTGCTTGGGCACACGCACACGCACACACACACACGCACACACACACACACACGCGCGCGCACACACACACACACACATAGACAGACACATGCTCACATTCTCTCTCACTCTCTCCCACTCCACACAGGCCGCCGGTATCATCAGCGGCGCTGCGATCCGCACCTACCTGCTCGAGCGCTCGCGCGTCGTGAGCGTCAACGACCCCGAGCGCAACTACCACATCTTCTACCAGGTATGGCAACCGCATGGGACAGTTTCCTGGGTCCCCATTAAATCAATTAAGTTGAAATCGGCATGCGTGGAGTGGGGTTCTCGCGCGCACGTACCTGTTTGCGTCAATGACCCCGAGCGCAACCACCACATCTTCCACCAGGTGTGGCTGCCTGCCTACGCATAGGACAGTTTGATTTTAATTAATTGAATGATAATCAACGTAGCATGCGTGAAGTGGGCATGAAGTGGGTGTTCTCTCGCGCGCACGCACCTGATTTTAGTCAACGACCGAGAGCGCAACCACCACATCTTCTACCAGGTGCAGCAACCACATAGGACAGTTTCCTGGGTCCCCATTTAGTCAATTAAATTAAAAATCGACATGCGTGGAGTGGTGTTCTCGCGCGCTCGCACCTGTTTGCGTCAACGACTTCGAACGCAACCACCAGATCTTCTACCAGGTGCGGTTGCCTGTCTACGCATATATGCCAGTTTGCTTTAAATTAAGAAAATGGCTATCAACCTGATCAGTAGCCTCTGCTGCCGCTACGGTGGAGTTCTAAAACACACACACACACACACACACACACACACACACACACACATTCCACCCTCCGCAGCTGTGCGACGGCGCGAGCCCCGAGGAGTGCGCGCACTGGCAGCTGCCCCCCACCCACCCACCCCACACACACACCACACACACACACACTCCACCCTCCGCAGCTGTGTGACGGCGCGAGCCCCGAGGAGCGGACGTGCTGGCAGCTGCACCCCGCCCACCACACACACGCGCGCACACACACACACACACACACACACACACACTCCACCCTCCGCAGCTGTGTGACGGCGCGAGCCCCGAGGAGTGCGCGCACTGGCAACTGCCCCCCCCCCCCACACACACACGCACACACACACACACACACTCCACCCTCCGCAGCTGTGCGACGGCGCGAGCCCCGAGGAGCGGGCGTGCTGGCAGCTGCACCCCGCCCACCACACACACACACACACACACACACACACACACACACTCCGCAGCTGTGCGACGGCACGAGCCCCGAGGAGCGCGCGCGCTGGCAGCTGCACCCCGCCCACCACACACACACACACACACACACACTCCGCAGCTGTGCGACGGCGCGAGCCCCGAGGAGCGCGCGCGCTGGCGGCTGCGCCCCGTGCGGGAGTACCACTACCTCAACCGCTCGACGTGCTTTGAGCTGCCGCGCGTGGACAACGCTGCGGAGTTCAGGGTGGGTGGTTTCGATGCGTCTGCAAACAGGCTTGCGGTTTGCAGGCGGCCAGAGCTATCCATGGAGGCCGCGGCCGGGAGAGCCTGTTTTCGTTGAATACCGTCGAGTGCCGAGGGGGAGACGGAGTTTTTAGTTCCCGGCCGCTGGTTCAGGCGGTGAGACAATTAGCTTGGATCCGATTGCAGGAGCGCTGGGTGGTTAATGGTGTGTGGCTGTGGGTGGAGGGTGGGGGGAGGCTGGGTGGAGGGTGGTGGGGGAGGGTGGGCGCACCGCCACACACACCACAAGCGCACGGCACCGCAGGACACTGTGCGCGCCATGGCTGCGGTCGGCATCCCCCCCTCCTCCCGGCCACCACACCGTGGAACCCCGGCACCTGACACCCCAGCCCCTACTCCCAACCCCTTCCTCCCCCCCCCAAGCGACGGTGTTTTTTGTGTTGAGGTGGGAACACCCGACCCCAAAACACACTGTGCGCAGGACACTGTACAAGCAGTGACCGCAGCGGGCCTCCCCACACCGCCCGCATGCTCCCCTTCCCTCCCCCTTTTAGGTCACCCTGCGCGCCATGACTGCGGTCGGCATCCCCTCTCATGAGCGCGAGGCCGTGTTCCGATGCGCGTCTGCCATGCAAGCCTGACACCGCAAAAACACCACGGGGAAAAATGACCTTCAAACACACGACACCGCAGGACACCGTGCGCGCCATGACTGCGGTCGGCATCCCCCCCGACGAGCGCGAGGCCGTGTTTCGATGCGTGTCTGCCGTGCTGTCGCTTGGGGACGTCGCGTTCGTGCCGGGAGCTGACGCGGAGATGGAGGAGAGCGGGGTGGCTGCGGGGAGGGGCGCCGAGGCGCTCGCGGCGACGGGTGCGTGTGTTTGGGGTTTTGGTTGATCTCGGTTTCATTTCTTTGACCTCGGTTTCCTCTTTTTTAGTCTTCGTTTTCTTCGTGGACGCCGCGTTCGTGCGGGGGGCTGACGCGGAGATGGAGGAGAGCGGGTTGGCGGCGGGGAGGAAGCGCTCGCGGCGACAGGCGCGTTTCTTTCCCGTTTGTTTTTCCTTTGGGTTCGATTTTTCTTTTTGTTCGGGGAGGTTTCGTTCATGCCGGGAGCACACATCGGGGGGGGGGGGGGGGGGGCTCAAGGGAGGAGAATAGGAAGAAGACGCTCACAACATCAGGGCACTGAGCACGCACACCGACCACCCAAGCGCTAGCTAACACCAAACACACTCGCACACACGTGCGCGCGCACACACACACACACACACACACACATGCACACACACACGCAGCCGAGCTGCTGTGTGTGGACGCCGAGGGCCTCCTGACGACGATCACAATGCACACGCACACACACGCACACACACGCACTCACACACACACACACACACACACGCAGCCGAGCTGCTGGGTGTGTGGACACTGAGGGTCTCCTGAAGGCGCTCACGACGCGCACGCACACACACACACACAACACACACGCAGCCGAGCTGCTGGGTGTGGACGCCGAGGGCCTCCTGAAGGCGCTGACGACGCGCACGCGACAGACGCCCGAGGGGCCGATTGTGTCACCGCTGGATGTCAAGGCAGCTGAGGATAACCGCGACTCGCTCGCGAAGGTGCTGTATGCAAAGGTGGGTTGTGTGTGTGTGTGTGCATGCTTGGAGTCACAGCCAAGATAGTGGGGTGGCAGTGTGTGTGTGTGTGTGTGTGTGTGTGTTGCCGCTGGATCTGGAGGCAGCTGAGGACAACAGTGACTCGCTCGCGAAGGGTTGTGTGTTTGTGTGTGCATGCTTGGAGTCACAGCCAAGATAGTGGGGTGGCAGTGTGTGTGTGTGTGTGACACTGTGTGTGTGTGCGTGTGTGTGTGTTGCTGCTTGATGTCAAGGCAGCAGAGGATAACCGCGACTCGCTCGCGAAGGTCCTATACGCAAAGGTGTGTGTGTGTGTGTGTGTGTGTGTGTGTGTGTGTGCATGCTTGGGGTCACAGCCAAGATAGTGGGGTGGCAGTGTGTGTGTGTGTGGGGGGGGAGTTTTGGTTGTTGACTTTTTTTTTCCCGTCACGCGCATCAACGGTGCCATCGGAGAGGACCCCAATACACACGCACACACACACACGCACACACACACACACACACACACGCACACACACGCACACACACACACACACGCACACACACGCACACACACAACTGTTTGACTGGCTCGTCGCACGCATTAACGAAGCCATCGGAGAGCACCCCAACACACACACACACACACCGTCCTTACACAGCTGTTGACTGGCTCATCGCGCGCTGCAACGGTGCCATCGGCGAGGACCCGAACGCCGCTGCGTCCATCGGCGTTCTTGATATCTACGCCTTCGAGTCATTCCGGTCACACACACACACACACACACACAGACAAACACAGACAGACACACACACACACGCACACACGTGCACACACACACATGCACACGCACACACACAGCTGTTTGACTGGCTTGTCGCGCGCATCAACGGAGCCATCGGCGAGGACCCGAACGCCGCCGCGTCCATCGGCGTTCTTGACATCTACGGCTTCGAGTCGTTCCGGTCCAACGACTTTGAGCAGTTCTGCATCAACCTTGCGAACGAGAAGCTGCAGCAGCACTTCAACCACCATGTGTTCAAGCAGGAGCAGGTGCGTGTGTGTGTGTGTGTGTGTTTGGCTGCAGCATCACTTCAACCACCATGTGTTCAAGCAGGAGCAGGTGCATGTGTGTGTGTCTGTGTGTTTGTTTGGCTGCAGCAGCACTTCAACCACCATGTGTTCAAGCAGGAACAGGTGCGTGTGTGTGTGTGTTTGGCTGCAGCAGCACTTCAACCACCATGTGTTCAAGCAGGAGCAGGTGCGTGTGTGTGTGTTTGGCTGCAGCAGCACTTCAACCACCAAGCACTTCAAGCCACCAAGTGTTCAAGCAGGAACAGGTGCGTGTGTGTGTGTGTTTGGCTGCAGCAGCACTTCAACCACCATGTGTTCAAGCAGGAACAGGTGCGTGTGTGTGTGTTTGGCTGCAGCAGCACTTCAACCACCATGTGTTCAAGCAGGAGCAGGTGCGTGTGTGTGGTGTGTGTGTGTTGGCTGCAGCAGCACTTCAACCACCATGTGTTCAAGCAGGAGCAGGTGTGTGTGTGTGTGTGTGTGTGTGTTTGGCTGCAGCAGCACTTCAACCACCATGTGTTCAAGCAGGAGCAGGTGCGTGTGTATGTGTGTGTTTGGCTGCAGCAGCACTTCAACCACCATGTGTTCAAGCAGGAGCAGGTGAGTGTGTGTGTGTCTGTGTGTGTGTTTGGCTGCAGCAGCACTTCAACCACCATGTGTTCAAGCAGGAACAGGTGCGTGTGTGTGTGTGTGTGTGTGTGTGTGTTTGGCTGCAGCAGCACTTCAACCACCATGTGTTCAAGCAGGAACAGGTGCGTGTGTGTGTGTTTGGCTGCAGCAGCACTTCAACCACCAAGTGTTCAAGCAGGAACAGGTGCGTGTGTGTGTGTTTGGCTGCAGCAGCACTTCAACCACCATGTGTTCAAGCAGGAACAGGTGCGTGTGTGCGTGTGTGTGTGTTTTGGCTGCAGCAGCACTTCAACCACCATGTGTTCAAGCAGGAGCAGGTGCGTGTGTATGTGTGTGTTTGGTTGCAGCAGCACTTCAACCACCATGTGTTCAAGCAGGAGCAGGTGCGTGTATGTGTGTCTGTGTGTGCGTTTGGCTGCAGCAGCACCTCTACCACCATGTTTTCAAGCAGGAACAGGTGCGTGTCTGTGTGTGTGTGTGTGTTTGGCTGCAGCAGCACTTCAACCACCATGTGTTCAAGCAGGAACAGGTGCATGTGTGTGTATGCGTGTGTGTGTGTGTGTCTGTGTGTGTGTGTGTGCGTGTGTGTGAAGCTTGGCCCTGCACAACCCATCTAGATTAAACCTTAGCTAAGCACTGAACATGCCAGTTCTGCATCAAACAAGAAGCTGCAGCAGCACTTCAACCACCACGTGTTCAAGCAGGAGCAGGAGCGTGTGTGGGGGTATGTGGGTGTGTGGGTGAGCAGCACTTCAACCACCACATGTCCAAGCAAGAGCAAGTGTGTGTGTGTGTGTGTGTGTGCATGTGCATGTGACTGCAGCAGCACTTCAACCACCACGTGTTCAAGCAGGAGCAGGTACGGATTAAGATCCCATCCAACAAGCCCTCCGACCCATCACGACGTCTACAGTTACAGTTACAGTTACATCGGCTTTCCAGCAAAGACTACCTCTAGTCCTAGTACCACCGCCTAGACCCAAGTCCAGTTCTGGCCCTAACAATTACTTGTGAGGGGCGGTAGCCACCAGCCGGCTGCCTGCCAACGTGTAGTCCTAGAGCAAAAAGGAGAGCTATTGTGCGACGCCTCCAAAATAGGTCCTAACTGCTTCTAGGGATAGGGGGTCAAGTGGCGCTTGCCAATCTACTTGACCGCCGTGGTGGAGGGGCCGGCGCCTGAGGGGCAGCCGGACCGTACACCACGGCTCTCCACCCGACCCTATCCTGAGCACGCTCAAACGCCGTGTCCGAAAAAGTCTTCCAATCAGAACGAGTGCCACTAGTTTCGCCTAGCTGCTGAATCAGTAGCTTAAGAAAATAGTGTCGGGAGGAGGCTGGAGGCCGGCCTTGCTGCCGAGCCACATCCATTGTGCAGTCAAAAGTCGTACGAGGAAGACGAGAAGCCGGCATGCGCATCACATGGCCTAGCCACTGCATTGATCGCTTTGCCACAAGGCTCTCAATTGGCTCAGTGTCGCACGCCTGCCGAATATAAGTTAATCTGTGCCGGTCGACCAGGCGCACACCCAGAATGCGACGAAGGCAGTTAGAGTGGGCAACCTCCAATCGAGTCAGTTGTGTTTTAGTAGGGGCCCATGTTTCGCAGCCGTACAGAAAGTGGGGCAGCACGAAAGTGTTGTAAACCCGCATCTTAGACTGCACTTGCATCTTCTTGCTGGCCCAAATCTTATCAAAAGACGCAAACACGCCCAGCGCGCGACCGACACGCACACCGATCTCCTTTTCCACACCACCACTCTGGGTTATCCAACTCCCTAGATACTTAAAAGCAGAGACGGTCTTCACTTCACCACCAGTCAGCGCAAACGTGGGCAGATCCGCGTCAAAATCTGCTGGCAAAATCATCACTTCTGTCTTGCGGCGTTGATTTGCATGCCAAAGCTAGAGGACACTTTGTCAAGGATTTTCAGCATAAGCGCCAACTGAGCTGGGTCATGCGAGAACAAACATAAATCGTCGGCATACATCAGCATTACTATGCGCTCAACCGACGACGACAACACAGAGCCGCCGGCTCGGGTCACGACTGACACGCCAGCCCCCTCTGGCATCATGTCTAGCGCCTTTTTCACTATGTGGTCAATAAAAACATTGAACAACACAGGAGCAATGACGCACCCTGTCGCACACCAGACGACACGGGGAATTCGTGCCCGATTTTCCCAGCCAGCCGCACGGCAGCTGCGGTGTTGGTGTGAAGATCCTCCAACAGATCAATAATGTGCGGATGAACACTATATAATCTAAGGACTCTCCACAGTGCCGCACGGTTTATGCAATCGTAAGCTTTAGAATAGTCCACAATGCCACAGCCATGCATTGTTTGTACTCGGCATGTGCCGCGCTCAGCGAGCGCAGAGTAAAAATCGAATCAACAGTGCCTCTGCTTTTTCTGAAACCACACTGAGCCTCATGCAACTGAACATCAACCTGCGTGGAGACGCGGTGCAGAAGTATGGCAGCGTACACTTTCCCGGCAATAGAGAGAAGGCTTATACCGCGGTAGTTACCAGGGGAGTCACGCGGACCCTTCCCCTTATATAACGGTTTGATAATAGCAGTTTTCCATTCCCTCGGGGCTCTCCCCGACCGCCATACGGCGATGATGACCCGGTGGAGCCATGCGATGGCAGGTGGGCACCGCAACAGCATGGCGTCCAGCTGGTCACCGCCCGGAGCGGCGGCCGAGCGCAACGCTCGCACACACGCCTCCGTCTCAGCCAGGTCAGGGGGGCGCCCGTGCGCCTCGTCCACCTCTGTGGCGCGTGTGAGCTCAAACGCCGCTACATCGTTCTCCAGCTGGTTCAGGGTCTCGTCGCTGAGCTTGGTCTCCCCGCCATATAGCTTGTCGAATGACTCTGTCATGGCCTTTAGCACCCCGTCTGGACCGCTGTGCAGCGCGCCCGAGACGTCCCGCATGGCAGGTGGGATCTGTTGGCTGCGGCTGCGGCCCGCCAGCCTGTCGCACGCGCGCGCAAACTGGCGCAGATTCTTCTTGCGTAGCATGTCTTGCGCCTCCGCCACCTGCTGGCCGATCCACCTCTCCCTGTCTCTCTGCACAGCTGCGTCGGCCGCGCGGTTGGCGCGGTTGCGCTCTCGTTTGGCAGCAGCAGACTTGCTCCTGAGCCATGCCGTGTGCGCGCGCTGCCGGGCGTCCATGAGCCGGAGGGTGCGCTGCGACAGAGTGAACTGCCAGCCGCGCCGCCGGCGGCTGCCGCGTGGAGCGAGGTGGTTGGTGGCCACCTCGCGAATGGCAGCAGCCATCGCGTCGTACTCCGCCTGGGCATCAGCGCCCTCGGGCGGCACGGCCTCCAGCAGCCCAAAGCGATCGGACAGCTGGAGGTTGAACTCACGACGGACAGCCGGGCGCCGCAGTTGTGAAGAGTCCCATGCGCGCCGCTGAGAGCCGCCTGCATGGCGGGAGGCTCGCATGCGGAGGCGCATGGACAGTACCACCATGCGGTGATCGCTGTCCCAGGTTGGGCTCCTACGCACCCTACAGTCTGTCACCGCATGCATGCGGCGGCGCGCGACCAGGATGTAGTCCTTGACGCTGTGCAGGCGGCGCACAGAGCATGCATGCCGTCTGCTCTGTGCAACAGCCATGGGGCTGATGTGGGTGTACTGGTGCATGACGTCTACTTCCGAGATTATGTATCACCACCCGAATCCTTCCTCCTAGCCAGTGGTGCCCCAGTCCAGTGGTGTCACACCGATTATAAAATCCATGACGACCTCTCTTATCACCCGTGCACCCTCTAGGCCGAGAACGAGCGCGAGAAGATCGATTGGCAGCACTTACAACAGTTGTACATATACCAACTGAAACCTGAATTCAAACTGATTTCAAACACTGCCACAACAGTTGTACATATCCCAACTGAAACCTGAATTCAAACTGATTTCAAACACTGTCACTTAAAACAGTTGTATCCCAACTGAAACCTGAATTCAAACTGATTTCAAACACTGTGACCATCAGGCCGAGTACGCGCGCGAGAGGACTCACTCGACTCACGTCACACTCGAACCCCCATCTGGTCACCATGGTGCGCGAGAAGCTTGACTGGTCGTACTGACACCCCAGATCCCAACGCATCCCTCATGCCTGACTTACTGACACCTGCATTTAAACACTGTAGCCATCAGGCCGAGAACGAGCGCGAGAAGATTGACTGGTCGTACTTGAACCCCCAGCCTCCAACTGTCACCTGAATTCAAGCTGAATTTAATTCAAACTGAATTCAAACTCTGCACCACCCAGGCCGAGTACGAGCACGAGAAGATCGACTGGTCGTACTTGAACCCCCAGCCTCCAACCCCAACTAAATTTCGAACTCAATCCCAGCGTCCAACTGACACCTGAATTCAAACTGAATTCAAACTCTGCACCACCCAGGCCGAGTACGAGCGCGAGAAGATCGACTGGTCATACGTCAAGTTCGTCGACAACCAGGTGCGGCAGGCTTCGGGGTTCAGGGTTTGAAAGGGTTTCGTTTTTTGGGTTGATGGTTTAGGTTTTATGGAAGATTGACTGATTTTACATCAAGTTCGTCGACAACCAGGTGCGGCAGGCTTCAAGCTTCGGGGTTTAGAAGGGTCTAAGTTTTAGGGTTTAGGTTAAAACCTAAAATTTGGGTTTAGGGCCATCCCCACCCAACCTGGGCCCAAAATGTGGCCGCACCCAAAATTTTGATGTCGAGCAAACGGCCCCATTTCGTGCATTTCGTGCATTACGTGCATAATGCCTTTACGACACGTAATATAGACATATGTGTCGACAGCGTGTGCTGGGATGCGTCGTGGGGCCGTCACGGGCCTCGCGGAGCGCCATGCAACAGTCGCACCCAACCCTCCACCACGCCGCTGCGGAGAGCCAGCTCCCCGCAACGCCTCCTACCGGTCGCTACCACCCGTAGCATGGAATTGACGGGGATCTGGGCCCCGTACCGCGCCGCGTTGTGGGGGACGAGGCCATGTGGCCAAGCCTGGCGACACCAAACTTCGAGCATGTTTTGCGGCGGCGTCTCTGGACCGAATCCACTTTTGACGGATGCTTTTTAGTTGCCGTTAAGGTCATTTAGAAGCATGCGTCGTGGGTGACCGTGGCTTGGAGAGACGGCGAAACGCGGGACGAAACCGATCGGCTTCAAAATGTGCCTGTCGCGGTAACTTTTGAAGCCGGTCGGTTTCGTCCCGCATTTCACCGTATCTCCAAGCCACGGTCACCCACGACGCATGCTTCTAAATGAGCTAAACGGCAACTAAAAAGCATCCGTCACAAGTGGATTTTGTCAAGCAGGGACGCCACTAGAAATTCCAAAATTTTGGTGTCGCCAGTTTTGGCCACTTTTTGGCCACTTTTGGCCACAGGTTGGGTGGAAATGGCCTTAGGTTAAACCGAAATTTTGGGTTTAGGTTAAAACCTAAAAAATGGGTTGATGGTTGAGGTTTTGTGGAAGATCGACTGGTCGTACATCAAGTTTGTCGACAACCAGGTGCGGCAGAGGGAGGAGCTTGAGGATGGTTGGACAGGGTGCCAGGAGGGGCCCCGAGAGGAGGAGGAAGAGAGAGGGGGTAGGGAGGCGAGGGAGGGCGAGAGGGGAAAAGGCGGGAGAGGGAGAGGGAAGGGAGTGGCACGGGAGCTGTTGTTGCCCTGCTGCTCGTGCCGCTCGCCCGCTGCATCAGGGGCGACGAGGGCTGGCGCCAACAGGGACCTTAACCCTAAACCCTAAGCCCTAAGCCCTAAACCGGGAGGTGCTCGACCTGGGTATTCAGCGTCCAACCTCAGCGCCACATGAGTCAAGCCTCTTGTTTCAAAGTAACGCTTTGTCGCTGTCGAATATTTTGTACGAAATTGACGTTTTGTCACGAAATGACCGCTTTGTTGAACAAAAGTACAGTTATAATGCGAAACTGCTGTTTTGTTGAATCACGTGCGTACCAACAAATCAGGACGTGCTGGATCTGCTGGAGGGCAAGATGGGCATCCTTGACTTGCTGGACGAGACGTGCCGGTAGGTTGGGGAGGTAGGGGGGGGGGGCTGTCGACCTATTTGCGCGTTCTTAGGCAGTTAGGCTGGCTGGGTTGAGGTTGAGGTTGGCTGGAGGGCAGAATGGTTATCCTTGACCTGCTGGACGCGACGTGCCGGTGGGTTGGGGAGGGAGGGGGGGGAAGGAGGAGGGGGGGGGGAGGAGGGGTCTCACCCGGTTTGCGGGGTCTTCAGGCCGTCAGGCTGTTGGGGTTTAGACTGTGGCTGGAGGGCAAGATGGTTATCCTGGACCTGCTGGACGAGACGTGCTGTTGGGTTGGGGAGGGAGGGGGAGGAGGGCAAGATGGGCATGCTTGACCTGCTGGATGAGGCACGTCGGTGGGTTGAGGAGGGAGGGGCGCTGTCGACATATTTGAAGGTTCTTAGGCCATTAGGCTGTTGGGGGTAAGGCTGGCTGGAGGGCAAGATGGGCATGCTTGGCCTGCTGGACAAGACGTGCCGGTGGGTTGGGGAGGGAGGGAGTTGGAGGGAGGGGGGCTGTCGACCTATTTGCGGGTTCTTAGGCCGTAAGGCTGTTGGGGGTAAGGCTGGCTGGAGGGCAAGATGGGCATGCTTGGCCTGCTGGACGAGACGTGCCGGTGGGTTGAGGAGGGAGGGGGGGGGGACTGTCAACTTTTTTGCCGGTTCTTAGGCCGTTAGGCTGTTGGGGGTAAGGCTGGCTGGAGGGCAAGATGGGCATGCTTGGCCTGCTGGACGAGACGTGCCGGTGGGTTGAGGAGGGAGGGGGGGGGGGCTGTCAACCTATTTGCCGGTTCTTAGGCCGTTACGCTGTTGGGGGTAAAGCTGGCTGGAGGGCAAGATGGATGAGACGTGCCTGTGGGTCCGCTTGCTCGACCCAGACAGGCCGTGTTGTTTGAGTGCACTGGTTTGACTGACCCGGGGTTACTCAACGCGCCTAAAAAAACGCGACGACGCCCTCGATTTTCTTGCCATTTCTGATACGAGACCGACCGGACAATCCCTCTCAGTGATTTCCTTTTCATGAGTTTAAGTTGACTTTCTGGAGCCATGTGACTGAACATCCATGGCTCCCAAATCCGTCTCCAAACGCCGAAAAGAATCACGGACTCCTCTCCTCCCCACCTTCCTTCCAGGTTCCCCACCAGCACCGGCCGCAAACTTGCGAACAAGCTCTACACCGCTGCTCTGTGCAAGGACCACAACACACACACACACGCACGCACACACACACACACACACTGTGCACCCTAGCCGCCGCGCATGTAAAAAGGGGTGGTACACACACACACACACACGCACACGCACACACACACACGCACACACACACATGTGCACACACGCACGCACATGCACACACACACACACTCCTAGGTTCCCTACCAGCACCGGCCGCGACCTCGCAAACAAGCTCTACACCGCTGCTCTGTGCAAGGACCACGTGCGCTTCTCCAAGCCCAAGACGAGCGTGACCGCATTCACAGTGGAACACTACGCGGGTGGGTGCTAGCCAGCTCCTAGCTAGGTTCTAGCCAGGTTCTAGCCAGGTGCTAGCCAGGTTCTAGCTAAGTTCTGGCCAGGTGCTAGCCAATTTTTAGCGAGGGATTTGTAGTGTTGTCTACGCCTCGGCAGTTGCGGTTGGCGTCCAGTTTGTCCAGTTCGTCCACTTGAGACGCCAGCCTCATTTAAACCTCCAAACTCTTAAACCTGGAATCTATGCGGCGCCACGTGCCAGTGCTCCACCTTCCTCGACACAACAAAACAAGGGCGTTGTAGTAGCTACGCACGCAGCGTTGCCACATGTACATGGGTCATTTCTCGGTGAAAACCTTGGGGGCATGGGGCGTGTCAGGGGCGTGTGAGGTTGTGTTGGAAAGCTCTCGGCCAAAACACCACCATCACCCACCCACCTTCCCAGGTGGCGTCACGTACGAGTGCACCAACTTCCTCGACAAAAACAAGGACTTTGTGATGGTTACACACCCAGCCACACAGCCATGGGCTTATTATATAAATGTATATATATATATATATATATAAGTCATTCCTCGGTCAAATCTTGGCGGAATGGGGCGTGTATGGGTGCCCTTAACCCTAAATTCTAAACTCTAAACGTTGGGAAGCCCTCGGCAAGCACCACTGTCTCATACCCATACGTCAACGAACCCGCCCACCGACCCGCCCACCAGGTGGCGTCACGTACGAGTGCACCAACTTCCTCGACAAAAACAAGGACTTTGTGGTGGGCGAGCACCAGAGCCTGCTGGCCGGCTCGTCGCAGCCGCTCGTGCGCGCGCTCTTCTACGACGCGGCGACGCGCGAGGCGCGCCAGGCGTTCAAGTTCAACAGCGTCGGAAGCCAGTTCAAGAAGCAGGTGTGTTCAAACACAGGGCTGTGAGGCAGCTGTGAGGCTGAACAGTTGTTATTTTTCAACTCTTGGCCCTCTAGAAACCTGCGACCCCGCGTGCACGCACTGTTCTACGACGTGGCGACGCACGAGGCGCGCCAGGCGTTCAAGCTCAACAGCGTCGGAAGCCAGTTCAAGAAGCAGGTGGGTTTTGTTTTGGGGGGGGTCAAAATTCGTTTTACAAGTGGGTTTGAGGTTTGAACACCCATCAGAGACCCAACACCCCTGAACCCAAAGAGTGCGAGTTCCCTACCACCAACAGCCAGCCATCTCATCAAGGTGCCCGGGTCATACGCGCCGAGCACGGTCTTGTACGCCTTTAGCGGTGTCCCTGACTGCAACATCCATCACCAAACACAAACTTCACGAACCGCAGCTCGGAGAGCTCATGACCGAGCTTCAAGCGGTTGCCCAGCCCCACACTGCGTGCTCACTGCACCAACCTCAACACGCCCCTCTCCCTAAACCCCGACCTCTAAACCAGCAAAGCAACAAACTCACGACCCGCAGCTCGGGGAGCTCATGACCAAGCTCCATGCCGTGGAGCCCCACTATGTGCGCTGCATCAAGCACAGCCCCTGCCCCTGCCCTTCTTCCCCTCAACCTCAACCTCCACTCCCCACACCTCCAACTAACAACAAGACACCGACCGACCACTCCGCAGCTTGGAGAGCTCATGACCAAGCTACACGCGGTGGAGCCCCCACCACGTGCGCTGCACCAAGCACAGCCCCTGCCCCTGCCCTTCTTCCTCTCAACCTCAACCTCCACTCCCCAAACCTCCAACTAACAACAAGACACCGACCGACCAACCGATCCGCAGCTCGGGGAGCTCATGACCAAGCTACACGCGGTGGAGCCCCCACACTGTGCGCTTTATCAAGCCCAAAACTTGCCTCTACCTCCCCCCGCTCCGCCCCATCCTAATCATTAACCAACTAAGACCAACCAACCCAATTCGCAGCTCGGGGAGCTCATGACCAAGCTCCACGCGGTGGAGCCCCACTATGTGCGTTGCATCAAGCCCAACGGGGCGAACGTGCCGGCGCGCTTCGAGGCGTCAAACGCGCTGCACCAGCTGCGGTGCGGGGGCGTCCTCGAGGCCGTGCGCATCTCGTGCGCGGGCTTCCCATCAAAGGTGCGTGGCGTGGGGCTCCCCCTCCCCCTCCCCCACCCGTCCTCAGCTGAGGCCTCCTGCTCTGCTTGCCTCAAAAGTAAAAAAACACCCCTCTCTGCCTCTGTCTCTCTCACCCGCTCTCCCTCTCTCCTCTCCCTCCGTCTCCCCCTTCGCCTCTCTCCCTCTCTCCCTCTCTCCCTCTCTCCCTCTCTCCCTCTCTCCCTCTCTCCTCTCTCCCTCCTCCCTCTCTCTCCCTCTCTCCCTCTCTCCCTCTCTCCCTCTCTCTCCCTCTCTCCCTCTCTCCTCTCTCTCTCTCTTCTCCTCTCTCCCTCTCTCCCTCTTCTCCCTCTCCCCTCTCTCCCCCTCTCTCCCTCTCTCCTCTCTCTCCTCTCTCCCCCTCTCCCCTCCTCTCCCCCTCTCCCCTCTCTCCCCTCTCCCTCCCTCTCCCTCCCTCTCCTCCCCCTCGCCCCTCTCTCCCCCTCTCTCCCCCTCTCTCTCTCCCTCTCTCCCTCTCTCTCCCTCCCTCTCTCCTCTCTCTCTCTCCCTCTCTCTCCCTCTCTCCCCCTCTCTCTCTCTCTCTCTCTCTCTCCTCTCCTTCTCTCTCTCTCTTCCCTCTCTCTCCCCTCCCTCTCTCCCTCTCTCTCCCTCTCTCTCCCTCTCCCCCTCTCCCCAACTCCCCCTCCCCCTTTCCCTCTCTCTCCCTCTCTCGCTCACCCTCTCTCACTCTCTCCTCCCCCCATCCGCAGCTGCCCTACTTTGACTTCGTGGACCACTTCTGGATGCTGGCGCCCAGCTGGCGAACAACGCAGGTGTGGCCACATGTGTGTGTGTGTGCGTGTGTACACGTGTGTGTGTACGTGTGTGCGTGTGTGTGTGTGTGTGTGTGCGTGCATGTGTGTGTGCGTGCGTGTGGCCCCAGCACAACATGCCCAGCCGTCCTACCTTATGTCTGCCGCAGAGCCGCCTCGACGGCCTCGATGGCCGCAACGCAGCGCTGCGCATCCTGATGACGCCTACAGAGTACTGGCATGCATTCACTGTCCAAACAGCACCATGACTTTTTTTAGCACCATAACATCGATGAATCCTTGTCTGCTGTCCACCTCCGCAGAGCGGCCTCGACGACCGTGACGTTGCAATGCGCATCCTGTCCAAGGCCGCGATCGACGGGTACCAGCTAGGAGAAACGAAGGTGTGTGTTTGCGTGCGGTGTGTGTGTGTGTGTGCGTGTGTGTGTGTGTGTGTGTGTTCGATGCGCATCCGGTCAAAGGCCGCGATCTACGGGTACCAGCTAGAGGAAACAAAGGTGCGCTGGGCTGTGTGTGTGTGCGTGTGTGTGTGTGTGTGCGCTCACGCGTGCCTGTCAGTCTCATGTGCGCGCACGCTCTCCCCCCACCCCTGCAACCGCAGGTCTTCCTGCACGCCAGGTAGCGCAGCTCGTCACACACACACACACACACACCCCGCAGATCTTCCTGCGCGCCGGACAGATGGCGCAGCTCGACCGTTTGCGCTCCAAGCGCATGCCTTGCCCCTTCACTACCCCCCCCCCAAACACACACAAACCCACACACACGCACACCGCAGATCTTCCTGCGTGCTGGACAGATGGCGCAACTGGACCGCCTGCGCACCGACGCGCTCACCGGGGCGGCGGTCATGATCCAGAAGCACGTGCGGCGGCACATTGCGCGGCGGGCGTTCGACGCGCGCAAGGCAAGTTTAAACATTTCCTAAGTTGGTTTTGGGGGTTTCAGCGGCCTGGTTTTGAAAGCTGGGGGGCCTGGGTTTCAGGTTTCAGGGGGTGGGGCTCATGGTCAAGGAGGGGGCGCATTGGAGCAGCGGTCATGATCCAGACGCACGTGCGGCGGCACATCGCGCGGCGGGCGTTCGACGCGCGCAAGGCAGGTTTCTTAACTCGCCTTGCTGGCTTGTGGGGTTTCAGCGGCCTGGTTTTGAGGGTTTTGGGGCCTCGGTTTGAAGGTTTAGGGGCTGGGGTTCATGGTTAAGGAGGGGGCACATCGGAGCAGCAGCGGTCATGATCCAGAAGCATGTGCGGCGGCACATTGCGCGGCGGGCCTGGTTCTGAAGGTTTGGGGGCCTGGGTTTGAAGATTTAGGGGCTAGGGTTCATGGTCAAGGAGGGGACGCATCGGAGCATCGGTCATGATCCAGAAGCATGTGCGGCGGCACATCGCGCGGCCATAGGAGCGAAACCCTAAACCCTTTACCCTAAATCCTTTTTAAAACCTTCCTTTAGAAACCCTAAACCCTAAACTCCTACGTGTCCTTTTAACCAAAACATGCCATGCAGACACACAGACAGATCCATTCACACATGCACACACACGCAGGCAGCGGTGGTGGCCCTGCAGGCGGCCGTGCGCGCGCACACACACACACACACAAACACGCACACACACACACAGGCAGCGGTGGTGGCGCTGCAGGCGGTCGTGCGTGCGCTGTTTGCACGGAGAGCGTACAAGACGATGCGCGAGGCGTGGGGCGCGACGACGATCCAGGTGCGCGCAATTGGATGTGGCGGCGGCGTTGTGCGCGCGCCCTCAGATGAACACGCTAACACACATGTGCGTGCACACACACGCCCACTCTCTCTCTATATATATATCTCTCTCACTCACACGCACGTTCACACAATTAGTCACATACCTAATCTATGGTCCGCGCGCCTGCAGCGCCACTGGCACGGCCACGCCGCGCGCACCCGCTACCAGTGCGCACGACGCATGATCCTCGCGGTGCATAGCTTACCGCCCCCCCCCCCCCCCCCCCCGCGTGCACCCGCACCCGCAGCGGCACTGGCGCGACCACGCTGCGCGCACCCACTGCCAGTGCGCGGGCCGCATGATCCTCGTGGTGCAGAGCTTACCGACCCCCCCCCCATGCGCGCGCCGCACCCGCACCCGCTACCAGTGCGCGCGCCGCATGATCCTTGCGGTGCAGAGCATACTGACCCCCCCCCCCCTCCGCGCGCACCCGCAGCGGCAATGGCGCGGCCACGCCGCGCGCACCCGCTACCAGTGTGTGCGCCGCATCATCCTCGCGGTGCAGAGCTTACTGACCCCCCGCTCCCCCCCTGCCTCCCCCCCCTCCCCCGCGCGCACGCCCGCAGCGGCACTGGCGCGGCCACGCCGCGCGGACCCGCTACCAGTGCGCGCGCCGCGTGATCCTCGCAGTGCAGAGCTTACCGACCCCCCCCCCCCATGCGTGCACCCGCAGCAGCACTGGCGCGGCCACGCTGCGCGTTCTCGCTACCAGTGCGCGCGCCGCATTATCCGCGTGCTGCAGAGCTTGCTGACCCCCCGCTTCCCCCCTGCTCCCCCCCCCCCCCCCCGCGCGTGTGCCCGCAGCGGCACTGGCGCGGCCACGCCGCGCAGACCCGCTACCAGTGCGCGCGCCGCATGATCCTCGCGGTGCAGGCCGCGTGGCGTGGGCGCACCGAGCGCGCGCGGTTTGCGCACATGCGCAGGTGAGCCCCCGTGCCTGCGTTTGTGTACTGCGTTTGTGCACTGCTTTCCGGGGCTGGCTTATGCAGCTCTCCCCTTTGGTGGGCCTCGTGCCTGCTTTTCTGGGGCTGCTTATGTGGGTGGCATTGGGGGGAGGGCATCGCATGTTGTGCAGCTCTCCCCTTTGTGTTTCTGGGGCTCTTGTGCTGCTCTTTTCTGAGTAGTATGCAGCCCTGTTCTTGGGAGAATGCAGCTCTCTCCTTTGGTGAGCCTCGTGCCCGCTTTTTTCTGCGGCTCCTTACAGCTCTTTTCTGGGGCGTATGCAGCCCTTTGTCTAGGGCTAGTGCAGCTCTCGCCTGTGGTTGGCATCGTGCCGGCTTTCCTTTGGAACTGAGACGTGTACCCTCGTCCCGCAGGGTGCGCGCGGCCGTCGTGATCCAGACGGCGCTGCGGGGCTGGCGCGCTCGGCGCGCGTGGGCGGCGGCGCGCGCGGCGGCCATCACACTGCAGGTGGGTCTCAGCAGTGCTTCCGCCTCTTCGACTCCTTCCGATTCTTTATTATGGCCAAAGAGGCAAGGCTGAATAGAGGATCCCCATGTAGGCGGTGCGCGCGGCGGCCGTAACGCTGCGGGTCAGTGCTTCCTCAACTAGGCGGTCTACCGCCAACGGCAGTCAACAGGCGGTAATAATTAGTTTCCCGATGGACAGCTCACCGCCTAAAGCACGACGATTTCGGCAAAAAATAATGGCAAAAAAATTGGCAAAATAGCAATTCGGGATTTTCGCTGTGGCCAGGCGGTAGGTAGTAATTCATCTGAATCAATTGAGGAAACACTGCTGCAGGTAGGTCTGATCGGCAGTACTTCCGCCATTTCAACTCACACGCCGTCCACCGCGCGTGTGTCTCTACGCACCAGCTGCGCACGCGTCGGCCCTGCGCCCTTGCCTTGGCTCTGAATCCCAAACTCCTTGTCCCAAAGTCATCCTCAAACCCCGCCCTCTATGTGAAGGTGGTCCACAGCGCGCGGCTCGCCGAGCGCGAGCTGCGCACGCCACAGTCCTGCGCCCTGGCCAACATGATGGACCCTTGCCTCAACCCTGAGCCCCAAGATATTTTCCTCGAACCCTGAACACCCCGCAGGCCGTGCACAGTGCACGAATCACCCAGCGCGAGCTGAGGACGTCTGGCCCTGAAACTGCATTGGGCACTTGGCGATGGGCCTTGGCCTTTGGCCCGGAGCCCCTGTCTTGGCCCGGAGCACTCAAGTCTTTTCCCTGAACCCCAAAGACCCCGCAGGCCGATCACCATGCATGCATCGCCAAGCGCGAGCTGCACACGCTCGGCCCTGAAACTCCATTGAGCAGTCGGCAGTCGGCAATGGGCCTTGGCCCTCGGCCCTGAGCCCTTGTCTTGGCCCTGAGCCCTAAGATCTTGGCCCCGAACCCTGAACACCCCGCAGCCCCACACCTACACCGCTCGCGCGTCACCAAGCGCAAGCTGCGCACGCGTGGCCCTGAAACTCCATTGGGCAGTTGGCGATGGGCCTTGGCCCTTGGCCCGGAGCCCTTGCCTTGGCCCTAAGATCTTGGCCCTGAATCCTGAACGGTCTACCATGCACGTATTGCCAAGCGTGCGCTGCGTACGCTGCGGCCCTGTGCACTTTGCCCTATGGCCAACAGACTGTTGCACATGCCTCAGCCAAAACTCAGCCCCGAAACCCCCCACCTGTCTGTGTGTAGGCTATCCACCGCGCGCGACTCGCCAAGCGCGAGCTTCGGACGCTGCGGCAGGAGGCGCGCGAGGGGACGAAACTGCTGTCAGACAACCAGGCGCTCGCAACCAAGGTGCTTGTTATACCCCCTGTATTTATACAGACGGTCTTATTAAACGCCAGCATAGGCGCTTAGGCATGGGGCACGCGTAGGCGCCCAGTAGGCGCTTGCATACGCAGGAGGCGCGCGAGTGGACGAAGCTGCTGTCGGACAACCAGGCGCTCGCGACCAAGGTGCGTGGACATGTGTAATATAACACAGAGGGGCTCGTGAGTGCCATGCTGCTGGCGGTAGTTGTGATCACGAGGGAAGCCTGGTAGAGTCGGCCCGAGGCCCTAGTAGCAGCCGTGAACGCGAGGGGATGAAGCTGCTGTCGGACAGTCAGGCGCTCGCAAACCAAGGTGCGGAAAGTTGTCAACATGCGGGGGGGGACTAGAGTTGAGTTGAGGCCCTGGTAGTAGCGGCGGCGCCAACCTGGTGTCGGACAAGCAGGCGCTCGCAACCAAGGTGCTTATTAGTAATGTTTGCCCGTGTAGATGTCGTGTAATGCACATCATGTGTGTATGTGTGTGTGTGGGGGGGCGACACCAAGCTGCTGTCGGACAATCAGGCGCTCGCGACCAAGGTGCGTGGTCATGTGTGAAAACACGGGCGAGAGACCAATTAACAGAGAAGTCAAAATCGGTGCCGTTTTGCCTCTCGTCTTGTCTCTTCGCCTCGTCCTACTCCGACTCAGTGAGCCTAAGTAGAACGGCTAAAGCAGAAACACGGGGAGGGAGGGGGGGGGGATCGGTGAGTGGAGCCGCCGTGCTGCTCTGCAGTAGTTGTGGTCACGAGGGAAGCCTGGTAGAACCGGTTCGAGGCCCTAGTTGCGGCTGTGAGCGCGCGGGGACGAAACTGCTGTTGGACACTCAGGCGCTCGCAAACCTAGGTGCGGGAAGCTGTCAACATGCGGGGGGGGGGGGAGGCTTGGTGGACTTGTAGAGTTGGGTCGAGACCCTGGTAGTAGCGGCTGCTCCAAGGGCCGCCAACCTGCTGTCGGATCAGCAGACTGGAGTCAGATGTGCTTTGCATCGCGGTGTGACAGCTGCATTGGCTGACGCACACCCACACCCACCGCACACGCGCACACCAACTCCCCCACACACACACACGGCAACGCACGCACACGCAAACGCGCACACACTTACTCTCTCTCTCACATACACACACATACACGCACACATGCGCGCACGCAGGTTGCCGAGCAAGACGCCACGCTGCAGACAGTCATGGGGCAGCGCAGCGATCTGCGGCAGCAGCTCAAGGTGCGCAGTCATTTGTGCATGCACTCGGGTGCGAGTGCCCATGCGTGCGCGCGCATGCGCGCGAACGCGCCCGCTCGCTCGCTGCTGATTCATGTGTGCATGCGCCATGCGACTGCAGGACGGGCGCGCAGCAGCGATCGCCGCTTCGGAAGAGGCAGCGTCGCTTTGCACAGAGCTGGCTGCACCCCCACCCCCCCCAAACTCCCCTCGTTCTCTGCCCCATATACACACACCATGGCAGGGCGGGCGCGCCGCAGCGATCGCCGCTTTGGAAGAGACAGCATCGCTGTGCACAGAGCGGGCTGCCCCCCTCAGGTCTCCGTCTATCCCACACACACCTCCCCCACCCCCACCCCCACCCTGCCTCATCCCTTTACCCGGGTGTTCCCATTGTGTGCATGACGAGGGCGATCGCTGCTTTGGAAGAAACGGCGCACACAGCCTATCTACCTCCTTGCCTCAGCCATGCACCCACCCCCCACTCCCAACCCCCAGCTCATCTACGCCCCACCCTACACACACACCATGGCAGGACGAGCGCGCTGCTGCGATCGCAGTTTCAGAGGAAGCAACGTTGCTGCGCACAAAGCCTGCCTGCCCCCTCGGGTCTCACCCCTCCAGCCGACCCACCCACCCACCCACCCATATTACCCGCCCACTCCCCCTTACCCCTCATTGCAGGAAGCGCGCGCCGCAGCGATTGCCGCGTCGGAAGAGGTAGCGTCGCTGCGCACGCAGCTCGCCTGCCCCCTCGGGTCTGACCCACGCCCCCCTCCCCCCCACTTTCCCCGACCCATCCACCCCCCACCCACCCATCTTACCCGCCCACTCCCCCCCCCCACACACACACACCTCATTGCAGGAAGAGCGCGCCGCAGCGATCGCCGCGTCGGAGGAGGCGGCGTCGCTGCGCACGCAGCTCGCCGCCGCGCGCACGGCGCTTGAGGCATCCGTGAGTGCAGACGCCCTCGCGGCCGAGCGCGACCAGCGCAGTGCTGCAGAGGTGAGCGTAGTTAGGGACTCGGCCCTGAGTTCCTGAGCCCGAAGGACCTCTGTCTTTTCTCAGGATAGGATAGAAGGGGGGAGGGTCCTTACCCTGGCAGTTGCTTTGGCTGCGCTCAAGGCGTCCATTGGTGCAGACGCCCTCGCAGCCGAGCGCGACCAGCGCAGTGCTGCAGAGGTGAGAAGGCAGTCCGTTGTGGAATTCATAGACGGTTGACCAACCCTGATTTACCCCCTCGCATCTCAGCCCCGAACCCGAATCCAACACTATTGTGCCCTCCTACCCCACCCTCCTGAAGGCGGCGCTGAGGCGCAGCGGCGGCGGCGGCGGCGGCGGTGGCCCGCACCTACCCCTAAATCAACCCCCGGCAAGTCCTCCCAACTGCCTCATAACCTCTCTATAATAACTCCCCGCTTGATCCCATGAAGGCGGCGCTGAGTGCAGCAGCGGCGGCGGTGGCCCGCGCCTACCCCTAAATCAACCCCCTAGCAAGTCCTCCCAACTGCCTCCTAACTGCCACCTAGCCTCTCTAACCTAACCTCTACTTACTCCCGCTTGACCCCATGAAGGCGGCACTGAGCGCAGCAATGGCGGCGGCGGCGGCGGCCCGCACCTACCCCTGAATCTCCCCCCGGCAAGTCCTCCCAAGCGCCCCCCGACTGCCTCATAACCTCTCTATAATTACTCCCGCTTGAACCCATGAAGGCATCGCTGAGCGCAGCGATGGCGGCGGCGGCGGTGGCCGCGGCGGCGGCTGCCAAGGAGAAGGAGGAGCTGGTGCGGAAGCAGGCGAGCGCTGAGGAGTATATCGGGCGCATGCTGAGCGAGCGGAGTGACATCGAGAAGAAGTTCCACGGAATGAAGGCGGGTGCTCCTAGGCATGCAGGTGGCATGAAGGTGGCAGCGAGGGCACGTCTGCATGGGTCCTCGCCTCTCTCCGAGAGCATGCTCAGGCGCGCGTGCGTGTGTGTGTGTGTGTGTGTGTGTTGTGTGTGCAGCCACATTGATCACACGTTGCTCCACGCATTTCTCTTGCCTTTCCCCTTACCCTACTTAACCGTGTTCCCCTGATGCCCCCCCCCTGCCCCTGCTGTCCTGTGTTCCTCTTTTCAGGACGACCTCATGACGCGGCTGCAGAACGCGTGCGGGCAGCGAGACGACGCGCGAGCTCAGGTCAGTCGCTGCGCTACTACATACCTACACACATGCATTGTGTGTGCGTTTAGGGTTAACTGTTTTAGGGTTTAGGGTGGATGTCTCATTGGGCTTCTCTGCTATTCCGTGGTTTTGAATCCTCCCCAGACAGGAACACGTGTGGGCAGCGAAACGACGCGCGAGCTCAGGTCATTCCCTCAGCTGTGTAGCAAAGCTCAGCTACGTCACGTTTGGGCCCATCTCTGCTTCCGCTCTCCTTAATCCTCCCAGCTGGGCAGACAGGAATGCGCTTCCAAGGGCTCATACACACATTCAATAGGCTTGCCTGCCTTTCAGTTCCCAAAATTCTGCCACGTGGCAATGCGTACGGGCTGCGAGGTAACGCGCAGGTCATGGCCGGTCGGTCGGTCGCTAGCCCTTCCACACCTCCATTGGGCCCCTTTGCCCAATGCAATTCTGGAATCCTTTGTCCCCCCAGAGGGGATTGCGGGCAGCGGTACGACGCGGTCGGTCGGTCGGTCGCTAGGCACCTGCACGTTTGGGCCGATACACACATCCATTGGGTTTCAGGGTCGAGGGTTTTGGGTGTAGGGTTTGCTTCTCTGCTACTCCGTCTTCTGTAATCCTCCCAGATGGGGATGCGTGCAGGCCCATGGGAAGGATCGTTCTTTCCCCGCTCAAGCAACTTTGACTGCTCGCACCTGGCGCAATCCATAGCGGGTGCTCACGCATCGCCTGCCGTTGTGCTGCTCTCAGCGAGACCTCTCCAGCGCACCCCGCCACGCCCACCCTCCCCCACCAAGTGTGGGTAATCTTCCTCTGAGAAATGGGATCCGGATCCGAGCGGTCTGAGGCTTGCGGGGGTATGACTGGGGACGACGCGGGCTCAGTTTGGTCGGTCGGTCGTCAGGCTCCTACAAGTTTGGGCCCAAGCACACATTCAGTGGGTTTCTATTCTATGCTATATTCCGTCTTCCTTGATTTTTTGTAGGCTCGGTGCAGATCAGCAGGTGCTCTTCATCCGTTGCGGGCTTGTTGCCAGCTCCTTCCAACACACACACACACACACACACACGTGCATGCACGCACACGCATGCACACACACACACACACACACACGCACTCAGGTGCTCGAGCTCCAAGCGGAGATGGAGAAGGCACGCGAGCTGGTCCAGAAGCGCGAGCGCCAGCTCACTGTTGCTAGCAAGGCAGCGGTAGCAAACGCGGCTGCTGCCGCTGCTGCTGTCGCTGCTGCGGGCGAGCAGGCGGCGGGGGCAGGGACAGCTGCAGGTGTGTGTTTGTGTGTGCTGCTGTCGCGGACGGGGCGGCCGTCGCGGCAGCTGCAGATGTGTGTGTGTGTGTGTGTGTGTGTGTGTGTGCGTGTCGCTGCTGCGGTGGCTGCCGCGGGCAAGCAGGCAGCGGGGGCAGGGACAACTGCAGGTGTGTGTGTGTGTGTGTGTGTGTGTGTGTGTGTGTGTGTGTGTGTGTCGCTACTGCTGCCGTCGCGGCCACGGGCGGGGCTGCCTTGGGGGCAGCTGCAGGTGTGTGTGTGTGTGTGTCGCTGCCGCTGCCGCTGCTGCGGTCGCTGCCGCGGGCGAGCAGGCAGTGGGGGCAGGGACAGCTGAAGGTGTGTGTGTGTGTGTGTGTGTGTCGCTGCTGTTGCTGCGGTGGCTGCCGCGGGTGAGCAGGCAGGGGGGGGAGGATGGCTGCAGGTGTGTGTGTGGGGGGGGGTTACTGCTGCTGCTGTGGTTGTCGCGGGCGAGCAGGCCACGGGGGCAGGGACGACTGCACTGTGGGTGTGGGTGGGTGGGTGTCGCTGCTGCTGCCGCCGCGGCCACGGGCGGGGCTGCCTTGGGGGCAGCTGCAGGTGTGTGTGTGTGTGCATGTGTGTGTGCGTGTGTCGCTGCTGCGGTGGCTGCCGCGGGCAAGCAGGCAGCGGGGGCAGGGACAGCTGCAGGTGTGTGTGTGTGTGTGTGTGTGTGTGTGTGTGTGTGTGTGTGTGTGTGTGTGTGTGTCGCTGCTGCTGTCGCGGCCACGGGCAGGGCTGCCTTGGGGGCAGCTGCCCCCGGACTCCCCTCAACCCCTCACCACCACCACCACCACAATCCTCCAGACCTCAAGTCTCTCCCTCACCGCCCCACCTCCAACACACACACTCCCTCACTCTCCCACACTCTCCCACAATTCCCCCACACATTGCAGCTGCGGCCGTGGCGAGTGTGTCGGGCGCTGGTGCGTCGCCAGCTCCGCCGCTGGGACGCGCGCAGTCTGCGCTCTACTCGCGGGAACTCGGGTGGGTGGATGGGTGTGGGAGATGGGTGGGTGTGCGTGGTTGTGGATGGGGGGAACATGCAGCCGCCGCTGGGCTGTGCGCAGTCTGCGCTCTACTCGCGGGAACTCGGGTGGGTGTGCGTGTGTGTGGGGGGGGGCTTGCGTGGGGGAGTGTGTGTGTGCGTGTGTGTGTGTGTGTTGGGCACTGGTGCTGCTTCGCAGCTTGGTCGTGTGCAATCCGCGCTCTACTCGCAGGAGCTAGGATGGGTGGATGGGCGCGGGGGATGGGTGGGTGTGCGTGGGTGCGTGGGTGTGGAGGGGGGGACATGCAGCCGCTGCTGGGCCGCGCGCAGTCCGTGCTCTACCCGCGGGAACTTGGGTGGGTGTGCGTGGTGTGTGTGTGTGTGTGCGTGCGTGCGTATGTGTGTGTGTGTGTGTGCGTCTGGTACTGGTGCTGCTTCGGAGCTTAGTCGTGTGCAGTCCGCGCTCTTCTCGCGGGAGCTAGGGTGGGTGTGCGAGGTGGGGGCGTGGTGGGGGAGAGTTGACGTGTGGTGGTGGTGGGTGGGTGTAGGTGCGTGTGTGTGTGTTAATGTGTTGGGCACTGGTGCTGCTTTGCAGCTTGGCCGTGTGCAGTCTGCGCTCTACTCGCGGAACTCGGGTGGGTGTGCGTGGTGGTGCGGGGGAAGGGAGGGGCTTGCGTGGGCCCACGCGTGGGGGGGAGTGTGTGTGTGTGTGTGTCGGGCGCTGGTGCTGCTTCGCAGCTTGGTCATGTGCAATCCGCGCTCTACTCTCGGGAGCTAGGGTGGGTGCGTGGGTGTGTGTGGGGGGGGGGGGGCTTGCGTGGGGGGGAGTGTGTGTGTGTGTGTCGGGGGCTGGTGCTGCTACGCAGCATGGCCGTGCGCAGTCTGCGCTCTATTCGCGAGAGCTAGGGTGGGTGCGTGGGTGTGGGGGGGGGGAGTGTGTGTGTGTGTGTGTGTGTGTGTCGGGGGCTGGTGCTGCTATGCAGCATGGCCGTGCACAGTCTGCGCTCTATTCGCGAGAGCTAGGTGGGTTTGGTCGATTTCTGTCTTTCCAAACAGACACACACGCGCACACGATCGCAATCACCAGGGGCTCGTCTCCCTCCATGTACCTTATTAACACACATGCCTGCACACACACACCAGGGGCGGCCTCAGATCTTCCCCATCAATGCACCAAACTCATGAACACACACGCACACACACGCGCGCACACACACACATGCACGCAAACACACACACACACACACACACACACACACCAGGGGCAGCGGCTTCGGATCATCCCCGTCCATGTGCCGAACACACACGCACACACACACACACACACACCAGGCGCGGCGGCTTCGGATCTTCCTCATCAATGCACCGAACTCATAAACACACACACACACACACACGCGCGCACACACACGCATGCACGCAAACACACACACACACACACCAGGGGCAGCGGCTTCGGATCATCCCCGTCCATGTACCGAACACACATGCACACACACACACACAAACAAACACACACACACCAGGGGCGGCGGCTTCGGATCTTCCCCATCAATGCCTCGAACTCATAAACACACACACACGCGCGCACACACACACATGCACGCAAAGACATGCACACACACACACCAGGGGCAACGGCTTCGGATCATCTCCGTCCGTGGACCAAACACACATGCACACACACACACACACTCCAGGGGCGGCGGCTTCGGATCCTCCCTGTCCATGTACCGAACACACATGCACACACACATAACCGTCGGATATTAAGTTGGCGCGAAAAACAGGCACCTTAATTAAGCTTAATTAAGCTTAATTAAGTTAAGTTAAAAACTCAACTCCCAGGAAAAAAATCCCTGCTGAGATCTGAAAGTTGAGCATTTTTTTACGCCAGTTGTGGGGCTCAGAACCATGATCGGGACATGTCGATGATTTTTTTGTGAGTCGTGGGAAGCAATACAAGATTATGTGCGCTCGGTTGACGCTGCGGTAATCGCTCTCTGCCGCGGTAAACGCCTCTCCACCCACTCAATTGCATACACCCTACTCCTACAGTCGCTGAATTCAGCACCCAGCACCCAGCACACTTAACAAGTGCCCCAGCTACGCCCAAGCGGGCAGCATCATCAGGCGAGCAGCGGCATCACTAGTCACTCTCGATGCGGTCGGCCGGCCCCACACGCTTCAGCATGCTTCATCCCCCTACTCCTACTGTCGCTGACATCAGAACCCAGCACACAACTCGTGCCCCAGCTACGCCCACATGGGCAGCAGCATCAGACGGGCAGCGGCATCACTAGCTCGCTGGCACGATCTGGCCGCCCCGCTGCTTGGGCAGCGGCGGCTCCGCCGCCGCCGCCGGCGCGGGTCTCAGCCGCCTTGCGCCGCACCAGGTAGCCCTTGGACGTGTCCTTGAGCAGCAGCATCGTCAGAGTCACGCGCTCAGCGAACAGCTTCGAATCAAGCATGGCGCGGCGCTGACTCTCACCGAGTCTGTGCTGCGCAGCATGCGCGCACGCACGATCGCATTGGCAGTCTCCCTCTTGAGGCTGGCGCAATCAGAAACCCCAGGACATGTCTTTATGGTGCCCTGTAAGTCCTATATGTTGCGAAGAATGCCAAGGCAGCCAGGGAACGCTCCTGGCCACCAATGTGCCGCCCCCACCCACCCACCCACTCAATCACTGAGTGACTGTATGGCTGCGGCCTCCATGTCCCCATGCAACCCTGCGCCAAACGAATAAACATTTTTCCTCCTGCGCATTTCTGAAGCGTTGCAAGTGGTGGGACCCCATTCGGGGGTCCTACGAGCCAGCTGTTGCAGTCGAATCGAGTGTGGGGGACCCTCTCCGATGGCCGATGTCGCGACCTTCCGCGCTTCACGGCGACGCTTTTGTTCATATGGTCCCGCTGGTGCGCTGGTACAGCGCGGGGAGGCTAAAGTCCCCTTTCGCGGCTTCCGCGGCCCCCCACACTCGGCGAGCACCTTAATTTAGGTCCCCGCAGTCGACACTATACGCCGCGGCGCTCCGCACGTAGAGACCTTAATTAAGCTTAATGAAGCTTAATTTATTAAGAAGTATGTACAGACCGCCGAACCTTACACACACACACACACACACACCAGGGGCGGCGGCTTCGGATCATCCCCGTCCATGTACCGAGCGCGTGGGGAGAGCGGGCCCAGGGCGGAGGGAGGACCGCAAGAGAGCGAAGCGGACAGAAAGATGCGGGAGCTGCAGGTGTGTGTGTGTGTGTGTGTATGTGTATGAGGTGGGAGTGGTGTATGCGCGTGTGTGCGTGCGTGTGTATGTGAGTGTGCTCCTCGTCAACAACAACAACAACAACAACAATGGCATCAACAGCAACAGTGGCAACAACGGCATCAACAACAGCATCAAAATACACACAGGCCAAGCTGCACACAGCTAATCGAACAACCCACAAACAACCCACAACCTCCAAACAACTCACACGCGCCAAGTGGGCACAGATGCTTCAGGACAAGCGGAGCGCCGATGAGGAGCGGCTGCTCAACCCAAAAACTCCCGAATTTATCGTTTCAAACTTGACACCACACACACAGGCAAAGCAGGCTCAGATGCTTCAGGACAAGCGGCGCGCCGAGGAGGAGCGGCTGCTCAAGGCGCTGCAGGCCGACCTTGGTTTTGTGAAGGGGCGGCCGGTCGGAGCACTCGTCACGTTCCGATGCTGCCTGCAGTGGCGCGCGTTCCAGGTGCGTGTGTGTGTGTGCGCGTGTGTGTGTGTGTATGTGTGTGTGTGTGTGTGTGTGTGTGTGTGCGTGCGTGTAGGGGTGTTGAGGGTTGTTGAGGGGGGCTAGTCACGTTGTGCTGCTGCCTGTAGGGGTGCATGCTCCAGGTGTGTGCGTATGTATGTATGTGTTAGTGTGTGTGTGTGTGTGCAGGGACGTGCAGTTCCAGGTGCGTGTGTGTGTTTTTGTCACACGCATTGTGTGTGTGTGTTTGTGCGTGTGTCTTCTGTGTGTGAGAGAGAGAGAGTGCATGTGTGTGTGTGTGTGTGTGGAGGGGGGCTAGCGATGCTCCGCTGCTGCCTGCAATGGCACGCGTTCCAGGTGTGTGTGTGTGTGTGTGTGTGTGTGTGTGTCTGCGTGTGTGAGAGAGAGTGCATGCGTGTGTGTGTGTGTGTGTGTGTGTGGAGGGGGGCTAGCGATGCTCCGTCGCTGCCTGCAATTGCGTGCATTCCAGGTGTGTGTGTGCTGCCTCTGGCGCGCACACATGCACACAGCAGCAGCAGCAGTTGCGCCATAGCCACTGGCACATTTCTACTGTACAAAAACCCCGCTCGCGCGTGCACGCGGACCGCATGAGCATGTTTGGTCACATCAGCCGGCGGCAGATATCAACCCCCAAACACTAGAACCCCGGACCCTGAAACCGAATGTGCGGAAGGCGGACCGCACAAGCCTGTTTGAGATAACCGTCTCGTGGCATCGGGCGGCAGATCCCACCATAGAACCCTAAACCACTTCACCCTGGACCTTCACGTATGCAGGCGGACCGCACGAGCCCGTTTGAGAAAGTCGTCTCGTGGTATCGGGCGGCAGATCTCACCCCTAGAATCCTAAACCACTGAACCCTAGACCGTCACTTATGTAGGCAGACCGTACGAGCCTGTTTGAGAACACCGTCTCGTGCATCGGGCGTCAGATCTCACCCCTAGAACCCTAAACAACTGAACCCTGGACCGTCACTTATGCAGGCTGACCGCACGAGCCTGTTTGAGAACATCATCTCGTGCATCGGGCGGCAGATTGAGAAGCGGCAGGACGCGCCATAATCACGCTGGCACACACGCTAGCACAGCTGTTGGCACACACGCTGGATGGCACACCTACAGAATAATAGCCCCACCGCGCCTGCACCCTGACTTTACATGCAGGCGGACCGCACGAGCTTGTTTGAGAACATCATCTCGTGCATCGGGCGGCAGATTGAGAAGCAGCAGGACGACAATGCGTTCCTGGGCTACTGGCTCACCAACACAGTCACGCTGCTGCATCTGCTGCAGGTGCGTGTGTGTGTGTGTGTGTGTGTACGTGTGTGGGTGTGTGTTTGTGTGGTGGTCGATTTTACAGTGTGCGTGCATGTGTGGGTGGGTTAGAGGGTGTGCTTGGGTGAGTGGGATCACCAACACAGTCACGCTGCTGCAGGTGTGTGGGTGTGGGGGAGGGAGGGGGGGCGCTTGGCTTCTGATGGCGCTCTGGTGGCACTCTGTTGGCGCCCTGATGGCGCCCTGATGGAGCTCTGAAGAGCCCTCCTGAAGAGCGCCTTGATGGAGCTCTGGTGACGCTTTGATAGCGCTCTGCTGAAGCTCTGACCGTGCTCCGACGGCGCTCTGATGGCGCTCCAATGGCGCTGTGATGACGCCCTGATGGTGCTTTGATGACGCTCTGATGGCGATCTGATGGCGATCTGAAGAGCCCCCTGAATCGCGCCCTGAGGCGCTCTGATAATGCGCCGATGGCGCTGTGATGGTGCTCGAATGACGCTCTGACGACGCGATGTTTTGTGACGACTGCTGCTGCTGCTGCTGTGTCACCACACCCCACACAAGAAAACCAAGCCCGCGAGCCGACCTGGTCTCAGGCCCCCCAACCATCGACCTTTGGGTTTACCCTAACGCCTTCTCACCCCGGGAATCAAACCGCTGTGCAAGAGCAGCCACCCTGCCTCACAACACGCACACACACACGCACACACGCACACACACACACGCACACACACACACACCGCAGAAGAACATCAAGCCCGCAAGCGGAAGCGTTGCCGGCCGCCGCCCGGTCGTTGCCGGCGCCGGGAGCCGAGGCATGTTTGGGGCGTTCTTCCAGCGTGAGTGCAGGGAGGATGCAACACACACACACACACACACATACGCACACACACACACGCACACACACACAGACAGACACACACTCACACGTGCACGCGCACGCACGCGCACACTCGAGCGCGTGCGCGCTCACGCATTCATGCACGCACACACTTGTGCGTGCGCGCACACACGCGCTCGCATCTGCGCCCGCACCCCTACGACCCCGTCCCTTCCATCCCGCCCACATGCATGCACACACACATACACACACACACACACACACATACACATGCACGGACACACAGACACACACACACACACACACAAACACGCGCGCACACAGACACACACGCGCGCGCACACGCACACACACGCACACACATGCACACACACAAACACACACACACACACACGCGTGCACACAAACACACACACACACGCACGCACGCACACACATGCACCTACGCCGCGTTCACCTCAGTAGGCAAGCAGCTTCAAACACCTACACGCCCCCCCCCCCCCGTCCCTCCCATCCCGCCCACATGCAGGCCCAGCTGCTTCCGGAACCCCCCCCCCCTCACAAATCGCATATCCTCAGGGATCTAGGCTGTGTTTTAAGTGGGTCCGCCGTCCAGCACTCCCAGAGGGGTTGGCCAAGCCCACAACTTCTTCCCACGCGATACCACCCTGCTGGTTCCTTACCTCCCCCCCCACCCACCCACCCCCTCCCCGCCCCTCCTTTGCAGGTTCAGCATCGTCGCCGTCACACGGGGAGGCGAGCATCCACGGAGGAGGGGCAGGTGTGTGCGTGTGTGTGTGTGGGGGGGGTATGAGAAACCGTTTGAAGAAATAAACAAAGACAGAGATGACGAGAGGAAAAAATAAAGAAAGAAAGAACGAAAGAATGAAAGAGAAAGAAATGTGTCTGCGTGGCCTAGTGTTCTCTGCGTATTCTTCCAGCTCTTGGCATCGTCGCCGTCGCACGGGGAGGTGAGCAGGGAGAGGCGAGCATCCATGGGGGAGGGGCAGGTGCGTGCGTGTTTCAGTGTGTGTGTGTGTGCGCGTGGGGGCAGCGTGGGGGGGTGTCTGAAAAAGAGAACAAAATAAATGTGTCTGTTTGGCGCCGAGTGTGCTTGGTGCGTGCTTCCAGCGCTCGCCATCTTTGCATTCGCACGGGGAGGCGAGCACAGAGAGGCGAGCACCCACGGGGGAGGGGCAGGTGCGTGTTCAAGTGTGTTTCAGTGTGGGTACGTGGGGGGGGGTTGAAGATAGAACAAATGAAAGAAATGTGTGGCGCCTAGTGTGCTTGGCGTGTTCTCCCAGCGCTCGGCATCGTCGCTGTCGCACGGGAGGCAAGCACCCACGGGGGAAGGGGCAGGTGTGTGCGTGCGTGTATGAGTGTGTGTGCGCGTGGCGGGGTTGTCTGCAAAAGAGAACAAAGTAAATGTGTCTGTGGCGCCGAGTGTGCTTTGTGCGTGCTTCCAGCGCCGGCATCAGACGAGAGGCCGTTTGAAAAATGCGTGGCTGGTTTGTGAAGTTGACTTGTGGGGCAAGGCCTTGGTGGCGGAGGCCCAGGGGAGGCCCCTCAATATAAGTTAACGCCTCCTGCATCAGGTTCACAAGTAAATTGCTGGGGCCAGAACTGTACTTGGGTCAAGGCGGTACAAGGACTAGAAGGTAGTCTTTGCTGGGAAGCGGATGTCACTGTTACTGCTTGTCACACTAGCTTCACACGCACACACACACATACGCACGCACCCACATCTTGTCCCACTTTGCATGCGGTTGTGGACAGAGTGGCGGTTGATGTAGACTGGATTTGGGCGCCACAGGCGTATCTGTCTGCGGGTTTGGAATCGTTTTAACTGTATGGTGGCGCAGTGCGACACCCCTCCAACACACTTACACACCCTACTACGGATGCGGGCCCACAGCCTGTTTCGGTTCATCCCTCTTGCCCCGAGGAGGCCGATTTAGATGAGCGGATGCGGGCGTTTATGAATCCTCGGCCAGGCCAGCAGAACTTCAGGTTCTGGCACGAGATGACTGACTTCCTTGTTGCCTGTTTTGAGACACGCACCGCGTGCACAGCATCCATGATGGCAGATGGCATGCTAGGGGTCTAATCTGGAGAGCTGTCGGCCTCTTTCCTAGGGTCTCATGCGCCATCAAAGGCGTCCGACGGACTGTAAAGTCGACCACCCTCTTCTCTGCAGGCGGTTTCAAGCCCGTGGAGGCCAAGTACCCGGCGTTGCTGTTCAAGCAGCAGCTGGACGCGTTCGTGCAGAAGGTGGGTGGAAGGTGGAAAGAAGGTGGTGAGAAGGTGGCAGGCAGCAGACCATGAAGGGCACGAAAATGTGTGGGCGTGGGCATGGGCGTGGGCGTGGGCGTGGGGGTGGGGGGCGGTTGGGGACGCTGTTCACAGCAGCAGTTGGGGCACGTTTGTGCAGAAGTTGAGTGGAGGAGGGGGGGGGGAGGCATGGTGTCTCCCTAGCTGCCCACACTCGCGCCCTGTGCCCGTCTCCCCAGCCTCTCCCTGTTGCGCACGCACGCACACACACACACACACACACACGTGCGCGCGCGCGCTCATCCTCCCCACCCCACCTCCAGATCTTCCCCATGATGCGCGACAACGTGAAGAAGCAGATCACGCCGCTGCTCGCCGCATGCATCATGGGGCCAAAGCCGGGGCGCGGCACGCCGCGCACGCACGCGTCCGATCACAACGCACAGGTGTGCATGTGTGTGTGCAAGTGCAAGTTCAAGTGTGTGACCGCGGCATGCCACGCACACACGCTTCCGATCAGCATGCATAGGTGGTGTGTGTGTGTGTGTGTCTGTGTCTGTGTGTGAGTGTGTGGCCGCGGCATGCCACGCACGCACGCGTCCGATCACTATCGACAGGTGTGTGGATTTGAAAGTGTGAATTTGTGGTTGTGACACACCCGCAAATGCAGTCGCAACGCGACCGCACACAAAGAGTGCGGGGTTTCACGAGTGGCGAGGCCCAGTGGTCCCTGGGAAGGATTTTAGTAATTAGTTTTTTGCCGGCTCCAGCAACTTTGACCGCTCATGCCAGGCACAATACACAGCGGGTGTTCATGCAACGGATGCCGTTGGGCTGCTCTCGGCACGAGCTTTCCAACGCACCACTCCACGCCCTCTCCCACTAAGTGTGGGGTGGTTTTCTGGGAAATGGGAAATACGGCTCGGAGCGGTATACGGCTCGCAGGGGAATCACTGGTGGGGCCCCCAAAACAACTTATCAAAACCCCGAAACCCCGAAACCCGCAGGCTACGATCACGCGCTCGTGGGGCGACATCCTCAAAACGCGCACCCCTTCCCCCCCCCCACACACACAGATGGCATGCTAGGGGTCTAGTTTTGACAGCTGCCGGCCTCTTTCCTAGGGTCTAATGCGCCATCAAAGGCGTCCGACGGACTGTAAAATCGACCACACACACTCACACACTCAACAAAAACGATCGCAACCTTGCCCTGACCTTGCCCTGGAAACAAAGAATCCAAAACTTTGCCAAACCCTTTAACCGCACCCGCAACGCGCAGGCCACAATCACGCGCTCGTGGGGCGAGATCCTCGACGCGTTCGACCGGCTGCTCGTGACGTGCAGGGTGTGCCACGTGCCGACGGTGCTGGTGCAGGTGTGTGCTAAGAGTTTTTAGGATTGGGGGTTGGGGTTTAGCCCCCCTTCCCCTAGTGTTGGCGCTGCTCGCGATTTGCAGGGTGTGCCACGCGCCAGCGGTGCTGGTGCATTTTTTATTTTTTATTTAGGATTGGGGGTTGGGAGTTAAGGTGCAGCACCATCAAGTGATGGCGCTGCTCTCGACGTGCAGGGTGTGCCACGTGCCGGCGGTGCTGGTGCAGGTGTGTGTTGAGGGTTTTTAGGGTTGGGGGTTGTGGTTAACCCCCCCCCCTCCCTAGTGATGGCGCTGCTCGCGAGGTGCAGGGTGTGCCACGTGCCAGCGGTGCTGGTGCAGAGGTGGGGCGGCAGCAGTGTTCTAGAAGCTCTGCACAAACACACTCACACGCACTCACGCACACTCGCACTCACGCGCACACGCGCGCGCCATCCGTGTGCCACTTCACAGGCGCTCTTCAAGCAGCTCTTTCGTTTGTCAACGTCAACATGTTCAACCACACACACACACGCACACACACACACACAGGCGCTCTTCAAGCAGCTCTTTTCGTTCGGCAATTTCAATTGGTTCAACCACACACACGCGCACACACACGCACGCACACACACGCGCGCGCGCCATTCCTGTGTCACTTCCTGTCACTTGCTGTGTCACGGGCGCTCTTCAAGCAGCTCTTTCGTTTGTAAACGTCAACATGTTCAACCACACACGCACACACACACACACACACACGCAGGCGCTCTTCAAGCAGCTCTTTTCGTTCGTCAACGTCAACCTGTTCAACCAGCTGCTGCTGCGCCGCGAGTGCTGCTCGTTCTCAAACGGCGAGCACGTGCGCACGGGGCTGAGCCAGGTGGGGTGCCCGCTGCCTGTTTTCGCCGTCGGCTTGCTGAGCGCCCAGCGTACAGTTCGCGTACAGTAAGCTGACAGTTAGCGTACAGTTAGCCCCTAGCGTACCAGTTAGCCCCTAGCGTACAGTTAGCCTAGCGTACAGTTGGCCTAGAGTTGGCGTACAGTCGTTCAGTCCCACACCTGCCGTCCGTTGCTGACGCATGGTGTTGAGGATCAGCTGCATGACGCCGGGTGAAGCCTGTCGCATTGGAGGGGTGGGGTAGCAGGACGCTGTGACTTCCGACACACGCGGTGGGCATGAAGTGCCAGGGGTTCAGCCACCGCTGGGAGACGATGCGTCGATGCGGCACGCGTGCGGTTGTGCGCGCATGCCATGTGGCACGCGTGCGTTGTGCGCGCATGGCATGTGGGCTTGCAGGTGGAGCAGCGGGTTGAGGTGGTGGCCACACACACACCAACACACACAGGTGGAGCAGTGGGTGCTGGCAGCGGGCAGGGAGGTAATGGGGACACGCTCACTGTACAAAAAAGCACACACATATACAGGTGGAGCAGTGGGTGGTGGTAGCGGGCAGGGAGCTGGTGGACACACACACACACACTGTAAAATTGCCCACACACACGCACCCACACACACGCACACACAGGTGGAGCAGTGGGTGGAGACAGCTGGCAGGGAGTTGGTGGGCGACTGCTGGGGGGAGCTGCGGTTCATCCGGCAGGTGCGGTCCTGTGGGGGGGGGCGTGTGTGTGTCCTGTAAACTGCGATGTTTCCATGCCTTCCCCACCACACACACCCTCCCTGCCCTTGCCGTTCTCTGCGCGTGCATGTGGGCGTGCATGGCAGGGGCCGAGGCCATGCACACACCGAAACACGCATCTGTGTGTGCAGGCGCTCCGGTCCCTGGTTGTCGGGCACAAGCAGAAGTGCACCCGCAATGCCCCCCCCCCCCCCCGGTCCCCCACACACCACCACCGCCACTACGTGCACGCGCACACAAACGCAGGCGGTCCAGTTCCTGGTCGTCGGCAACAAGCAGAAGCGCAGCCTCGATGCCACCACCACCACGCACACACATGCACGTGCACACGCGCGCACACACAGACACAGACACATGCGTGCATGGAATTGCACACAAACGCAGGCGGTCCAGTTCCTGGTCGTCGGCAACAAGCAGAAGCGCAGCCTTGATGCCCCTCCACCACCACACACACACAGACACACACATGCACACACACGTGCACACGCACACACACATGCACACACGTACACACACGCGCACGCACGCACACGTGCACACGCATGCAAATGCGCGCACACACAAACCATCGCAGGCGGTCCAGTTCCTGGTCGTCGGCAACAAGCAGAAGCGCAGCCTGGAGGAGATTGCGACTGAGCTGTGCCCGGTGCTGTCGATCCAGCAGCTGTACCGCATCTCGACGATGTATTGGGACGACAGGTGTGTGTGTGTGTCTCCCTCTTTCTGTCTCTCTTTCTCTATTTATCTCTGTGTGTGTTTGTGTGTTGTCTAAGATGCGGGTTAACAACACTTTCGTGCTGCCCCACTTGCTGTACGGCTGCGAAACATGGGCCCCTACTAAAACACAACTGACTCGATTGGAGGTTGCCCACTCTAACTGCCTTCGTCGCATTCTGGGCGTGCACCTGGTCGACCGGCACCGATTAACTTATAGTCGGCAGGCGTGCGACACTGAGCCAATTTAGAGCCTTGTGGCAAAGCGATCAATGCAGTGGCTAGGCCATGTGATGTGCATGCCGGCTTCTCGTCTTCCTCGTACGACTTTTGACTGCACAATGAATGTGGCTCGGCAACAAGACCGGCCTCCAGCCTCCTCCCGACACTATTTTCTAAAGCCACTGACTCAGCAGCTAGGCGAAACTAGTGCACTCGTTCTGATTGGAAGACGTTTTCGGCGGTCAAGTAGATTGGCAAGCGCCACTTGACCCCCTATTTCCTGGAAGCAGTTAGGACCTATTTTGGAGGCGTCGCACGATAGCTCTCCTTTTTACTCTGGGACTACACGTCGGCAGGCAGCCGGCTGGTGGCTACCGCCCCTCACAAGTAATTGTCAGAGCCAGAACTTGACTTGAGTCTAGGCGGTGGTACTAGGACACGAAGGTAGTCTTTGCTGGAAAGCCGATGTAACTGTAACTGTGTGTTTGTGTATTTTTTTTTTCCCTTTGTGCGTTGGTGCGGGTGTGTGTGTGTGTAGGCCCGATGCTGTTAATTGAGCAGCAGAAGAGCAACACACCACACACACACACACACACATACACACACACATGTAGGTACAACACAGAGGCGGTGTCTGCCGAGGTGCTCACGCGCGTGAAGCAGCAGAAGAGCAACACACGCACACACACACACACACACACGTAGGTACAACACAGAGACGGTGTCGGCCGAGGTGCTCACGCGCATGAAGCAGCAAATGAGTGACGCGGGGAGCAACGCATCGGCCGCGTCGTCGCACTCGTTCCTGCTCGACGACGACGCAACGCTGCCGTTCATGGTGCGTGTGTGTGTGTGTTTGTGCGACATACACAGCGCAGCCACTCACACACACACACACCTAACACACACGCACGCACACACGCACACCGCGTGCACGCATGCACACTGCTCAGGCGACCGACGTGCTCGGCCCGTCCGACGACCGCGAGCTGAACACGGGGCTGCCGGTGCCGGAGCAGCTCAGGGGAGGCGACTACTCGTTCCTGGAGCGCGAGCTCAAGGTCGCCGCGATGGTATAGCAGCGGTGCACACTTGCTGTGGCTGTGCGCGTGGCCCAGGGGGAGGCAATGACTCGCTTTCTGGGCGGTCGCGCGGGTTGCCAGGTAGAGCTGGGGGCGTGTGCCCTCTGGCAGGGCCGCGCAGCGCGATTTTGCTGCGATGGCACGTGGCTGTGCGCGTGGCCCAGGGGTGCTGCGCATCGCGATTTCGCTGCGGTCGCACGTGACTGTGCGTGTGGCCCACGGGGAGGTGACGACTCGTGTTTCCCGGACGCAGGGTGGTCGCGATGGCATAGCGGAGGTCGTGCGGGTTGCCAGGCGGATCTGGGCGCGCGCGTCCTCTGGCAGGGCTAGTATCGCGATTTGTTGCTGCAATGGCATAGCGGTGGCACGTGGCTGTGCGCGTGGCCTACGGGGAGGCGACGACTCGTGTTTCCTGGGGCACGGGGTGGTCGCGATGGCATAGCGGGTCGCGTGTGGCGGCAGGCAGGGAAGGCGCGCGCTGTCCCTGTGGCTGGGCCGTGCGTGTGGCCCCCCATGGACCCCTGGCCAGGGCGGCGCAGGTGGGCGGCGCAGGGGTCGGAGGTGCAGGTGGCTTGTTGTCGGCGGCGTGCCGCGGTTGGTACGGCGTGTATGAGACTAGTGACACGTGAGACACGTGGTAGCTGTGTAGGGCGGGGGGGGGGCTCTTGAGGTAGCAGCAGGAAAGAGCACGCGGCGAAGTCATTTGTGCTCGACGGAATTGTAAGAGTTGTAAAGCCCCGTTCAATGCACTGCTTCAGTCCCTGCATGACCTCTGCTGGTGCGCGGTGCAGTCAGTGCGATGGAGCGGCTGTGGTGTATATGCGCGCAGCAGCAGTGTTTACGCAGGGAGGCAGGCCTCCTGCATGTCCACCCGCCTTCATTAGTGCACTGGGTGTGCCCATCTCGGTGTGGGAGAGCAAGGGTGATTGCCCGTCCTCCGCCCCAGCACCGCTCCAGTTCAATTAATCCAATCCACTGCAAATGACAGAGACTGCTGTGGGACGACTTTGCTTACAGAGCAATCACTTGTAGTTGTGTGTCGTCTCTTTCAAGATAAGTATAAGCTAAATATACACTAGAAGGAAGAGTGGCGAGGGTGCACCAAACCACACCACACTCTATCACTTCACTTTATCATGATAGATCAGCGCTCCACAGCAGCCACCACAGCAGTCGCCCAGCACTTGTGTGACCTGCTTGGCTGGAGTGCCGCCTGACTCAGCACCTGCCGTGCCTGGATCTCAGCACGCTCGACAGCAGCAAGGGAAGGCCGTCTTTGTCGCCGCACGAGCTGTGGTCAGTCGAGGCCCAGCCCCTTCATCTCCTGCGACACATCTCCGACAGCGGTGGTGATGGTGGCAGTGACCGCGGTGGTGGTGGTGGTGGCGGTGGTGGTGGCAGTGGCGGCGCGCTTCTCGGCATTGCTGTCGCGAATCGCCTCGAGTGCCTCTGATGCCATCTCAGCGTGATCACGAGAGCCAGACCGCTTCAGCTGCATTAGAGCAGGGATGGCACCGAGTGCAATCATGGTGGTGACCGCACTCCCGTCCTTCTGAGCAAGCTGCCTCAGCGCCGCTGCTGCCTCGAGCTGCACGTAGGAAATAGAGCCTGGTCCCAGCAGCCGCACCAGTGCAGGGATGGCGCCAGAGGCAGCGATGTTGCACGCAAGCACAGTTCTCCGAGCAAGGTTGGTAAGCACTCCTGCTGCATGGTACTGCACGGCGCCTGGGCGGCTAGGCCCCAGCAGCAGCACCAGCAGCGGGATGGCACCAGCAGCTGCGATCGACATGTCCACGTTCTGGACATTCTGAGCGAGGCCCATGAGCGTTGCCGCTGCATTCTGGTACCCATCATCTGATGTGCCAGGCCCGAGCAGCTGCACCAGAGGAGGGATGGCCCCGGCAGCAGCGATCTTGACCGCAAGCGCACCATTCCGGCAAAGGTTGGCAAGCGCTCCTGCTGCGTGGACCTGCACGTCGGATGGGAAGCTAGGCGCCAGCAGCTGCACCAGGAGAGGGATGGCGCCAGCAGCGGCGATAGTTTCCCCGTTCGCAGCATTCTCAGCCAGCCAGCCGATCAGTCCCACTGCGCGCTGCTGCACGGGTGGAGCAGAGCCAGGCCCGAGCAGCTCCACCAGTCGAGGGATGGCACCAGCAGCGACAATGTGCTTTGCGCTCGCAGGGGTCTCGGCGAGGCGCATCAGCAGGTGTGCTGCCCTCTCCTGCATGTCGGCTGGGAAGCTAGCGCCTAGCAGCGTCACCAGCGGAGGGACGGCGTCAGCAGCAGCGATGATGACCACGTTCACATCCTTCATAGCAAGGATCATCATCAGGCCTGCTGCATTCATCTGCACCTCGGGTGGAGAGTGAAGCCCCAGCAGCCGCACCAGCGAAGGGACGGCCCCAGGGCAGGACGCGATGGCGAGATTCAGACCGTCGTCCAGGGCAAGCTGACAGAACAGTGCTGCTGCCATCACCTGCACGCCAACTGACGAGCCAGGTCCCAGCAGCTGCGCGATTGCAGGGATGGCGCCGGCTGCGGTGATGGCGGCCAGGCTTTCTGGATCGCGGTCGCGGCACAGCGCGAGAATGGCCGCCAGCACGAGCTTCTGCTGCCCAGGCCGAGAGTCGCCTCCGAGCTTGCGCACCAAGCTCCTCAGGTCCCGGCGGGGGAGCGGAGGCATCGTGTGCGGTGTGGCTGCGTGCGCGTGTGCGTGCGGGCAGGGAGGGGGCATGCGTGCATGCAGCGATCAGCCGGGAGTGAGAGTGGTGGCTGCCGTGGTGCTGCTGCACGCATGGCGTGCATGGCCAGAGATGATCACGAGTGGCGCATTGGGCAATGGGGTGGCCTGCCCACGGACGGGCAGGCGCAGGGGGGGGGGGGGGGCGTGCGTGCGTGCATGCAGCGACCAGGCACGGGCAGGGCGCGTTGGGAGTGCGCGTGCGTGCGGGGGCATGCAGCGACCAGCCGGGAGTGGCTGTTGTCATGGTGCTGCACACGCGGTGCATAGCAGGCAGATTGCATGCATGCAGCCTCCCCCCGCTGGCCATGCATGAGGCATGCAAACCAAATCCCAATCATCAGTTTCGAACAGATCTGCCAGACTGGCCCGTCTCGGCGTCTGCAGGTCCGTTGGCATGGCATGGCATGGCTAGCTGGGACGCGTCGCCTGCCTGTACGCGTCGCTGTGGCGGTTGCTGGGTGCCATGCGGTAGCAGCAGGACCAATGCTCACCTCCACAGGGCTCTGCGTGCGCGCTTGTTATCCTCGTGTGATGTGCTGGGGCGATGAGTCGTTAGGCGCTAGCCGCAGGGGCGGAGTCATCAGCAGTCCCAAGTGCACTTGCTGGATCAGGGATGGCACAGTTGTGTTTGAGTGGCGTTCTCGGATATCTATGATCTCCATCAGCAGCAGAGAACAAAAACCTCTAAATTCAATTCAGGTCATTTCACACCTTTTCACACCTAAGTGTGAACCTGAGTGAGTATGCATTCTTTGCATCGTATCCGCTGAGCCTCTCAGCACGTGCTGTCTTGGAGAGCTTGGAGAGGGAGATCGTGGGTGCGTCGTGGGTCCTCAGCACTCACACAGCACGACTCCCAGAGACTCCCAGAGAAGCGCTCAGCCATGGCTCTGCCCGGAGGAGCTTCCGAGGTGATCGATCTAGTGACATCGAGTTGATGAGGAGAGGGACAGGAGGAAGCCGCGCACCGACAGGCAGCATGTACAACCTTGTTGCAGCCCCTCGCAATCTGCAGCCGCTGCGGCGCCCCAGGTGGGTCAGCGCCGTGTCAAGAGAGAGCGGGCAGTCCCCGAAGGCGGAGAGGGCGGCGCGGCAGGCCCTAGTGGCGCCTCAACTGGAGCTGTCCATGCGGCACAGCATGCACAGCAGCATGCGCACCAGCCAGCACGCAGCGGCGGATCTGGTGGCCCCAGCAACGGCGCTGCGATGCTTGGGCACCATGCGCAGCAGCCAAGCCACGCGCCAGCACCTGCCAGCACCGCGGCCGTGCAGGCGATTGCCCGCCACCCTGTCGCATCGCGCGGTGGCGGATCTGGCAGCGGCGGCGCAGCTGGCAAGGTCGCCGCTGCGGTGAGAAGGCTTCTCCAGGGCGCAGCTGGCTCAGCTCGCCTGGTCGAGCACCTTCAGCAGCCGCTCAACTGCGACCTGCTGCATTGCGTGAAGGTGCACCAGGACCCACAGCGTTTCCCCACCGCGCACCTGCCGCTGGCCGCTCTGAGGAGCGCGCAGCCTGGCGGCGGGCACGGCGCGCACCTGCCGCTGCACATCACAGCGGAGGAGGTGACTGACGGCATGCTGGACAATAACAAGTTCCCAGACACCCTGGCGGCGATGGCAGCAGCAGGGGTCATGGAGCTGGGTAGCCTCAAGCTGGCGCTGGTGGGTGTGGTTGAGGGGTTGGCAGACCTTGAGATCGTAGGTCCAGGCCTCGTTCAACTCCGTGCTGCGTGTGCGTGCGCCGCGCTTGATGTTGCCGCAACGTTGTTGCGCCCCACCTATACAGGTGCTGCGCGTGCCGCTGCAGCAGCTGACGGAGCTGGCGCAGACCACCAGGCTCGTCATGGTGCCCCCCGGCCACGGCCCCGCCGCGCCAGCCGGCCTGTGCATCCTGGGCACCGACAAAGGAGGCGCCAACACGGTACGTGTGCTCCACATGCCTGTTTGACTAAACCTCAAGAAACCCCCAACCCCCAATCCATAAACGCAAACCTGCAAACAGGTGGTGCTGGGCTTTGCGCCGGTGGCCGACGAGGCGCAGGCGGCGCTGCTCGTCGCGCTTTGGGAGCTGCCTGACGGATTCTTCAACGCGGACTGGACTGCCCATGCGGCCGGAAAGGCCGTGGTGCCGGAGCGTGCAGCATCCCTGGCAAGGTTCATGCGTTCGGAGCAGGCGGGCGCAAGGCCAAGGTCACGGTTTTCCAACCGGAGGCGAGGCTGCGGTCACAGGAGAGCAAATACGGCGTCGACGTGGCAACCGTCGTGTCTCTGACAGACAAGACGAAGCCAGGTGGGGGCGCACCTCGGAGACACGCACACACCCGGGGGCGAGCCGCGTGTGGGGCAGCGAGTGCACGGCCCTGCACTTTGCTACTGCAGGCCACTGAACTGCTGCACTCACACGGGATTACGACGCCTGGGGAGTGGTGGTGCAGTGGCCGGCGCTTCAGGCACCGCTGCCCCGCCACCCGCCTCAGCCGCTCACACTGGCTTCCGCGACTGCGCCCACCTGACGCTCGCGCCATACCCCATCAGAGTCGTCTCACAACTTACATAAGACCCTGCCTCCATGCACCCACCTGACGCTCGCGTCGTACCCCATCAGAGTCGTCTCACAACCAACATACGACTCTGCCACCATGCGCCCACCTGACGCTCGCGCCATACCCCATCAGAATCGTCTCACAACCAACACAAGAATGTGCCACCATTGTGTGCCTGCGTGTGACGCCTCACAGGACCGGCCGCGCAGCCGTCCGCCCCGTGCACCCTCACCCTGTCCGTCGGCCTGACATACCTGAACGGCATGTCACCTGGCATGGCCGTGTTCAAGCACATCGCCTGCGTGCTGCAGGTGCGTGCACGCGCGCGTGTGTGTGTCGGAGCGCATCGCCTGTGTGCTGCACGGGAATGTGAGCAGTGTGCGCTCGCGCGTGTGTGTGGCCGCGTTCAGATACGTCGCATGCGCGCTCCAGGCGGGCTGTGAACACGCACGCGCACGCGCGCGCACACACACACTGAAAGCGCCACACGTGTGCTCCTCGCAGCTGATGCTGGTCTACGGCGATGGCCTGTGGCTGGGACCCGACTGCGGTGGGTGTTTGGTAGGGGTTTGGGAGGGCTCTGATGGTGTGTATCACAGTCTGTGTGACGCCACAAACCTGGGCTGCGTGCCTCACATGCATGCCGTGCAAGCAGCTGTGTGGAGTGATCTGGAGCTGGGAAAGTGTGGCGTGCACACGGCTCTGCCAATCACGGTGATAAGGGGTTTGGGCTTCAAATTGTGGTCCAATTGTGCCTGCCCTAAATCTGCCCTTAATAGTTGTGAGAGGGCGGCAGCCACCAGCCACCCCATCCCATCCCACCTTATCCCAGCTACCCCACCCCATCCCACCTTAAAGCAACCTTACAGCACAGACTTTCATATCCTTCATCATCCCACCCCACCCCACCCACCCACCCACAGACGGTCTGCTCAACTTCGTGGATGTTGGGCGAAGGGGCCTCGGCACGCTGTCGGTGTCAGGTGCGGCTGAACACTGTAGGACCCTACTCACTGGAACCCCTAGTAGTGCTGTCAAGTGCCAGAATCCACCTGCCACGATTGACCCAACATTGAAAATGTGTTCATACCTCCTGGCGCAGAGGCTCGGCACACTTTTGAGGGGGGGGTCCCCAGACCAGGTCCCCAACCACTGGACCCCCAACTCTGATACTCCGGCAGGGGCCGTCTAAAACCACTCCCCCCCGTAGGTTGGCTTGGGTGGGAAATCAGAGAGTTCGGCTTGCCGCGTCGCCTGGCCCATGCATGGCGTGTTTGACCCAGGCTCAGATTTCCTCTCGACCATGCTGCAGACCTGTTAACTAGGCATTAGCATCGCATGGCGGGTGGCGTTCACGCTGTGTCATGTGGGCCACTGTGGAGCTCATGAAGGTCTCTATTCATAATAATAACAACCTTGCCCTCTTTGCGCCCTCCCTCCCTGCCCCCCCTCACAGCCCCAGTCAAGCAGGGGCGGGCGTCGGGGGCGGGCAGCAGCTCCGGCGGCGCAGCCGCGCAGCCCACGGCGGTGGTGCAGCTGCCCACTGGTGTCACCGACATCACGACGCTGCCGTCGTCGGTGTCGATCATCGCGTCTGGTTTCGACATCCCGCAGGCGCGCACACGGGCACGCGCGCGCACGCACACGACCACACGCACGTCGTTTCGTATTTGCGTAATAGCCAACTCACATATGCAAAAGTTCGACTCATTTTGAGTCGAAAATCGGGTTTGGGTCCATTTGATTAAACAATTCTAGTCTGCCCCCCCCCCTTCCACACACACGAAGGCAAGCGATATGGACGGTGTATACAGCTTACCTCGGGGATCACTGACGCAGCCTCGCGGCATCTCCCCCACCCATCCGCCCACCCGCCCACTCGCTCAACCGCCCACCCGCGCACCTGTCAAACGCGGGCCGCACCACCCCACACCGCACTCAACCGCCCACCCGCGCACCTGCCAAACGGCGCACCCGCCCACCCGCGCACCCGCCCACCTGCCAAACGGCTCACCCACCCACCCGCACACCCACTCCCACACGCAGATGGTGTACGTGTGTGTCGGGTGGCAGCGGGACTCAGGGTCGTCGCTTCGCGCACCGGTTTGTGCCTTGCCCGCAGCAGACCACGTGCGGCGGGCTTCTGTGCGACGAGATGGGTCTGGGCAAGACGCTGCAGGCAGGTGTCAATCTTTGCGATGCGTCATCGATTTCACAGGCTGCTGGCCGCTTCGGATGGCGATCTCTCTGTGTCTCTCTCTCTGTGTCTCTCTCTGTATATATCTCATGTTTTCACATGTGTTTGAAATCGCTCACTCTCACGAGCACCATGATCATATGATGCGACGATGGTAGCAATGGTTGTCGATTTTACGGACTGTTCGACGCCCCCCTGATGGCCTTCTGGGAGGATGCAGCCTCGCAGCTGCCCTGCTCCTTCCTACCCCGCGTCCACTACCACACAGCCCCAACTTGTCCACACTCGTCCACACTCGCCCACACTCCCCCTCCCCCTCCCCCCCTCCCCCTCCCACTCCCCTCACGTCCCTCACCCTCACCCTCACCCTCGACCCTCCTCACCCTTTATCCCTCACCCTCACCCTCACCCTCACCTCACCCCAGCTCACCTCACCTCACTCACTCACCTCACCCTCACCTCACCTCACCTCACCTACTCTCACCCTCACACCTCACCTCCCCTCACCGCTCCCCCTCACCCTCACCCTCACCCCCCGTCCCCGTCCCGCCCCGTCCATGCCCCTCCCCTCCCCTGCCCCTGCCCCTCCCTGCCCTGCCCTGCCTGCCCCTGCCCCCCCTGCCCCCCCTTTGGCCCCTGGCCCTTGCCCTGCCCTGCCCCTCCCTGCCCCCTCCGCCCTGCCCCTGCCTGCCCTGCCCTCCCGTCCCGCTCATGAAG
>VFSX01000464.1:0-7500 GCA_016618255.1 Chlamydomonas sp. UWO 241 | reverse complement strand
TACACAGACACACACGCACGCGCGCGCTCAGCGCGTGGGAGCGCACGCTCACGTTTGTGTCGGGTGCGTGAGGTAAACAAAGAGAGTGAGAGACAGGGAGAGAGAGAGAGTCGCTCCATATCCCACCAATAGGCATACACAGACACACACGCGCGCGCGCGCTCAGCGCGTGGGAGCGCATGCTCACGTTTGTGTCGGGTGCGTGAAGTAAACAAAGAGAGTGAGAGACAGGGAGAGAGAGAGAGTCGCTACATATCCCACCAATAGGAATACACAGACACACACGCACGCGCGCGCTCAGCGCGTGGGAGCGCATGCTCACGTTTGTGTCGGGTGCGTGAGGTAAACAAAGAGAGTGAGAGACAGGGAGAGAGAGAGAGTCGCTACATATCCCACCAATAGGCATACACAGACACACACGCACGCGCGCGCTCAGCGCGTGGGAGCGCATGCTCACGTTTGTGTCGGGTGCGTGAGGTAAACAAAGAGAGTGAGAGACAGGGAGAGAGAGAGTCGCTACATATCCCACCAATAGGAATACACAGACACACACGCACGCGCGCGCTCAGCGCGTGGGAGCGCATGCTCACGTTTGTGTCAGGTGCGTGAGGTAAACAAAGAGAGTGAGAGACAGGGAGAGAGAGAGAGTCGCTACATATCCCACCAATAGGAATACACAGACACACACGCACGCGCGCGCTCAGCGCGTGGGAGCGCATGCTCACGTTTGTGTCGGGTGCGTGAGGTAAACAAAGAGAGTGAGAGACAGGGAGAGAGAGAGAGTCGCTACATATCCCACCAATAGGCATACACAGACACACACGCACGCGCGCGCTCAGCGCGTGGGAGCGCATGCTCACGTTTGTGTCGGGTGCGTGAGGTAAACACACACGCACAGAGGTGCAGACCAAGGAGGGCATCCCGCACGCGTCGCTGCGCTCCAAGGTGAGGCTCAGTGCTTTAGTGCCATGAAATGCGTGGACCACTGTCACTCGGACTGTCACTCTGACTTGTCATGTTTGGGTTTGACGATGATGATGATGAACAGAACAGAACAGCCTGTGCGACACATGTGACCAGTTTTTTTGCATGGTGGATATTACAGCCTGTGTGTCACCAGCTTTGGTGCTCAAGGTTTCAAGCTTGTACTCTCCACATGCACACTCCAGGGCAAGCCAGAGCAGCGCCAGACGCAGCGCCAGTTTTCTGTATCGACAGCCCGCACCTCACTGCCTGTGTTTTGCCTGTAATCTCCACACGTATTGCAGGACGAGCCGGAGCAGCGCCAGGCGCAGCCCCGGCTTTATTTGATCGACAGCCCGCACATGTACTGTACTCTCCATTTGAACCTACCTGCCTGTGCCTGTGCCTGTGCTTCTCCTGTACTCTCCACATGCACACTGCATGGGAAAAAGCCAGATCGGCGCCAGACGCAGCGCCAGTTTTTTTGTATCGACAACCTGCATAGGTCTGGGACAGGTCTGTACTGTGCTCTCCATTCGAACCTACCTGCCTGTGTTTCTCCTGGACACTCGACATGCACTTCAGGACAGGCCAGAGCAGCGCCAGAGCAACGCCAGAGCAGCGCCAGGGCAGCGCCAGATTTGTTTTTGTTGACACCCCGCGCCTGTACTGTACTCTCCATTCGAACCCACTTGCCTGTGTTTCTCCTGTACTCTCCATTCGAACCTGCTTGTGCTTCTCCTGTGCCCTGCAGGGCAAGCCTGAGCAGCGCCAGGCGCACCCTCCCACCCCTGCTTCACACCAATGCACTTTCCTTCATAAAACCCTAACCCTAAAGAAAGCCCTCAACCCGAAACAAAACCCTAAAACCTAAGACCTAAAACGTTAACCCTGAAACCCTAAACCCTCAAACCTCAAACTGAACCCTAAACCCTGAACCCCTCCACGCTTGTGCCCTGCAGGACAAGCCTGAGCAGCGCCAGGCGCACCCTCCCACCCCTGCTTCACACCAATGTACTTTCCTTCATAAAACCCTAACCCTAAAGAAATCCCTCAACCTGAAACAAAACCCTAAAGCCTAAGACCTAAAACGTTAACCCTGAAACTAAACCCTCCAACCTCAAACTGAACCCTAAGCTCTAAAACCCTCAACCCCTCCACGCGTGCACCCTGCAGGACAAGCCTGAGCAGTGCCAGGCGCAGCTGCAGTCCTTCGTCGACGACCCGCACATGCGCGTGCTGCTCGTGCCCCTCATGCACGATAGGTGTGTGTGTGTGTTTGTGTGTGTTTGTGTGTGTGTGTGTGTGTGTGTGTGTGCGGGCGCGTATGTGTGCATGTGTGTGTGCGGCGGGAGTGCGTGCGTTGTGCTTTGGTCGACAGGCCGCACATGCGCGTGCTGCTCGTGCCCCTCATGCACAACAGATGTATTGTTTTAGACTCCCCCCCCCCCCGCAAAGATGAAAAACTAGTTAAAATTATCAAAATCGCGATTTGGGGCGTCAAAACGACTCAAAACTAAAAATGACGAACAACGACCTCCGCAATCGCATTAAAACATTGTGGTTTTGACACACACACCCGCAAAGGCAAGCAATATGGACGGTTCACACACCTTATTCTCGCAGCGGGGCGGCCGGCCTGACACGCGCCGTTGTGATCAACGGAGCACGTGGACAACACCCCCCCCACACACGGCGCCCCCCCCACACACGGCGCCCCCACACACACGGCACCCCCCCCACACACGCCCCCACACACACGCACACACGCACCTTATTCTCGCAGCGGCGCGGCCGGCTTGACGCTCACCGTCGCTGCAGGCCGTTGTGATCATCGAGTCGCCGCTGGACCCCACACACCTGCCGGCTACTGCTTCTAGACCCCGCAACCTTTAGGGTTTCTAAACCCTGAACCCTAAACCCTAAACCCTAAACCCTAAACCCTAAACCCTGAACCCTGAACCCTAAACCTGAATCCTGAGAATCCGCATTGTCACAGCGGCGCTGCCGGCCTGACTCTCACCGTCGCGCAGACCGTCGTGATCATGGAGCCGTCGCTGGACCCGGCACTCGAGGCGCAGGCCGCGGCGCGCGTGCACCGCATGGGTGGGTAGTGTGGACGAAAGCACTGAACACGCACTCGCACACTCTCGTTGGATGAATGGTTGCAGAGTGCGGGGCGGAAGTGGTCGTCGTTGTCGAAAGCGCAACACAACGGAGCGCCTAGGCCCCGAGTAAAAATACGATACCACGAAGAGGCTAATAAGCCAGCGAGGCGATCACACACAGCCTCCCAAGACAGTCCCCCGTTGTGACGAACCGCAAAGAAGTACCACCCACGATTTTGAGATCACACACACGCACAGAGAGAAAGAGTGGCCGTTACTGAAAACTCTCTGGCGGCAGACCTAGATAGGCAGTTCTGATCATCAGGGGGGATGCATGTGAAGGCGGAGGGGTGGGTGGCCCACCGTGGGCCTATGGGCAGTGGTTCCTGGATAGATTCTTAGATTATTGGATAAATTTCTTAGCCAGGGGCCAGCCAGGGGCGCAGTAATTTTTAAACAGTGTGAAATCGTCGATTTTTCACTTTTGGGGGCGAAAACAGCGCTTTTCATGGCAATTTCTGGCGGTAGGCTGTTCATCGGCCAGTCTTTCTGTACCGCCTGCAGCCGCCGACGGCTGTATTCCGTCTCTCCGAGTTTTACAGTTTACAGTACGCACCCTCGGTGCGTGGGATTGAGACAAGACCGCCATCACGTATCGCACGCGCACACACACTCATACACTCTCACACACTGATGCTCACACACGCTCATGCACTCTCACAACCCCACAATTTACTTCCTGCGCATGCCAGACCAAGCCCACGCACTCACGCGCACACACACATGCACACACACGCACACACATACAGGCACACGCATGCCCACATGCGCACACACACACATGCACACACACACGCTACCCTATTCTCCACCTACGCAGGCCAGACCAAGCCCACGCGGATCGTGCGCCTCGTGACGGCGCAGTCAGTGGAGCAGGCGGTGCTCACGCTGCAGGCAAGTGCACATTTCAGATTAGCGCAGACGCGCCATGTGTGTATGAGAGAAAATACATAGTCTTGGGAGCACGATTACGGAGGCGCGTTCTCGTCGCCGAGCCCTGGACCCAGCAATGCGGCGCTGCTGGTGACGAGGATCTCCGTGCCGCTGACGAGCGGGGTAAAATACGACTGGCCCGGCTTCTGCTAGACTGCCCCTCGGTGGAACACTTCAAGGAGCGGCTTGCCCGGCGCTGCCATGGCTTGGCGAGTAGCCGCGGCGCTGCCGCGGCCCGTGCTGGGAAGCGCCAGTCACCGGCAGACGAGCGACCCCGAGGATGAGCGCGGTGACGACCGCTGCGATTGGTGAAGCGGATTTACTCTGTGTTGCCTCGGCGGTCGCCACCGCTGAAGCCGTGATGGTAGCCGCCTCCACGGGCAGCCATCTTGACCAATGTCCAGCATGCATTGACGGGCGCCAGCTCCTCCGCTCGTCGATCAACTCGTCGAGATCGGTGCGCATGGCGTCCTGCATGGGGGGAGGATAAGGGCCGTCTCCCAGCACGGGCCGGCGGCAGCGCCGCGGCTACTCGCCAAGCCATGGCAGCGCCGGGCAAGCCGCTCCTGAAGTGTTCCACCGAGGGGCAGTCTAGCAGGAGCCGGGCCAGTCGTATTTTACCCCGCTCGTCAGCGGCACGGAGATCCTCGTCACCAGCAGCGCCGCATTGCTGGGTCCATGGCTCGGCGACGAGAACGCGCCTCCGTTAATCGTGCTCCCAAGACTATGTATTTTCTCTCATACACACATGGCGCGTCTGCGCTAATCTGAAATGTGCACTTGCCTGCAGCGTGAGCACCGCCTGCTCCACTGACTGCGCCGTCACGAGGCGCACGATCCGCGTGGGCTTGGTCTGGCCTGCGTAGGTGGAGAATAGGGTAGCGTGTGTGTGTGCATGTGTGTGTGTGCGCATGTGGGCATGCGTGTGCCTGTATGTGTGTGCGTGTGTGTGCATGTGTGTGTGCGCGTGAGTGCGTGGGCTTGGTCTGGCATGCGCAGGAAGTAAATTGTGGGGTTGTGAGAGTGCATGAGCGTGTGTGAGCATCAGTGTGTGAGAGTGTATGAGTGTGTGTGCGCGTGCGATACGTGATGGCGGTCTTGTCTCAATCCCACGCACCGAGGGTGCGTACTGTAAACTGTAAAACTCGGAGAGACGGAATACAGCCGTCGGCGGCTGCAGGCGGTACAGAAAGACTGGCCGATGAACAGCCTACCGCCAGAAATTGCCATGAAAAGCGCTGTTTTCGCCCCCAAAAGTGAAAAATCGACGATTTCACACTGTTTAAAAATTACTGCGCCCCTGGCTGGCCCCTGGCTAAGAAATTTATCCAATAATCTAAGAATCTATCCAGGAACCACTGCCCATAGGCCCACGGTGGGCCACCCACCCCTCCGCCTTCACATGCATCCCCCCTGATGATCAGAACTGCCTATCTAGGTCTGCCGCCAGAGAGTTTTCAGTAACGGCCACTCTTTCTCTCTGTGCGTGTGTGTGATCTCAAAATCGTGGGTGGTACTTCTTTGCGGTTCGTCACAACGGGGGACTGTCTTGGGAGGCTGTGTGTGATCGCCTCGCTGGCTTATTAGCCTCTTCGTGGTATCGTATTTTTACTCGGGGCCTAGGCGCTCCGTTGTGTTGCGCTTTCGACAACGACGACCACTTCCGCCCCGCACTCTGCAACCATTCATCCAACGAGAGTGTGCGAGTGCGTGTTCAGTGCTTTCGTCCACACTACCCACCCATGCGGTGCACGCGCGCCGCGGCCTGCGCCTCGAGTGCCGGGTCCAGCGACGGCTCCATGATCACGACGGTCTGCGCGACGGTGAGAGTCAGGCCGGCAGCGCCGCTGTGACAATGCGGATTCTCAGGATTCAGGTTTAGGGTTCAGGGTTCAGGGTTTAGGGTTTAGGGTTTAGGGTTTAGGGTTTAGGGTTCAGGGTTTAGAAACCCTAAAGGTTGCGGGGTCTAGAAGCAGTAGCCGGCAGGTGTGTGGGGTCCAGCGGCGACTCGATGATCACAACGGCCTGCAGCGACGGTGAGCGTCAAGCCGGCCGCGCCGCTGCGAGAATAAGGTGCGTGTGTGCGTGTGTGTGGGGGCGTGTGTGGGGGGGGTGCCGTGTGTGTGGGGGCGCCGTGTGTGGGGGGGGCGCCGTGTGTGGGGGGGGTGTTGTCCACGTGCTCCGTTGATCACAACGGCGCGTGTCAGGCCGGCCGCCCCGCTGCGAGAATAAGGTGTGTGAACCGTCCATATTGCTTGCCTTTGCGGGTGTGTGTGTCAAAACCACAATGTTTTAATGCGATTGCGGAGGTCGTTGTTCGTCATTTTTAGTTTTGAGTCGTTTTGACGCCCCAAATCGCGATTTTGATAATTTTAACTAGTTTTTCATCTTTGCGGGGGGGGGGGGAGTCTAAAACAATACATCTGTTGTGCATGAGGGGCACGAGCAGCACGCGCATGTGCGGCCTGTCGACCAAAGCACAACGCACGCACTCCCGCCGCACACACACATGCACACATACGCGCCCGCACACACACACACACACACACACACACAAACACACACAAACACACACACACACCTATCGTGCATGAGGGGCACGAGCAGCACGCGCATGTGCGGGTCGTCGACGAAGGACTGCAGCTGCGCCTGGCACTGCTCAGGCTTGTCCTGCAGGGTGCACGCGTGGAGGGGTTGAGGGTTTTAGAGCTTAGGGTTCAGTTTGAGGTTGGAGGGTTTAGTTTCAGGGTTAACGTTTTAGGTCTTAGGCTTTAGGGTTTTGTTTCAGGTTGAGGGATTTCTTTAGGGTTAGGGTTTTATGAAGGAAAGTACATTGGTGTGAAGCAGGGGTGGGAGGGTGCGCCTGGCGCTGCTCAGGCTTGTCCTGCAGGGCACAAGCGTGGAGGGGTTCAGGGTTTAGGGTTCAGTTTGAGGTTTGAGGGTTTAGGGTTTCAGGGTTAACGTTTTAGGTCTTAGGTTTTAGGGTTTTGTTTCGGGTTGAGGGCTTTCTTTAGGGTTAGGGTTTTATGAAGGAAAGTGCATTGGTGTGAAGCAGGGGTGGGAGGGTGCGCCTGGCGCTGCTCAGGCTTGCCCTGCAGGGCACAGGAGAAGCACAAGCAGGTTCGAATGGAGAGTACAGGAGAAACACAGGCAAGTGGGTTCGAATGGAGAGTACAGTACAGGCGCGGGGTGTCAACAAAAACAAATCTGGCGCTGCCCTGGCGCTGCTCTGGCGTTGCTCTGGCGCTGCTCTGGCCTGTCCTGAAGTGCATGTCGAGTGTCCAGGAGAAACACAGGCAGGTAGGTTCGAATGGAGAGCACAGTACAGACCTGTCCCAGACCTATGCAGGTTGTCGATACAAAAAAACTGGCGCTGCGTCTGGCGCCGATCTGGCTTTTTCCCATGCAGTGTGCATGTGGAGAGTACAGGAGAAGC
>VFSX01000351.1:117500-185863 GCA_016618255.1 Chlamydomonas sp. UWO 241 | reverse complement strand
ACGCCCACGTGCGCTGCGGCAGCTTCGACAGCTGCGCAACGACACCCCCTCCCCGCCGTGACACACACACACACACACACAGCCCCCCCCCACACACCAGTGGCACCACGCCCACGTGCGCTGCGGCAGCTTCGACAGCTGCGCAACGACACCCCCTCCCCGCCGTGACACACACACACAGCCCCCCCCCACACACCAGTGGCACCACGCCCACGTGCGCTGCGGCAGCTTCGACAGCTGCGCAACGACACCCCCTCCCCGCCGTGACACACACACACACACATACAGCCCCCCCCCACACACACCAGTGGCACCACGCTCACGTGCGCTGCGGCAGCTGCGCAACGACACCCCCTCCCCGCCGTGACACACACACACACACAGTCCCCCCCACACACGCACCAGTGGCACCACGCCCATGCGCGCCCCGGGCGCTGCGGCAGCTTCGACAGCGGCGCAACGACCCACGTCTTTCCGCCGTCGGCGCTCACGTCGACGCGCTGGATGTCGCGGCCGCCGCCGCTGAACGCGTAGCCCTGTGTGTGTGTGTTTGTGTGTGTGTGCGTGTGAGTGAGCGTGTGTGTGTGTGGCTGGGTTATAGGCTACCCAGCCGCCCCAAGAAGGGGCCTTGCCGCCGTCGGCGCTCACGTCGACGCGCTGGATGTCGCGTCTGCCGCCGCTGAACGCGTAGCCGTGGGAGTGGTTCGTGTTTTGGGGTTTGGGGGTTGAGGTTTTAGGGTTTGGGGTTTAATGGTTCGGTTTTTGGCTTCTACGTTCTACTAGTGCGCTCGGGGGGGTGGCACCCCCCCGGGCGCGCTGCGATCCAGGTGTCGAGGACGCGAGTCCGATGACCCTGTAGCGTAGAGCCAACCCAAGGAGGGCATACCGGCCCGGCATCACAGACGGCCAAGGACGCCTCGCGGACTTGAGCTGGCTGGCCGCGGATGCGAGCAAAGGGGAAACAAGGCACCCCATGCATGCAGCCTTTTCCTGCCCAGTCCCCGCGTGTAGCGGGGCACGCCTGGCGACGCGTCCAAGTCGTCAATCAGAACACCAGAGTGGCTACGTTCAACGTGCGGACATGTCCTGCAGAGGACGAGGACTGGTCAAACTGGCGAGTCTGGTGCAAGATTGCGCCAAGCTTAGCGTCGGTGTTGCAGCGCTTCAGGAGCTGCGCAGGACCGGCTCCGGGGAGGCGCAAGTGGCTACGAGCGACACGTCGTGAACGCTGCTGTGGTCGGGTGGGGAGCACCGGCAGCGTGGGGTGGGCTTGCTGTTGTCCCCTGCATGGGCATCGGCACTCGTCTCCTGGGAGGCGGTGTCCGACCGCCTCATCCAGGCCCGCTTTGCAGCGGACCGTGGGCAGATGATCACCATCGTCAGCGCCTACAGTCCAACAGAGGCGGCGAGCGACGAGGAGGCTGGCGACTTCTACCTTCGAGTAGCGGCGCTCGCGGACAAGGCCAACGACAAGCGCGATCTGCTCATCGTGGCAGGTGATTTCAATGCAGCAGTGGGGAGGGACTCGGTGTCCGACCACGAATGCGTTGGCAAGCACCTGCCCCTCACGGAGCCAGCGGTGGCCAGCAGGAACGGTCGCCTGCTCCTCGACACTGCCACTGCATGCAGCCTGCGCTCTGCCAACACTCTCTACCCCCACAGGCCTGAACACCAGTACACCCACATCAGCCCCATGTCTGTTGCACAGAGCAGACGGCATGCATGCTCTGTGCGCCGCCTGCACAGCGTCAAGGACTACATCCTGGTCGCGCGCCGCCGCATGCATGCGGTGACAGACTGTAGGGTGCGTAGGAGGCCAACCTGGGACAGCGATCACCGCATGGTGGTACTGTCCATGCGCGCATGGGACTCTTCACAACTGCGGCGCCCGGCTGTCCGTCGTGAGTTCAACCTCCAGCTGTCCGATCGCTTTGGGCTGCTGGAGGCCGTGCCACCCGAGGGCGCTGATGCCCAGGCGGAGTACGACGCGATGGCTGCTGCCATTCACGAGGTGGCCACCAACCACCTCGCCCCTCGCGGCAGCCGCCGGCGGCGCGGCTGGCAGTTAACTCTGTCGCAGCGCACCCTCCGGCTCATGGACGCCCGGCAGCGCGCGCACACGGCATGGCTCAGGAGCAAGTCTGCTGCTGCCAAACGAGAGCGCAACCGCGCCAAACGCGCGGCCGACGCAGCTGTGCAGAGAGACGGGGAGAGGTGGATCGGCCAGCAGGTGGCGGAGGCGCAAGACATGCTACGCAAGAAGAATCTGCGCCAGTTTGCGCGCGCGTGCGACAGGCTGGCGGGCCGCAGCCGCAGCCATTAGATCCCACCTGCCATGCGGGACGTCTCGGGCGCGCTGCACAGCGGTCCAGACGGGGTGCTGAAGGCCATGACAGAGTCATTCGACAAGCTATAAGGCGGGGAGACCAAACTCAGCGACGAGACCCTGAACCAGCTGGAGAACGATGTAGCGGCGATTGAGCTCACACGCGCCACAGAGGTGGACGAGGCGCACGGGCGCCCCCCTGACCTGGCTGAGACGGAGGCGTGTGTGCGAGCGTTGCGCTGGGCCGCCGCTCCGGGCGGTGACCAGCTGGACGCCATGCTGTTGCGGTGCCCACCTGCCATTGCATGGCTCCACCGGGTCATCATCGCCGTATGGCGGTCGGGGAGAGCCCCGAGGGAATGGAAGACTGCTATTATCACACCGTTATATAAGGGGAAGGGTCCGCGTGACTCCCCTGGTAACTACCGCGGTATAAACCTTCTCTCTATTGCCGGGAAAGTGTACGCTGCCATACTTCTGCACCGCGTCTCCACGCAGGTTGATGGTCAGTTGCATGAGGCTCAGTGTGGTTTCAGAAAAAGCAGAGGCACTGTTGATGCGATTTTTACTCTGCGCTCGCTGAGCGCGGCACATGCCGAGTACAAACAATGCATGGCTGTGGCATTTGTCGACTATTCTTAAGCTTACGATTGCATAAACCGTGCGGCACTGTGGAGAGTCCTTAGATTATATAGTGTTCATCCGCACATAATTGATCTGTTGGAGGATCTTCACACCAACACCGCAGCTGCCGTGCGGCTGGCTGGGAAAATCGGGCACGAATTCCCCGTGTCGTCTGGTGTGCGACAGGGGTGCGTCATTGCTCCTGTGTTGTTCAATGTTTTTATTGACCACATAGTGAAAAAGGCGCTAGACATGATGCCAGAGGGGGCTGGCGTGTCAGTCGTGACCCGAGCCGGCGGCGCTGTGTTGTCGTCGTCGGTTGAGCGTATAGTAATGCTGATGTATGCCGACGATTTATGTTTGTTCTCGCATGACCCAGCTCAGTTGGCGCTTATGCTGAAAATCCTTGACAAAGTGTCCTCTAGCTTTGGCATGCAAATCAACGCCGCAAGACAGAAGTGATGATTTTGCCAGCAGATTTTGACGCGGATCTGCCCACGTTTGCGCTGACTGGTGGTGAAGTGAAGGCCGTCTCTGCATTTAAGTATCCAGGGAGTTGGATAACCCAGAGTGGTGGTGTGGAAAAGGAGATCGGTGTGCGTGTCGGTCGCGCGCTGGGCGTGTTTGCGTCTTTTGATAAGATTTGGGCCAGCAAGAAGATGCAAGTGCAGTCTAAGATGCGGGTGGAGGAGGGGCCGCCGCCGCTGAACGCGTAGCCCTGTCGTTTTGGGGGGTGGGGTAAGAGGGTTTTTGTTTTGAGGAGGGTTTAGGTTGTGAGTTTTTTAGTTTTTTGAGCCAAGGGGGGCGGGGTTTGGGGTTTAGAAGGGCAGGCGGTGGGGTTCCGGGTCCAAGGCTTTGGGGTTCATGGTGCGCGCTGGATGTCACGGCCGCCGCCGCTGGACGTGACGCCCTGCGCGCGCGTGTGTGTGTGTGTGTGAGAGTGTGTGCGTGCGTTTGTGTGTGTGTGTGTGTGTGATAGGGTTGTAGGTTACCCAACCCCCCAAAGAAAAGGCCACGCACATAGACGCACACACACGCACACACACACACACAAACACGCACACACAGCGACATTCACACCCCTTGTTTTGTCCAATTAGAGTGGGGGCGCGTCCAAAGCTTATCTCCCCGCAAAGTAGATACATGATCGTGTAGCCAACAGCAAGGCGCTTCTTTGAGCTGCTCTGGGCGGTCGTGCGGTGGCCGGAGGCGGACACACGAGGGCAACCAGTGCGGAGGCATGTGCTGGAATGTGCCCCGAAGGCCCTCCACGCCACACCTGCGTAGTCTACAGGTCCCAGGAGTCACCACGGGTGTCGTGGCTGGCCTGGGGCGCGTCGCTACTGCGGCGCTCGGGTGCTGGGCCTCGCCATCGTATCCCCCATGCGCGTGCCAAAGAGGGCCCAAGCAGGGGCCAAGGACACGATTCAAGCCTGGAAAGCGCAAGTAGGGACACCTACATGGTGCTCGGGCTCGCGGGGGAGCGCCGTGGCAGAGTCTAGGGCTACTTTGGTGCTCGCAGGTGCCGTCAGGCAAGAAAGTGATATCCGCGCCCAACGCTGTGCGCACCCAACGCCGCTTGCCAACGCCTCTATAACTTGTATCTCCATGCCGCTTTCTGGTCGCGTTGCAGGGAGCGGGTGTTTTCGGCCTGGGGGCGGGCAAAACAGTGCTGACGAGGCATGCTCTGGCCCTCTCGCAGCCTCCCCCGTCCAACAGACCAGAAAGTGGCATGAAGAAGACCTATTCAGGCCCATGCGCGGTGCTAACTTTCGCATGCATAGGCGCCTCGATAATTGGGACATTCGTGTGGGGGCCAATGTTGCTGTGCGCACACACATGCACACACATACACGCGCTTCCACTGACCTTAACCGCAACCGATCCGTCGCTGATAGACACCTCAGACCCTGCGATCGGCTCGCACATCGCAGACGTCACGGGAGACTCCTGTGCGGTGCGGTGCGGTGTGTGTGTGTGTGTGTGTGCGTGAGTGACAGGGTGACGTGTGGCGGGGTGTGACGAGGTGTGACGGGGTGTGGCGATCGGCTCGCACATCGCAGACGTCACGGGCGACTCCTGCTGGTGCAGAGAGGCGTGTGGTGTGGTGTGGCTTCTCTTTAGCTCCTCCGCTAGTGATTTCGTTTTCAGTCTTTCTAGGTACTTTCTGGGAGCCGGCGCGCAGACGTCCCGTTGACCGCCTTGACCGCTGCCTCAGCTCTGACCGTTGACCATCAATTAAAGGTAATTGTCAAGCTCTTGACGAGGTCTACCTGATGGGATTGTCAGACCATCACGCAACTTGGTTGCTTGAGCTCCATCTGATGGGATCGTCAGTAGCCAAATGGCTCCCGATGACGCACCCTGGAGCCCAAAACAAAATCACTGCCCTCCGCCCACACAAATTGCCACTCCAGCCCTCCAGCCCTCGCTCCTCAGGTCCCACCCGATTCAGCCCCCCGCGCGCCCAACTTCGGCTTGAGCCCTCCCTCTCTCCCCTTTCATCTCTCCCTCAGCGGTGCAGGGGTCGTTTGGCAAGGTGAAACATGCCGCCAAACGACCCTCCCGTGTGATGTGGTGTGTGTGTGGGGGGGGGGGGAGCATGCGGCCTCTCTTTAGCTCCTCCGCTCACACAAACCGTCACTTCAGCCCTCCTTCCCTCGCTCCTCAGGTCCCACCCGATTCAGCCCCCCCCCCCTGCCTCCCTCCCTGTCCAGCGCCCCCTCCCTTCTCCCCTCCCCCCCTCGCTGCCTCCCCCTTCCAGCTCCCCCCCCTTCCCTGCAGCCCTCATCTGTTCAACACTCCCTCTCTCCCTCTCTTCGGCGTGCCCTCTTCCACATGCCTCCCTCTTCAGCCGCCCCCCCCCTCCTCACGCGCACATCAGTGGTGCAGAAAGCCGTGACGCGGTTGCGTGAGTCACACGGAGGGTCGTTTGGCGTGACCTCCGCGTCGCGCCCGAGCGCGGGACCGGACCGCGTTTTTGTGTGAAAAGTGTGAAATCGACGATTTCTACACTTTCGCGTCACAAGATCGGCCCCAATCGCTCCAAAGCGGCCCTGCTGGGCGTGTGTTCCGCGTCACGAGACCGCCATCATTTTTTCCCTGCATCACTGGCGCACACGAACGTTGACGTCCACGAGCCTGGATCGCGGGCGCCGCCGACCGCCTTCTAGCCTGCCCCGTTCAGCTCTCCCTGTTCCCATGCCTCCCTCCCTCCTGCCACTCTGTCATCCCTGCATCCCTCCCTCACTCCTCCCTCTCTCCAGCCCTCCGTTTCCCATGTATCCATCTCTTCAGCTCCCCCCCAGTGATCTACCTGCAAGCCGTATACCGCTCTGGGCCGGATTTCCCGTTTCCCAGAAAAGCACCCCACACGTGGTGGGAGAGGGCGCGGAGGGGTACGTTGGAAAGCTCTCGCCGAGAGCAGCACAATGGCATACGCTGCGTTAACACCTGCTATGCATTGCGCCTGGCACGAACGGCCAAAGTTGCTCGAGCCGGGATATAAATAATTACTTCCCAAGGGACACTGCTGCCCCCCGCTCACACACACACACACCTGGATCGCGGGCGCCGACGACCAGTCGACCGAGTCCGCGTCGATGCTCGGGGAGAACATCTGCAGAGCGCGCGCGTGTGATCACTTTACAGTCCGTCGGACGCCTTTGATGGCGCATTGGCATGTGTGTGTGTGTGTCTGTGCATGTGCATGTGTGTGTGTGCATGTGCATGTGCATGTGTGTGTGTGTCAGTGATGCATGGTGTTGTGGGCGTTATGGCAGTCTTTAGATGCGGAACCGATCACTGGCGTGTGTGTGTGTGTGTGTGCTGTGTGTGTGTGTGCGTGTGTTGTTTTGTGTGTGTGCACGTGTGCTTGTGTGGGGGAAACAAGGTGTGGCTGTCCACACCTTGTAGTCCCTCTGCTGCCAGAAGCCCTGGCACTCGTCCGCGCTCGCGACCACGCGCCCGAGCTCAACCTGGATCTGACCCAGGATCAAATATATCCAAGCAAGGATCTCCAACGTGCATATTTCAATCCAATTGAAGCCCCCAAAGTGTCAACACCTTATAGTCCCTCTGCTGCCAGAAGCACTGGCACTCCTCGGCGCTCGCGACCACGCGCCCGATCTAAACTCAGATCCACACCCAGATGCAAACCACGGATCCAAGCCCCCAAACCCTAACTAAAGCCACCGCTAGCCCTGTCCACACCTTGTAGTCCCTCTGCTGCCAGAAGCCCTGGCACTCCTCCGCGCTCGCGACGACGCGCCCGAGCCACTTCACGTTGCGCGCGCCGATGATGCCCGGCGCGACGAGGCGCACCTGTGTGTGCGTGTTTTTCAAGTAAAACACCCTCATAGCTGCCCCCCCCCACCTCGGATTCACACTTGGGTGGACGGTGGGGATATGCCCGGATTACGAGCTATCTGGCGAGCTACTCAGGTCGACATTTCACTGGGTGTAGCCTGTAGAACTTAAAGAGATGCCGGACACAACAAGGCGCACCTGGGTGTGCGTGTGTTCGCGTGTGCGTGGGAAGCGTGTGTGTGTGAAGTGTGTGTACGTGTATATGTTTGTGGGTGTGTGCATGTGTGTGCATGCGTGCGAGTGTTTGTGTGTGTGTGTGTGTGCGCGTGTGTGCGTGCGTGTGCCGTACTTCTACTGCACGCATCGCCAACGCATGTGGCTCACGCTCTTGAAACACTTGGTTGGAAACACTTGGTTGATTGGGCTCAGTTACGTTTGCCAGCTAGGGCCGAGTTGGAACTGCGCACCGGTGCGCCGTGGTCGCGCGGGAGCGGCCCTCCATTCATCTCAAACGCGAGCAGCACGTCGCACTCGCGGCTGGCCGCCTTGTGCACCGGGATGCTTGCGGCGTACACCTGCACGCGTGCGTGTATGTGTGTGTGTGTGTATTTGTGTCAGAGAGAGAGTATGTGTGTGCACATGTGTGTGTGTGTGTGTGTGTGTCAGTTCGCACTCGCGGCTGGCAGCCTTGTGAACAGGGATGCTCGCGGCGTACACCTGCTTGCGTGTGTGTGCGTGTGTGTGAACGCCAGTGTGTGTATGTGTGTGTGCGTGTACGTGTGCGTGTGTGTGTGTGTGTGTGTGTGTGTGCGTGTGTGTGTGCATGCGCATATCTGCGTGCGCGGTCGTTGTCGAGACTCACACAGTGGACGCGCAAAACCCCTGAATCCAGGAGCCCCCTAACCTCAACCCCTGCACACACACAGACCCCCCCCCAAAGCCCCGTGCGAAACTTTAAGGTGAGCGTGTCGTTGTCGAGCCGCACACAAAGTGGTGCTGCGCCACGTCAGCCTCTCGCACGGCGCAAGTGCAAGGCGCTGAGCCCTGGACCCAAGCAAGCCAAAGCACGACCCTGGCTCAGCTGAACGCACCGCCAGTGCGCGGGTCGTCGTTGAGGCCCACACAGCACGTGCAAAACCCTGAACGCATGAATGAAACCCCAGCGCATGAACCCCGAGGCATTGGCCCAAAGCCCCGTGCGCAGCTCTCCGGTGAGCGGGTCGTTGTCGAGCCCCACACGAAGTGGTTCTGCGCCACGCCAGCCTCTCGCACGGCGCACATGCAAGGCGCTGAGCCCTGGACCCAAGCAAGCCAAAGCACCACCGCGGCTCAGCTGAACGCACCGCCAGTGCGCGGGTCGTCGTTGAGGCCCACACTGGACGTACAAAGCCCTGAACGCATGAATGAAACCCCCACGCATGAATCCCGAGGCATTGGCCCAAAGCACCGTACCTCCCCACAAAGTCGGAAAGTGCAATAACCCAAACCAGACCCTGGAACTGCCCTGGAACCTGCCTGGAGCCCCACCCAAAACTTTGAAAGCACTGTACGCACCTCTCCTGTGAGTGGGTCGTTGTCGAGCCCCACGAAGTGGATGTGCGCCACGCCGGGGGCGCTCTCCTCGAAGCCAGCGTAGTCGAGCACGTCGCGTAGGAGCACGCCGCCCTGTTGGGGTGGTGGGGAGATCAGGGCTGAAGCTGACGGCCTGGTGTAACCCTCTCTCTCTGTGTCCGTGTGTAACCCTCTCTTTCTGTGTCTGTATTTCTCGCTGTGCCTGTGTGTCTCTCTGAGCCTGTCTCTCTTTTTCTCTCTGCGTCTGCTTCCCTCTCTCTGTGCCTCTCTCTCCTTCACTCTCTCTCTCTGTGTCTGTCTCTGTGTCCGTCTCTCTCTGTCTCTCCGTGTCTGTCTCTCCGTGTCTTATCCCACTCTCTGTGTCCGTCTGTGTGGGTCTGTCTCTCTGTGTCTCTCTCTCTCTCTCTCTGTGTCTCTCACTCACACTCTCTCAACCTACCCAGGAGGCCGTTGAGATCGCGCCGGCACCCCAGTTGAGCCCCTTGACCGGCTTGATCGGGTTCATCTCGGAGCGCCTGCAGGCAGTTTTTTGTAGTTGGGTTTTAGGATATCAGGATTATTTTGGGGTGGACAACGGTTTTGTGGTGGCGATTGCTTGCGCCCCGAGTATTCGTTGAGCGGCTTGATCGGAGTAATCTAGGATCGCCTGCGCACATGGGTTTAGGTGCTCGGTTTAAGGGTTGTGGGCTTTTGTGGTGGCGATTGATTGCGATTGCTTACGCCCGAGCAGTTGAGCCCCTTGACCGACTTAATCGGGTTCATCCCTGAGCGCCTGCGGGCAGTTTTTTTTAGTTGGGTGTTTAGGATATCAGGGAATTGTTTGCGTGGACAACGGTATTGTGGTGGCGATTGCTTGCGCCCCGAGCGCCCAGTTGAGCCCCTTGACCGGCTTGATCGGATGCATCTCGGAGCGCCTGCAGGCAGGGTGTAGGTTGCATGTTTGTACCTGTATCCAATGTGCCTGTACCCCTTAAGGGGTGAGGTTGTTTGTGGTCACAATTGCGCCGCTCCCGAGCGCCGCGCTGCGCACCTGTTTGCTGCACACTGGACCGTCGCGGCGAACGTGCCCTCCCTTGGGAAACCCCACCCCCCTGAAAACCCACACAGCGAAATGCACCCGTTTCCTGCACACTGGACTGTTGCGGCAAACGTGTGCTTTGGGGTTTAGGGTTAAAACCCTAAACCCTTAATAGGGTTTATGGGATGGCGTGTGGCTACTTGGGGTTTTGCTATCGAGTTTTCGCACCTGTTTCCTGCACACTGGACTGTTGCGGCGAACGTGTGCTTCTTGAAGCGCGCCTGGAGGTCTTCCAGGCTCAGCTCAACGGTGCGAAGGCCCTGCGTGGTTGAGGGTCCAGGGATTAACTAGGGATGTAGGGATATCTTCAACCTACATTCCATGTTGCTTTGCATGCTTGTTTTTCAACTCGTCGTGGCATTGGGTGATGGCTCGACCTCCCCCCCCCTTTCCTTCCCTTCCCTGCCCCTGCACTGCACGCGCGAGCGCCACTGGAGTGCGTCCACGCTACCCCCTCAGCCTCTCCCGCTCCTTCGTGCCTGCCTCCCCCCCCCTTCCTCCCCTTACCTGTCCCTCCTTACCTGTCCCCCCCCTTCCTTCCCTTACCTGCCACCTCATGTCCCTTCCTTTCAACAGCCCCCCCCCCTATTACCTGCCCCTCCACGCGCAGCCGCCACTGGGACGCGTCTGCCCCATCTTCCACCCTCAACCTCCCCTGCCCGCGCCTTCTTGCCTGCCCCCCCCTCCTTTTGCCTGCACCCTTGCCTGCCCCCAATCGACCTGCGCATGTGCCCTACCTGTCCCTCCACGCGCAACCGCCACTGGGTCGCGTCCACGTCTGCCCCATCACCCTCCCTCAACCTCCCCTGCCCGCGCCTTCTTGCCTGCCCCCCCCTCCCTTTGCCTGCACCCTTGCCTGCCCCCAATCGACCTGCGCATGTGCCCTACCTGTCCCTCCACGCGCAGGCGCCACCGGGTCGCGTCAACGTCTGGCACCGGGAGGTGGTTGCGCACGTAGAAGAGGTCGGTGGGCGTGAGGATCGAGGCAGACAGGAGGTCGGGCGGTGTCTGCGCGCACACGCATTATGTGTCAGTTGCGCTGCCTCGTCATCGAGGCATTTGTTGCACTTGTAGAAGAGGTCGGTGGGCGTGAGGATCGAGGCAGACAGCAGGTCGGGCGGTGTCTGCGCGCACACGTTTTGTGTCTGTTTCAGGTGTTGTTGTGATGCCTCGTCATCGGGTGTGTTTGGCTGCGCTCGTAAGAGAGGTCTCGTGATGCGTGGGGATCGAGGCAGACAGGAGGTCGGGCGGAGTCTCTCTCCCTCTCTATGTATATGACACACCTCTACTGGTAGGCTAGCGCACTGCATGGCCTTGCGGGCTCTCTTAGTAGAGCTCCCCTAGACGTGTAGTCTAGGCCTGAACTCACGCCCCAAGGTCCTCTGGGCGCGTATGTGTAAAACCTGTAAAACCTGACACACCTCTAGCGTTGGCCAAGAAGCCCCAGGATGGCGGCACGCAGGCCTGGAACGCCCTCTCTTTCTCTTTCTCTTGCACACACAACTCTAGACTCGGCTCAGCAGCCAGAGGGATGATCGCAGGCAGGCCTGTAAACCCCTCTCTCCCCCCCCCCCCCCCCCTCTCTCTCTCTCTCTCTCTCTCTGTCTCTAATTTCTGCATCGGCGCAGCAGCCCCAGGTCTGACGGCATGCCTGCACCCCCCCCCCTCCCCCCTCTCCCTTGACCCTCTCTTTCCCCCCTCTCCCCCCTCTCTCTCCCTCTCTCTCCCTCTCTCTCTCCCTCCCTCTCTTTCCCTCTCCCTCCCCCCTTCTCTCTCCCTCTCTCCCTCTCCCTCTGTCCCTTTCTCACCTCTGCATTGCACACACACACACATCTTGCAGGGCTGATGGCATGCCATGAGCCGTCTCTCTCCCCTCCTCTCTCTCTGCATTGGCACAGCAGCCCCAAGGCTGACGGCACGCCTGCAACCCACTCACTCTCCTCCCCCCCCCCCCCCCGCCCTCTCCCTTCCTCCCTCTCTCTCCCTCTCCCGCCCTCGATTTCCCTCTCCCTCCCTCCCTCCCTTTCTCTCTCTCTCTTACCTCGGCATTGCGCGGCTTCTCGCTGCGCGTGATGAGTGCCGGGTGGCGGGTCGGCTCGTTCTGTGCGTCACGGGCGAGTGGATGTGTCAGCGAGCGAGTGAGTGGGTAGGCGATTGAGTGGGAAAGTGAGCAAGTGAATGAATGAGCGAGCGAGCGAGTGGATGTGCGGTGGATGTGTCAGCGAGTGAGTGAGTGAGTGAGTGAGTGAGTGAGTGAGTGGGAAAGTGAGCAAGTGAGTGAGGGAGGGAGTGAATGAGCGAGCGAGCGAGCGAATGAGTGAGCGAGTCGGTGAGTGTTGAGCGAGCGAGCGAGAAAGAGAGTCAGTGAGCGAGCGAGTGACTGAGTGTGTTAGCGAGCGAGCGAGGAGGACACACACAAGAACTCCCCCCCCCACACACACTGCCACCCCCTCAAAACACATTCCACGCCCTCTCCACAGACCCCACACCTTGAACGGGTCCGCCAGCGCTGCGACGGGCTGTGCGCCCCCCTCCAGGTCTCCAATCTTGTACTCTGCAAGGATGGCGCGGACCTGGGCGCAAAAGTGGGGGTGGGAGGGGGATTGAGCGGGGACTGGAGGCCCTGCCTCAAACACTAACACACGACGTGCACCTGGCCGCGAGAGTGGGGATGTGAGGGGGATTCAGTGGGGATGGGTGGCCTGCCTCAACCACTAACACAATACGTGCACCAAACACTAACACTACGCGAACCTGGCTGCAAGAGTGGGGATGGCAGTGGGGGATTGGTTTGGTGGCTTTGCCCCCCCACCCCTCTGGGACTAGACGTTGGCAGGCAGCCGGCTGGTGGCTACCGCCCCTCTCAAATTATTGTCAGGGCCATAACTGGACTCGGTTCTAGGCGGTAGCACTAGGACTAAGGTAGTCTTCGCTGGAAAGCCGATTTTACTGTTACTGTTCCCCCCCCCCTCCTCCCCCCCTCCCCACCGTCTGTGCAATCATGGGCATCTTGATATTAAATGTGGCTTCACCTCGGCCCTGCGACAACAAGTGCTGCAGCCCCCTGTACATCCCCCAGCACAGTGCTGCTGGTGCATTCTCCAGAATGCCCCCCCACACAGAGACACACAAACACACGCTATCCAACAAACAAGGAGGAAATTCAAAACACGCACCTCGGCCTTGTTGTGCTGCTGGTACATGCCCCAGAACGGCTCAATCGAGCCGCCCGCTGCCAGCATGATCTTCTGCGAGCCGCCGGGGTGCGCCTCCACAAAGCGTGTGATGTCGTACACGCCGCCCTGCGCGCGCGCGTGCGTTCACGGGGGGCGCGTTGGTTTCACAGCGTATTGTACGCTTTGGAGTGTGCTCGGGGTGTCGGCGTGTGCATGCGTGCTGTGAGCCTGAGGAAGGTCCTTTCTGCACGCTGGATGGCCGATGTTACCGTTACTTTTACCGACAGATTTTACCCGCACGCGCCCAGTTCCCTGGCCCGGCAGCCCCCGTTTCGCGTGGGGGTTCAGGGAGGCCGCGCAGAGTTCGAGGTGTTGGGGTGCACCACTCATCGGAGCGAGCTGTCCCACGCCAGCACGAGAGCCCACATGAGAGGCAGCAGCTCACACGGTGAGGCGTTCGTGTGCGGGGCAGGGCTCTACTCGCGAGCGCCGGGAGGAGACTCTCCGCGACCAAGGTGTTTTGCACACCGGGGGGAGGGTTGCATAGACGAACCCCGCAGCGTGACATCCATCCGCATCCGCACGCCCGCACGGGCGCACTGGCGTGCCGTGTGCATGCGGAGCGGCCCCCTCTCGCTGTAGACCTCACCCTGCGAAAATCAGCAGCAGCAGCAGTTGCATCAGCACCCAGATGAATGAGTTGGATGGCGCTCAACAGCAGGACGCACATGCACGCGCACCACAAGCGTGCACCGACAGAGCAGCAGCGGGCAACAGCGCGTGCTTCGCCCAGAGTTGACTTGACTCACTTGTATGTGACCCAGATGCCGGTCGTGGCGTCACGGTGCTTCGCCACCTCCTGCAGTCCGACGCGGGTGAGTGTGCGTGTGTGTGTGTGTGTGTTGGCAGGGGTGTGTGCCATGCATGCATGGTATGGGTGCATGCTGCGCACACCACACCTCCATCGTGTACATCTTTGCGTCTGGCTTGGCGGCGGATGGTGGGGCTTCGGCGTGCGCATGCGACGGCGACACCCACAGTCCAGCGGCAGCCAGCCCTGCGCCCACAAGCCCCAGGCCCCATGCAGCGGCTGCAGTTCCCCCGCTGCCCCACGCGTCAGATCCAGAAGAATGGAGCGGCGTGGACGACGTGTGAAGGCCGGCAGCGACGGCCGGGAGTGAGGAGCAAGGGATCAGCGACGCACGACGAGCGATGCACGCTAGAGACACCGCGCCAATGCGCCATGCGCCGACAGACGCCATGGATGGCGTCTCCAATTCCACAAACAAGAAGCACGCACAAGAAGCACGCACAGGTTGTTATATATGTTACTCCTCGTCGTAACCCAAAAACGAAAGCCCGCAACAACAATGCAGCTCTATGCGTCTTATAATTTGATGCGTATTTTCTAGATTGTTGCCCGTCCGTGCCTTGAGGCTGGCTTGTTTTGCGTTGTTTTTGCGGGTTTGGGGTTTTAGTGCGCGATTTTTTTTTCCTGTTCGGCGCCTGTTAGGCTTCAAAACTGTGCGCACATATACCACATGCGGCAGTGCGCGCTCACGTTGACGTTATGACGCGGATGGGCATCATGACGGGGCATGGCAGCACCTTTCTCCTGGTGACGCTGCTCGTGTTGCTCTTGGGAACCCATCACTCCGCTGCTGAGATCGCCACTGACCCTGCAGACATCGCCAAGAGTGCGTGTCTGAGGGGGGGGGGGGGGGGGGTAAGCTTGCGCATCAGAGGGTGATCAGTCCAGTACTCACAGGTGCTGGTGCTGTCTCACTCCACCACCGCAGTCTGCCGCGTCGCAATTGAGGTGAACGATCCGGTGTGCCACAACGGTGGCTACCTGCGCGCGGAGAACTTCACAAGCGACGGCGAGCCCACGAACTGTGGGGAGTGCATATGCCCAGCCGGCTGGGCCGGCGTCGAGTGCACACGTGAGGCAGCCCTGCGCATGGTCTGCATGCACCCACATCATCACATGGCCAGCAGGCAGCAGGCACAACGCGCCCCAGCAGTGCCTGCACCCCCCCATGCATGGGCCCATGCGGCACCATGCGCTTGTGTGTGGCCATCCCGCGCGTTGCGCACACACACGCGTGTTTGTTTGTACACACACCACACACACACACAAACACGCACCATACACACACGCACACACACCACTACGCGCAGTGTGCACCGCCAAGGAGTCCTGCCCCGCCCAGGATGGGGGCGACGGGAAGCTGCTGCCCGCAACCATGTGCATCACCAACTCGATCGCTCCCACGCCAGAGGAGGCCATCACAGGCGAGGCCGCACGCATGCAGCGCACAGATCAGAAACATATGATGTCCACGCACACGCGCACACACGCACACACACACGCACACGCACACACACACACACACACACTGCGCACACACATATCAGATCCAGGTCACGCTCGTGCAGGCACGCACACACACACACACACACACACACACACAAACACACACACACAAAACACACACACACACACACACACACACACACACACACACACACACCGCGCTTGCTGCGCCATGGCCCACCCCCCCGTCTGTCAAGCTGCACCGCACCACACCGCACTGCAGGCAAGCGCCTCTCGTGCTGGTGCGGCGGCACGGCCGACGATCCGTCGACCGAGTGGGTGTGCGGCCAGCAGCCGGGCACAAACTGGGACATGTTCCTGCGCCCGTCGAGCGCTGAGCACGACTGGGCGGCGGGCACCGCGACGGTCGAGATCAAGGAGCGCGCCGGGACGCCGTCGGGGGTGAGCCACGCATGGCATCGCATTGCGTTGCACTGCACCACATTGCATGGCATCGCATTGCGTTGCACTGCACCACATTGCATTGCATCGCACCACATTGCATTGCATTGCATTGCACTACATTGCATTACTCAAATATAGTGCATTGCACTGCACTGCATTGCTTGCCATTAATCACCACTGGACTGACAGCAGCGATGCCGCCAGAGGCGGTCGAGGTCAAGGAGCTCGCAGGGAAGCCACCGGGGGTGAGAGCTGCATGGCATGGCATCGCATTGATCACAATAGCAAGTCAATAGCGACTCGGCTGCCAGCAGCGATTCCACCGAAGATGATCGAGATCAAGGAGCGCGCGGGGACGCCATCGGGGGTGAGAGCTGCATGGGTTGGCATGGCATGGGTTGGCATGGCATGGCATCGCATTGATTGATCACAGTCAATAGCAAGCAACGCAGCTGCCAGCAGCGACCCACCAAAGGTGGTCGAGATCAAGGATCGCGCGGCAGTGTTTCCGTTAGCCAACCCGCAACCCGACAAAGCGCTCTTTCGGGTTGAGATTGGTCGATTTGGGCTGGCGCATCGGGTTGAGATTGCGCGAAGTTTGACCCCAACAGTGTGAAATCGACATTTTCACACCCTTTTTGCAAGACATCGCCTCCGTTGAGTGAGATTTGGGAGTGAGCCGCGAGGCCCGGGTTGAGCCATAATTTTCTCCAATGTCCTAAGCGGAACCACTGGCGCGGGGGGGCGTTGTCGGGGGTGAGCAACGCATCGCATCGCATGGCATCACAACGCATCGCATTGCATTGCTCGTATTCAATCAGTCACTGGGCTGCCAGCAGCGATGCCATCAAAGGCGGTCGGGATCAAGGAGCGCGCGGGACGCCGTCGGGGGTGAGAACTGCATTGCATTGCGTTGCGTCGCATCGCTCACATTGAATCACTCAGCTGCCAGCAGCGATGCTATCAAAGGCTCAGGGTTTAGGGTCAACGGTTTGGGGGTGGAGATAAAGTAGCACCGGAGGGTGGTGATGAAGGAGCACGCGGGGGCGCCGTCGGCGTTGAGCGACCACACGCGATGCCGCCGAGGCACGCAACCCCGTGCACACGTGTCATGGAAGGAGAATCTGCGGGCAGCTCGCGTGGGCACCGCCCCGAGTCGAATGATGCCCCCCCTCTGTTGATCTGCCCATGCTCCTCAGAACCTGCAACAAGCGGTCGTGTGTGCACCGCCCTACCCCCCCACCCCCCGTGTCGTTCTCCAGTGATGACGTGCGCGTTGGGCCACCGAGCGGTCAATGCAGGACGTCGCGGGCAGCGCCACAACAGCAAGTGCAAGTAACCGCACGTAACCGCAAGTGACATCACCGCAAGTAACCTTACCGCAAGTAACTGCACACCACATGCACGCAGGATGTCGCGACCGAGCACCCGTGCCCCGCGGGCAGCGACGCAGCAGCAAGTGCAAGTAACCGCAAGTTACCGCAAGTAACCTAACCGCAAGTAACTGCACACCACACGAACGCAGGATGTCGCGACCGAGCGCCCTTGCCCCGCGGGCGGCGCCACAACAGCAAGTGCAAGTAGCCGCACGTAACCGCAAGTAACCTAACCGCAAGTAACTGCACACCACACGCACGCAGGATGTCGCGACCGAGCACCCCTGCCCCGCGGGCGGCGACTGCTACACGCGCGCGGTGTGGGACTACGCGTACCCTGGCGTGTGGGACGGCGTGTTCAACAACTGCTCGTGGGCCAAGGGTGAGATTCAGGGAGAGAAGAGGGAGAGACAGAGAGGGAGGGAGAGAGAGACAGAGAGGGAGAGAGAGAGGGAGAAAGAGGGAGAAAGAGGGAGAAAGAGGGCGAGAGAGAGAGAGACAGAGAGACAGAGAGGGGGAGGGAGAGAGAGGGAGAGAGAGAGGGTAGCAGGCAGGCAGGCAGTCGGCCCTGGGGTTTGCTGTGTGTGGGCCAAGGGTGAGATTCAGAGGGGGAGAGAGACAGAGAGAGAGAGAGAGAGAGAGGGACGACTGCTGGGTCTACTCTCTACTACACGTGCGCCGACTCAACATTCGGCCGTGCTTCCTCCTCCCCACCACCTCACCCACCCCATGTGCACCACGTTCTCTACGCAGGCGAGTGCATCTACCCCATGGAGGGCGACGACTGCTGGGTCTACACTTTCGCAGACCCGACGATCGGCTGCCCTCCTCCCCACCATCCCACCCTGCCCTGCTTCGGTCCCACCCATGTGTTCCGCGCACCATGTGTTCCGCGCAGGCAAGTGCATCTACCCCATGGAGGGCGACAACTGCTGGGCCTGCACGCGCGCCGACTTGACTCGGCTTTCAGCACTCCCTCTCCTCCCGACCATCCCACCCACCCCATCATCCCACCCCGCCCCACTCTGATCCCGTTGAAGCCACACCTGATCTGCACGTTACCGCAGGCGAGTGCATCTACCCCATGGAGGGCGACGACTGCTGGGTCTACACGTGCGCAGACTCGACGATCAGCTGCCCGAGCTCGTACGCCAAAAAATGCCCCGACTGGACGCCCGTGAGCTGCGGGGTGGAGCCGAATGGCAACAAGGTGTGAGGGTGGCCTACCACAGCTTCAACGTCTGAGACGCGCAAGTGAAGGCGGTGATAACGCTTGAGGCGGTCGGGGTGCGCCTCAGGCGGTGGTGGGCGCATAAGGTGGTGCATTGGGCGACGCCCCAGGCGGGCTCGGCGCGCCTGAGGCGCCGCCTGATCCGCGCAAGTGAAGGCGTCGCATGAGGTGCCGCGTCAGGCATTGGGAATGTGGTCAAGGTGGCCGCCAGGCTCCTCTACTTACCAGTCCTGTGCCACGCCCACACAGAATCGGTGTCCCCTACCACCAGTAGCCACCCATCCCAGTTACGTGCTCGGGCACTAACCGTCGGGCACGGTCTTTTCGACTTATGCGGGATCCTGTAGGTGGATCCCTGACTGAAGCATCCATCATCCTCACCAGGAGCTCCGCTCAGGCACCTCACCTACAGGGATCCTGCAACAGGGATCCTGCAACACCTGCAACACCTTCAACACTGCACCAACTGCAACACCAACTGCAACACCAACTGCAACAGAAACTGCACCAACGACAACACTGCACCAACTGCAACACCTGGAACCCCATGCAACTCCATGCACCCCCTGCAACACCATGCAGGCGTACTGGACGCACCACTGCAACACCTGCAACACCTGCACCTGCACCTGCAACACCTGCATCCCCACGCAACACACCTGTGACCCCATGCATCCCTGGAACCCCATGCAACACCTGCAACACACCTGCAGCCCAATGCAGGCGTACTGGACGCACCACTGCAACACCTTCAACCCTGCAACACCTGCATCCCCTGCAACACACCTGCGGCCCCATGCATCCCCATGCAACACACCTGGAACCCCATGCAACACCTGCAACACACCTGCGACCCCATGCAGGCGTACTAGGAGACGCAACTGCAACAACCGCAACAACTGCAACAACTGCAACACCTGAAGCACCCCTGCAACCCCGTGCGTGACCTGCAGCACACCTGCAACACCTGCAACACCTGCAACCCTCATGCAACACCACGCAGGCGTACTGGACGCACCACTGCCTTCCAGGCACGTTCCCAGAGCCGCTCAAAGTCGTCAAGATGGCGTGCCAGGCGACGGCCAACGCGCAGGGGTTCTTCCAGTGCTACCTGACGCAGGTGCGTGTGTGTGTGTGTGTGTGTGTGCGGTGTGTGTGTGTGTGTGTGTGTGTGTGTGTATGTGTGTGTGTGCATGCCTTTCGTGCGTTGGCTGCGTTGATGGATGCATTCCTGCCACCGGAGAATTCCGTTTGCCGGCCCCCCCTCACCCCCCTGTACACCCCCACACACGCCCACGCATCCACCCTCCTCCCACGCACACACACACACACACACACATGCACACACGCACACCCGCAGGAGGGCTCCTACGTGTCGTCCCTCGGCCTCCAGTGCAAGGTCGGCATGTGCGTATACACCCAGCCGTCGCCGCCGCCCCCGGCCCCGCCGCCCCCGGCGCCCCCACCCGACCCCCACCCCACGCCGCGCCCACACCCACGCCGACCCCCTCCCCCGACCCACCCCCTCCCCTCCCCGCCACCCCCCGGGTCCCCCGACGCCCCCGGCGCCCCTCCGGACCCGCCCGCACCCCCTTCCCCGCCGTCCCGCCGTACCCCCTCCCGAGCCCCCCGCGCCCCCGCCGCCGCCGCCGCCGCCCGCCCCCCCTCCGCCGCCCCCTCCGCCGTCTCCGCCGAAGCCAAACAAGATGCGGACGGAGGTCGAGACGCTGGTGCTAATCGGGCTCGTCACTCTGGCGCTCATCGCGGCAGGTGTGTGGGTGGGGAGTGGGGGGCTGCGCGCTTCCACACCCACACACGCACACCCACGTACATACGCACACACACACACACACACACACACACACTCGTGCTCATTAGGCTGGTCACTCTTTGTTGCGACACCCACCCCCACACATAGTCGGGGTTCACACGCGAACGCGCACGCGCACGTGCACACACACACACGGACGCACACCAAGCTCTGATTTATTCCCCCGCACTCTCTGGCACAGGGGGTTACGTCTTGCTCGCAGATTTGCACACACACACACACACACACACACACACACACGCGCACGCACACACGCACACACACGCTAACGCACACGCTAGCGCACAAAGCACACACACACACACACCCCTCCCAGTGACGGCACAGGAGGATACGTCTCGCTTGCAGATGTGCACAACATACACACACACACACGTATGCACACACACACTCTGACCCCACCACCACCACACACGCACACACAACACACACTCTGACCCCCCTCCACCACCACCACACAAACTTTGTGGCACAGGCGGATACGTCTCGCTCGCAGACACGCGTGCAGCAAGCGAGTACATGGCCGTCAGTGGGCCGCCCGGGGGCGGGGTGGGAGGTGAGGGGGGAGCGGGGTGTGTGAGGGGCACTTTGTGTGGGTGTGGTTGTGGAGTTGGGGTGGGAGTGTGTGTGTGTGTGTGCAGGGGGTCTTGCTACGGGCAGACACGCGTGCAGCAAGCGAGTACATGGCCGTCAGTGGGCCACCAGGGGGTGGGGTGGGAGGTGAGGGGGGGCACTTTGTGTGGGTGTGGGTGTGGGCGTGGGTGGTGGGTGGGGTGGTGGGGTGGGGGGTGGGGTTGGGGTCTAGCTAGGGGCAGACACGCGTGCAGCAAGCGAGTTCATGGTTGCAGTGGGCCGCCAGGGGGTGGGGTGGGAGGTGGGGGGGGGGGGCACTTTGTGTGGGTGTGTGGGTGTGGGTGTGTGTGCGGGGTTCTAGCTAGGGGCAGACACGCGTGCAGCAAGCGAGTACATGGCCGTCAGCGGGCCACCAGGGGGTGGGGTGGGAGGTGAGCGGGGCACTAGCTAGCTAGGGGGGGGCTCGCAGACACGCGCGTGCAGCAAGCGTGTACATGGCCGTCAGTGGGTCACTAGGGGGTGGGAGGTGAGGGGGGGGTGGGGCACTTTGTGGAGGGGAATGTGGGAGTGTGTGTGGTGGGGGCAGGGGATTGGCGGGGGGTGGGGGGCACTAGCTAGGGGGACAGCCTTGTACTTTCTTGCTGCACGCAGACACGCGTGCAGCAAGAAATTACAAGGCTGTCAGCGGGCCACCGGGTGGCGGGGCGGGAGGTGAGGGGGAAGAGGGGGGGGGCACTTTGTGGGGCACTTTGTGGAGGGAAGTGAGGGAGTGTGTGTGGTGGTGGTAGTGTGTGTGTGTGTGGCACAAGCTAGGGGCGGAGGCGCGCGGACACGCGTGCCAGCGAGCGAGTGCGTGGCTGTCAGCGGGCCACCAGGAGGTGGGGCGGGAGGTGAGGGGGAAGAGGGGGGGGGGTAACTTTGTGTGTGGTGATGGTGGTGGTGGGAGGGGGGCTGTTAGTTACGGCGCGCGCGGACACACGCGCAGCAAGCGAGTGCATGGCTGTCAGTGGGCTACCCGGAGGTCGGGGTAGGAGGTGAGGCTCGGGGGGGGGGGGGGCACGTGGTGTGTGTGTGATGGATGGGTGGATGGGTGGGTTTGGGTTTGTCGGTGGGGCCTAAATAAGACACCAGTAGGTAGTTCAGGGAGGGCAGAGCCAAGTGGCCCACGGCAGCAGCGCCGCCCGACACCCACCTAGGAGGCCTCGTCTGACAGCGGGTGGCCGCCTAGGCGCCACCCCCGCCCCGAGCGGCGAGCTGCGCGAGCTGCAGGCCCCGCTGGTCTTGTAACAGCCTCCTTTTGCTACCCCCCACCCCCCCCAACCACCACCACCGCCAGCCAGCCAGCCAGCCAGCCACACACAAACCCCTCCAGGCGGCCCAAGTGGCACCGGCCCCGCCCCGAGCGGCGAGCTGCGCGAGCTGCAGGCCCCGCTGGTCTTGCAACAGCCTCCTTTCGCCCCCCCCCCCCCTCCAACCACCACCATCACCACCGCCAGCCAGCCAGCCAGCCACACACACACACAAACCCCACCAGGCGGCCCAAGTGGCACCGGCCCCGCCCCGAGCGGTGAGCTGCGCGAGCTGCAGGCCCCGCTGGTCTTGCAACAGCCTCCTTTCGCCCCCCCTCCCCCAACCACCACCACCGCCAGCCAGCCAGCCAGCCAGCCACACACAAACCCCTCCAGGCGGCCCAAGTGGCACCGGCCCCGCCCCGAGCGGCGAGCTGCGCGAGCTGCAGGCCCCGCTGGTCTTGTAACAGCCTCCTTTTGCTACCCCCCACCCCCCCCTAACCACCACCACCGCCAGCCAGCCAGCCAGCCACACACACACACAAACCCCGCCAGGCGGCCCAAGTGGCACCGGCCCGCCCCGAGCGGCGAGCTGCGCGAGCTGCAGGCCCTGCTGGTCTTGCATCAGCCCCCTTTCGCTACTCCCCCTCCCCCGACCACCACCTCCCCCAGCCCTCTTCACGTCCATCCCACACACACACACGCACACACACGCACACACACACACACACACACCACCTCCAGGCGGCCCCAGTGGCGGCCTCGGCGCCGCCACCGCCTCGAACGGCGAGCTGCGCGAGCTGCAGGCACCGCTGGTCCCGCAACAACCTCCCGGCGGCGGCGGCGGCGACGCGACGCTGACCGTGCAACCACCCGGCGCCAGCGGCGCAGCCGCCGCCGAGGGGGCCGCCCCCGCCCCTGCGCTCGTGCTCTCGTGGCACGGGCTGCACGTGACGGTGCACCGCCCGGGCGCGCGCCCGCTGCACGTTCTGAAGGGCGTGTGCGGCGTGGCGGGGCCGGCGGACGGTGGCGGCAGCCCGCTGCTGGGGTCGCAGGTACGGGTTATTATGGTTTTTGGTTGGGGGGGGGGGGGCAGGGTCTAGACCCATCGAGGCCCGTGCGCGCGCCCGCTGCACGCTCTGAAGAGCGTGCGGCGTGGCGGGGCCGGCGGATGGTGGCGGGAGCCCACTGATGGGGTCGCAGGTACGGGTCTTGGGGTGTGGGGTTGGGTATGGGTATGCCATTTAGAATCATGGGATGTCAGTAGGGCATCGCCCGTGGCACGAGCGCTTGTGGCGCTGGAAAGGCCACGCTGCTCTATGCGCTTATGCAACATTGCGACGACAACAACAAGAACAACAACAACAACAACAACAACAACAACAACAACAACAACAACAACAACAACAACAACAACAACAACAACAACAACAACAACAACAACAACAACAACAACAACAACAACAACAACAACAACAACAACAACAACAACAACGACAACAACAACAACAACAACAACAACAGCAACAACAACAACGACGACGACAACGACAACGACAACAACAACAAAAGGGCGGCGATGCTTGCTGTCCTCGGGCCAAGTGGTGCCGGAAAGACCTCGCCGCCAGACACGCTGCCTTTGTTGTTCAGATACGACAGCAACCACTCCCGTACGTATACCGTGTGTGTATCACCGACAACTGCCCTTACGCTTACGCACCCCTGCAGACGTCCGGCTCAATGCTGGCTGTCCTCGGGCCGAGCGGCGCAGGCAAGACCACGCTGCTAGACACGCTGGCGGGGCGGCGCGCGGGGCGCGGCGTGAGCGGCGAGCTGCGCCTCAACGGCGTGCGCGCGGGCCCCGGGGCGGTGGCCGCGCTCAGCGGATATGTGCTGCAGGTGTGCGTGGCGGATTTAACAGTCTGTCGGACTGGCGTGATTTTGACCTTGCGTGTGTGTGTGTGTGGGGGGGGGCATTTGCGCATGGGCCCCGGGGCGGTGGCCGCGCTCAGCGGATACGTGCTGTAGGTGTGCGTGGCGGATTTAACAGTCTGTCGGACTGGCGTGTTGTTGACCTTGCGTGTGTGCGTGTGTGTGTGTGGGGGGCATTTGCGCGTGGGCCCCGGGGCGGTGGCCGCGCTCAGCGGATACGTGCTGCAGGTGTGCGTGGTGGATTTAACAGTCTGTCGGACTGGCGTAATGGCGACCTTGCGTGTGGTGGGGTGGGGGGCATTTGCGCGCGGCCCCCGGGGCGGTGGCCGCGCTCAGCGGATACATCAGTGATTTTATTTTCGGCTCTACACAGCCATTTGGCTGTATGTCGGCTGTACGTTGACCTTGCACACAGCTCGACCCATCCAGTGGATTGATAGTCTGACAGGCCCGCCAGACAGAGCACGTCAACAGCTTTCAAATGCCCTATGTATGAGGACAAACGGTCAACGGAAGGTCAGCGGTCAACGCGGTCAAAGCAAAATCCAGATGGGATTAATTAATTAAATTTCTTGGAAAGGAAATCACTGGGATACGTGCTGCAGGTGCGTGGTTGATGTCAGTCTGTCGGACACCTGTGTTGGCGGTTTTGACTTGCGTGTGTGTATGGGTGGGTGAGTGTGTGGGTAGGTGGGTGGGGTGGGTGGGGGGTGGGCTTTTTGGGTGGGTGGGTGGGGAGGGAGGGGCATTTGTGCGCCAGGGTCCACACACACTGGTGCTGGCCTCTCGGGAGGGACGGATCCGCTACCTGCCTTGACCACCACTAGCCTACATCTGTTGAGGGCAAGAACGCCATCATCACGAGCTTCATGGAGATCTGGTCCGAGCCGTTCTGCGGTATCGAGAGCGTGTAACAGAACGCCAATGGGGTCCTGGGTGGGCATATGTTGCTCGCGGGTCCTTGCAACTCCTTGCATTCCAGTTAGTTAGGATGCCGCCGGCGTGCGCTCCAACTCGAGACACCCCTTGCTCTGACAAACCGCAGTGATGTTCTTGGGGGCTGCGCACAGCCAGACACAGCCCGAACTTCAGTCAAATGGCCGTGGATGTTTTTTCTGCCTGAAAAGGAACTCACTGCGGGCCGCCCTTTCAACCGCAGGAGGACGTGCTCCCGGGGACGCTGACGGCTAGGAGCCTTGCGGGAGCATGAGGTCACTAGCTATCCAGTACGCCCTCCACTCAAAAGACATCTGACGAACTGCCCTCCCAACCGCAGGAGGACGTGCTCCCCGGGACGCTGACCGTGTACGAGTACCTGCTGTTCAACGCGACGCTCAAGGGGGCAGGCCAGGTGTGTTGGTTTGGGGCCTGTTTTGAGGGGGCGGGAGGGGGCGGAGGGGGAGAGGGGAACGGGAGGGGGCGTGAACTAGCATCTGCTTTTCAGACACGAAGCTCAAGGGGGCAGGCCAGGTGCGTTGGTTGTGCATGGGGCTGGCTGAGCGTGCATGCACATGGAGCTGGCCACACTGTTGGTACCTGCTGTTGAACGTTCAAAGGGGCCGGCCATGCTTTGGGGGGGGGGGGAGAAGGGGAGGGGGGCGGCGGGAGAGAAGGGGAGGGGGGCGGCGGGGTACGAGTACCTGCTGTGCAATGCGACGCTTAAGGGGGCCGGCCACGTGCGTGTGCGTGTACACTATTGGCTAGCTGGGCACTATTAGTACCTGCAGTTGAACGGTCAAAGGGGCCGGCCATGTTGGGGGGGGGGGGCAGGGGTCCAGAGGGGGGGAGGCGTGTACTAGCACATGCTGTGCAGATGCGACGCTCAACGGGACAGGCCAGGTGCGTTGTTTGTGCATGGGGCTGGCTGAGCGTGCATGCACATGGAGCTGGCCGCGCTGTTGGAACCTGCTGGTCAATGCCACGCTCAAGGGGGCCTGCCAGGTCTGTTTGTAGGGGGAAGGGAAGGGAAGGGAAGGGAGGGGACGGGAGGGGAAGGGAGGGGAGAGGAATGGAGGCAAGGAGAGGGGAGGGGAAGGGGAGCAGAAGGTAGCGGAGCAGGAGCCGACAGGCTGAGCAGTAGAGAGGCGCGGTGCCAAACAGCAGGTCGCTCCCTCTTAACCCGTGCGCGCGATGCATCTTCGCACTCTTACTCCAAGCGTCACATGCCAACCAAGCCGACTAGTACATTGGCGAGCCAAGTCTAGTGCGCCACCCACGGCGTCCAATAGACTTTATCATCCATCGTTGCTCCTACCATGTCACACACTGCAGGCTGGGGGTGGTGGCCGCACGCCGGAGTTGCTGGTGCGGTCGATGTTCACACACACACACGCACACACACACACACACACATACACACACGTGCACACACGCACACACACACATGCACGCACACGCACGCGCGCACGCACGCACGCACGCGCAGGCAGGGGCCGGCTCCCGCATCCTGGAGTTGCTCGTGTGGTCGATGTTCACACACACAAACACACATACACACGCACGCACGCGCAGGCTGGGGCCGGCAACCGCACGCTGGAGTCGCTCGTGTGTTCGATTTCCACACACACACACACACACACACACACACACACACACACACACGCACGCGCAGGCTGGGCCCGGCGGCCGCACACTGGAGTCGCTCGTCTGGTCGATCGTGGCTGAACTTGGCCTCTCCAAGGTCGCCCACAGCTTCATCGGCGACGCGTTTGTGCGCGGCCTGAGCGGCGGCGAGAAGCGCCGCGTGTCGATCGGGTGCGAGCTGCTCACGCGCCCCGGGCTGCTCATGCTTGACGAGCCGACTACGGGGCTGGACAGCACCAACGCGGCGCGCGTGGTGGACATCCTGGCCGACCTGGCCGGCCGCCAGGGCGTGACCGTGCTGCTGTCCATCCACCAGCCGCGGCCAGACATCTTCCGGCTCATGGACCGAGTGCTGCTGCTCTCGGGCGAGGGGCAGGTACACACGCGCACGCATATGCAGACATGCACACACCCATCCATCAATGAGCGTGAGCGTTAGCTGCCTGCTTCGGCCATTCCTGCTTGACTAGCAGTCGTACAGCCCGACCAATAGTGTCAAGCACAGTGTCACACACGCACACACACACACACACTCTCTCTCTCACAGTGCGAGCGAACGCACACACCTCCCAGGCTGTTTTCTCCGGCCCCGTGCCCGATACCGCCGTGCACACACAATCCAATACAGTGTCGATCAACACACACTCACTCGTTCCCCCCCTCTCTCACACTCTCTCACTCACTCTTTTCACACACACGCACACAAAACACACACACAGGTCGTCTCCTCTGGCCCTGTCCTTGTCGCCGCCCCGCACGTTGCCGCTCAAACACGCATGCACACACACGCACACACACACACACACGCACGCACACACACTCCCCCCTTCACACACACACACACACGCACACAGGTCGTCCTCTCCGGCCCCGTGCCCGTCGCCGCCTTGCACATACACAATCCAATGGCAGTCAAAATACACATGCACACTCTCTCTCACTGTCTCTCTCTTGCTCACTCGCTCACTCTTGCTCCCTCTCCCTTGTCCTCTCTCTCTCACTCCCTCTCACCCCACCGCAGGTCGTCTTCTCCGGCCCTGTCCCCGTCGCCGCCCCACACTTTGCCGCCCAGGGCCACGTGTCCCCCCCACACATCGCACTGCCGGACTACCTGCTCGACCTCGTCATCCGCAGCGCACGGGCAGACGTGTGCCAGATGGTCGATGCGTTTGCGGTGTCCACGTGAGTAATGGGGTTTAGGGCTTGAGGGTGTAGGGTGCTAGTGTTGAGGTTTTAGGGGCCTGGTTTGGGGGTTGAGGGTCAGTGCGGACATCGCCCCCTGCTAGACCTCGTTATGAGGAGGAGCGCACGGGCAGACGTGTGTGCCAGGTGGTCGACGCGTTTGCGGTGTCCACGGGAGTGATTGTCTGTAGGAGGAAGCGGGGCAAATTAGCACAGGGGCAAATTAGCACACTCTGCTATAAGAGAGCTGCTCCCTGCTGCTTGGCTGTGCGCCCGGCGCCCCCCTTCTGGGCAAATGTTGGGTAATGCATGGCCTTAGGGGCGGGTCTGGCGAAGCGACCCAACCACCCCTGGTGGGATGGAAAAATGTACACCCCAGACACATGCTGGCCATTCCAAATTACGTTTTTCGCCCGCATGCTGGATCGGCCATCCCCCACACCCCAAAAGGATGGAAAGCAAGTGGTATGGAGAAGCAACAGTTTCACGGTCGCGATTGTCGTCTAGCGTCGCGCTGCGACGAGTACTCGCCAGCCGCGTGCTGGCCTCTCCAAGGAGCATAGTAGCAGGCATTGCATGAGACCCCCAGCAGCCTGTGCCACCCCTCCCCGCCGCGCAAAACTCCGACGTGGGCCCTGGCAAGGTGCCAGGGGGGCGAGGGGGTGACGTAACGTGTTCCTGTGCACATCGTGCCCCCGGCTGCTGTATTGGCTCTGGCCCACATGGCACCACTACCAGGGCGTCGCAGTCGCCCCGCAGCGTCACAGCCGCATCGGACATCAGGATAAATCGCGGTGATAGGTTGGACTGTACGCTAGAACCGCGTGTGGGCTACTATATGTGCATCGTAGCGATGTGCGTCGGGGGGGCGGGTGCATGGGGCCCCTGCGGCACATGCATGGCGCATGTACATGGGCGCCATGCGTGCATGCATACGCGCCCCTAGTAGCACCTGGGAGCCCATCACTAAGCCCCAACTTGTAAAACACACCACACGTCTTGGGGACCCAAGTACTAGCTGTGTAGCCCGGGGGGGGCCTCCAGCCATCCTGGAACGCATTCCCAGGGGCAGAATCTGGGTGTGTGCTAATTTGCCCCGCTCGTCTCTCGTCGGCCCCGTCAGCCCACCTGAATTCAAAGTCAGATTGTAGGAGCTGTGGAACAGTTACCGCCAAACCAAATATACCACTGGAAAGGCCTAAGAACCAGCCTTCTGAGACTGTCCCCATATTTTTCAGGAACCCAGTATTGAGGGAGATGTGGGGTTGTAAACCTATGTGTGTGCTAATTTGCCCCGTTTCCTCCTAGGGTTGCAGTTTGGGGGCTTTAGGGTCAGGTAGTTTGGGGGTTGAGGGTCGAGGGTCAGTGCGGGCATCGGTCCCTGGTCTATGCTGTCATGAGGAGCGCACGGGCAGACGTGTGTGCCAGATGGTCGACGCGTTTGCGGTGTCCATGTGAGTGATGAGCTGTAGGGTTGCAGTTTGGAGGCTTTAGGTTTCAAGGTCAGAGCGGCCGATTGCCTCATCCGGAGCGCACGGGCGGACGTGAGCCAGATGGTCCACGCTTTGGTGGCCACGTGAGTGTCGGGATGAATGGCTTGAGAGTGTAAACCTAAATAGGGCTCGGGTTAAGAGTCGAGGGGCAGTGCGAGCATCTCACTCCCGAACTACCTGCACGACCTCGTCATCCGGAGCGCACGGGCAGGCGTGTGCCAGATGGTCGACGCTGCTGTCTGTGCGTGCAGCGCGTGCAGCCAGGCGGTGCAGCCTGACGGATGCACGCGCTGTGCGCATTACTTGTGCTGATGCGTATGCTCTGATGCTGACACTGCCGTGCATGCGTGCGTGCGTGCGTGCGTGCGTGCAGCGTGTGGCAGCAAGACGACGCCTGGGTGCGCAGCCTCGCCGACGTTGCACGCGAGCGCCCGGCGTCCAAGCACGTGCCCTCGCCGATGACGCAGGTGGGTGTGCAGTTTGAGGGCACGCGTGTGCACGCACACACACACACATGCGCACACACTCCAGTACTTCGTGCACGCACACACATGCGCACACACACCAGTACTCCACGCCATTTAAAGCGTCTGTCTGACGCCTCAAGACGCCCAGACTGTGGAATCAACCACACACACACACCAGGGGAGTACCCGCCGATCGGATTCCGATGAACAGGGCGCCCGAAGGGCGCAAAACCGATGGTCTCTTGGGGGCGTGAAATCCGACAAGTGTGAGGGCCCGGGGGGCCTCTCATCGGCGTCGCCGATGACCACGCCAAGCCGATCGGGGCGTTCGGCTTGGGCTCCCCCCACACTTCGACTCCGACGCAAAAGCACGCAATCCCTCATTTCTGAAGTTTTTTTTACTGTTTGCAATCGCAAAGTGATTCTGGCATCGGGGGCTCCGCTCCCGGATGCTGGTGGAGGTTGGGTGTGGGTCGGAATTTTGGAATGGCGCTTTCCTCTGACGGCCAGGACCCTGCGCGCATGCTGTGGTGTTCTGCATGCATCAATGCATCATGGTACTTTCAATCAGTATCCATTGTGGTGTTGCATGCGCCGTCCCGCCATGCGCTGCATGCATGCCCCCGCCGCGCCGCGCACGTGAGCTGTTGTGAGCTGTTTGTCTTCTGGATGTGTGTTTGCTGTTGCCCCCCAACCAAGCTTGCGTGAGAGACCGTATCACAGCAACAGAGTACTGCGGACAGCGGGGTCCGGGGGCGCAGCCCCCGGGGAAAATGGGCAAGCCGATGAGTCCCAGGGTCACCGCTAACGTGCCAACGGTGCCAACGGCCAACGCCAACGGTGCCAACGCCAACGGCAAATAAAAACGTTGGCTCAGCCAACTGTCAGCCAAGGGTGGCATACAAGTGATCTTATCATGGATCTTATCAGCCACAGGTAGTGGGGATGATGCTTGCATGAGAAACAACACTAACTGACTGAGCACGACCCACACGCAACACCCTTGAGCACTAGATGTGTGTTTGTGTGCCTGGTATGCAAGTGCTCCCAGTGCCCTCCTCAGGGTGTCTACTGTGCTCCCAGCGCTGCATGAGCTATACAGCCACGCTATCGCCAGTAACGGCTCGTAGCGCGCAAATTTTCCGATTCCACACTTTTCCTCGCTTCCGAGGAAAGGCTTGGCTTGGCTTGGCTTGGCGCGCCAACGGCGCCAACGGAGCGAAAAACGCGCTCGGAAGCGAGGAAAAGTGTGGAATCGGAAAATTTCCAACGGTGGGGACCTTTGGCCGTTTCCGGTGACCCTGATGAGTCCATGAGGCCCTCTCCTGGCAAGCCGATGAGTCAGGGAGGCCCTCTCCTGGAAAACCGATGAGCGGCATGCCCCCGGGTACACCCCTGAAACACACACACACACACACACACACACACACACACGCGCGCAGCTGGGGTCAAATGTGCCATCAAAGGCGTCGGACTGTAAAATCGACCCCCCCCACACACACAGACACACACACACAGCTGCGTGAGCTAGCGCGCCGCCAGCTACGCAATACCACGCGCCAACCACTGCTCGTCGCACACACGCACACACACACACACACATGCAGCTGCGCGAGCTTGCACGTCGCCAGCTGCGCAACACCACGCGCCACCCGCTGCTCGTCGCACTCAACTTCACGGCGACGCTGGCGATCGCAATCGCGCTCGCGGTCATCTTCCACGGGACAGGTGTTTGTCGAGTGTGTGGCGCTGCCTGCCTTACATGTTTCCTGACCTGGCTGTTTTTCGTACTCTGGCTGCTGCCTCTGCCTTTCAGTTGGCAGATGTGTGTGTGTGTCTGTGTGTGTGTGTCTGTGTGTGTCTGTGTGTGTGTGTGTGTCTGTGTGTGTGTGTGTGTGTGTGTGTGTGTGCGTGCGTGCGTGACGCTGTCGATGTTGCGATGGCGTTCGCGTTCATCTTCCACGGCACGAGTGGTTGATGCTGGCCGCCGTGTCGGTTCCCTCCCCTGTTTGATTGTGGCCGCGGCTGTGACTGTGTGCCTGTGCACGACGATCGTGCTCTCCTCCCTGCGCTGTTGTAATCTGGCGCCCCCACGTCCCCTCAGGCACCAATACCTCCGGTTTCCAGAACAGAACCTTCTTCCTGCTACTCAACCTCTCGTTCGCGGTGCTCTCCCCCGAAGCCACAACACACACACACACACACACACATACAGTTGGGTGGTACGTATACATAGACACACACGCACACACACACACGCACACGCACACACGCAGGCCTCAACACCGCCGGCATCCAAAACCGCCTCGGCGTGCTCTTCTTCCTGCTGCTCTACCTCTCGCTCATGGCGCTGTCCTCGCTGCCCATCTGGAGGTGCGTGGCCCCTAGATGTGCGATGTGCTGCGATGCGATGCGCTGCAATGTGATGCGACACTATGCGCTGTGGTGCGATGCGATGCGATGTGCTGTGCTGCCCCTCCCCCCCCCCCCCCCATCCACACACACCTCCCCTTCCTCTCCCCTCTGGTCGCCCAGCCCTGTGTGTTTGCGTGAGTGTGTGTGTGAGCCTCGTTTGGAACTGCAACTTTTGCCTTTCTCTCTGTCTCTCTCGCTGTGAGACTGGTCGCCCAGCCAGACCTTCTGACCTCACCCTCCGTCATGCCCCCCTCCTCATGCTCATGATGCGCACACCAGGGACGAACGGCTGCTCTCCCTGCGGGAGCGTGCGACGGGGCTGTACGGCACGCCCACGTACTTTGCTGCCGTCGTGCTGTTTGACCTGCTGCCGCTGAGGGTGGGTGTGTGGGGGGTAGTGAGTGTGGAGGGGCAGGGGTGTGGGCAGTGATCCCAGGAAGGATTTAGTGATTGTTTTTCCCGGCTCGAGCAACTTTGACCGCTTACAACAGGCGCAATACATAGCGGGTGTCCACGCAACGCGTGCCGCTGTGCAGCTCTCGGCGATACCTTTCCAACGCACCCCTCCACGCCCTCTCCCACAAAGCGTGGTGTGGTGTTCTGGGAGATGGGAAATCCGGCTCGGGGCGGTGTACGGCTCGCAGGGGAATCACTGGGGTGGGGTGGGTGGGCTGTGGCACGGAAGTCACATGCCACGCCGTGCGTTGCTGCCGTCGTGCTGTTCGACCTGCTGCCGCTGGGGGTGGGTAGTGCATTTGTTATAGGGCACAGCGAGTGTTGCAAAGAACAAATGGAAGTAGGCACGGGTGCGGGGAGGATGGCAGTGGAGCGCGGGGCGGGGCTGGCATGGTAAGCCCGCGTACGTTGCGGCTGGCTGTTCGCCCTGCTGCCGCTGAGGTTGTGGGTGGGGGGGACAGGGGTGTTTGAGGGGGGGGAGTGGGATGGAAGGAAGCACACGCCACACGACATGCTTTGCTGCCGTCGTGCTGTTCGACCTGCTGCCGCTGAGGGTGGGCTACAGTTACAGTTACATCGGCTTTCCAGCAAAGACTACCTCTAGTCCTAGCACCACCGCCTAGACCCAAGTTCAGTTCTGGCCCTAACAATTACTTGTGAGGGGCGGTAGCCACCAGCCGGCTGCCTGCCAACTTGTGGTCTCAGAGCAACAAGGAGAGCGATTGTGCGACGCCTCCAAAATAGGTCCTAACTGCTTCCAGGGGATTGGGGGTCAAGCTTGAGAGTGGGCACTGCAATTGTTTTGACACTCGCTCGTGTTTGAAAATTCAAATCTCAATTTCAAGCTGGCTGGGGTGTGGGATGGAGGGCACGACCCCGCGCACTTTGCTGCCGTCGTGCTGTTCGACCTGCTGCCGCGAGGGGCGGGTGTGGGGGGCAGGGTTGTGGAAAGTGTGGGGGGCAGCATGGAAGGCACATGCCGTGCTTTGCGGCAGTCGTGCTGCCCTCAGCACTGAGGGTGCGTGTGCGGGTGTGGGGGCAGGGGTGTGTGGGGAGTATGGGCGGTGGGACGGAAGGCACACGCCACACCGGCCTTTGCTGCCGTCGTGCTGCTCGATCTGCTGCCGCTGAGGGTGGGTGGGTGGAAATAGGGGCAGGGGCGTGGGGAGGTTGGGGCATGCAGGTCGCCCCCGCAGAGACACACACACACACACACACACACACACTCTCTCACACACTCACACACACACGTGCTTCGCGCTCATCACTATCGTGGTTCTGCACCCCAACCTTGACTCACGCACACTCACACACACACACACACACAACACACACACACTCCCCCCCCTTCCGCAGGTCATCCCTCCCGCATTCTTTGCGCTCATCACCTACCCCGTCGTGGGCCTGCACCCAGCGTGCAAGGACTGCATCTACTGGTTCATCGCGACGCTCGTGGGCACAAACGTCGCGGCAGCTTCGATGTGGGTGTGCGAGTGTGTGTGTGTGTGTGTGAGAGATATTATGTCTGTGTGTGTCGTGTCTCTCTCTGCGTGTCTGTGCGTCTGTGTGTGTGTGTGATTGCATGCATGCAAGGACTGCATCTACTGGTTCGTCGCGACGCTCGTCGGCACAAACGTCGCGGCAGCTTCGATGTGGGTGCCACACACCACTTGTGTGTGTGTCTATGTCTCTCAGTGTTTCTCGTTGTGTCTCTCTCTCTGTGTCTCTGCATGTGTCTCTGTGTGTCTCTGTGTGTGTGTATGTTCATGTGCGTGCAAGGACTGCATCTACTGGTTCATCGCGACGCTCGTGGGCACAAACATCGCGGCAGCTTCGATGTGGGTGCCAAACACCACTTGTGTGTGTGTCTGTGTCTCTCTGTGTTTCTCGTTGTGTCTCTCTCTGTGTGTCTCTGCGTGTGTCTCTCTCTATGTGTCCCCGCGTGTGTGCATGTTCATGTGCATGCAAGGACTCTGCATCTTCTGGTTCATTGCGACTCTGGTCGGGACGAACGTCGCGGCAGCTTCGATGTGGGTGCCGTGCGTGTGTGGTTGACACTTAAGTCCGCCAGATGCCTGTCTGAGGCGCATTGTGCGTGTGTTTTTACATGTTTTTTTACACGTACGCGCCCGGAGGACCCCGGGGCGTGGGTTAAGGCCTAGCTAGACTACACGGCTAGCTAGGGGGGCTCTACTACGAGAGCCCGCACGGCCACACAGCATTGAGCGTGTGGTCTTGAGCGCGCGCGTGTGCACGTCGATGTGCGTGCGTGTGCGTGTGTGTGCGTGCGTGTGTGCTGCGTCCGCTGATCTTGTCCCCACCCCCTTCTCGCTTGCACACTCCCCTTTGTCACTCGGTCGCACCCTCGCCCCCATGCCTCTCACTCTTCCCCTCCCCCTCAAACACACACACATGCCCCATAGGTGCATGGCGATTGGTGCGGCGTCGCCGTTCAACTCGTGCCGCCAACCTCTCTCTCTCACACACACACACACACACACACGCCACCGCACACATGCCACCGCACACGCCACAGGAGCATGGCGATCGGCGCTGCGTCGCCATCCGACTGTCGCAAACCTTTCTCTCGACCATCAATCCAACCGCACCGCTGTAGATGCTGCTGTTGCTACTGCTATTTCACACCCAACTGCTGCTGCTGCTGCTGCTGCTGCTGCTGCTTCGCACCCCACAGGTGCATGGCAATCAGCGCTGCGTCGCCGTCCAGCTCTTGTCGCCAGCCTGTCTGCCTAAACCATGAATCCAACCGCTGCTGTAGATGCTGCCGTTGCTACTGCTGCTTGGCCCCCAGCTGATGCTGATGCTGATGCTGATGCTGTTTGGCACCCCACAGGTGCATGGCGATCGGCGCTGCGTCTCCGTCCAACTCTGTCGCAAACCTCGTCGGATCGCTCACCATGATGCTGCTGCTGCTCTTTGGCGGTTTCCTGCTCAATAAGGAGCGCGTCCCGGTGTACTGCCGCTGGCTCTCGTCCCTCTCCTTCTTCAACTATGCGTACGAGGTGAGAGACATCGGAGTGACTCTTGCCTGTTTTGCTGCTGTTGCGGTTTGTTGCACTTCCTGCTCAACAACGAGCGCGTCCCGGTGTACTTCCGCTGGCTCTCGTCCCTGTCCTTCTTCAACTACGCGTACGAGGTGAGTGACATCAGAGCGACTGTGGTACGTGTTGTTGCTGCTGTTGCGGTTTGTCGCTCAACAAGGATGTTGCGCAACAAGGAGACAATACCTGTGTGCTGCCCTGCGCGACAAACAGCACGTGCCGGTGTTCTGCCGCTTGCTGCTAACCACGTCTCCCTACAGTGCTTTCTCAATTGATTCAGATGACTTTATACCTCCCGCCTGGCCACCAGCGCAAATCCTGAATTTCCTATGTCTGAGTTTGTTTTGACGGAATTTGCCAGAATTTGTGGTGGGATAAAGTGCTGAAATCGCCAAATTCTCACAAGTTGTTAAGCCGAAATTGTTGCGATTTTGGCTGTGAGCTGCCCATCGGGAAACTTATTATGACCGCCTGTTGACCGCCGTTGGCGGTAGACCGCCTTGTTGAGGAAGCACTGGTTTCCTACACACCTCCTTGTTCTCCACCGCAGTCGCTCGCTGTCAACGAGTTCCACGCCTTCCCAGCTGACTTCACGTTCACCGCCCCGATCGACTCGAGCAAGCTGCCGCCGCTGCGCATCACGGGCGACGGCGTGCTCAAGGTCGGTTACTTTATCATGTGTGCGTGTTTTGGCAGTTTTCCTTCAGTTTTCGGTTACCGTCCATATTGTTTGCCTTCGCGGGGCGGGGGGGGGGGGTCGAAACTACGGTTGTTTAATGCGATTGCGAGGGTCGTTTTTCGTCATTTGTATTCGTTTTGATGCCCTAAATCGCGATTTTTGACGATTTTATTCGTTTAGTAGTCTCACGGGGGGGGGGGGGGATAAACGATATTTATTTGCAAAGGCAGACCGCACGGACGGTACGTGATGTTTTTGTATGTGCTGCGGTGCTGGCGCGGCACGGGCAACGGCGTGCTCAAGGTCAGTTTTCGGTTGTCAGTTTCTTTCGGTTTTGTTATTTTGATGCGCTGGCGCTGCTACGTACATGGGTGACGACGTGCTCAAGGTGGGTTACTTTTGGTTACTCTATGCGTGCGTTCGGTTACTTTCCGTTTCTTTGTGAGCCGTGGAGCTGTGCCGTGCTGTGGTTCCTGCGCATCGCGGTTCCTGCGCATCGCGCATCCTGCGCATCCCTGCGCATCCTGCGCATCGCGTATCGTGGTTGCTGCGCATCGCGGGAAATCACGGACGAAAGGGGTCTCACACCGTGTGGGCCGTTCCACCCGTGCGGGCCGTTCCACCTTAACCCTAAACCCCAAACCCTAAACCCGCCTTGAGGAGGGCGCCGCTGGCTCCGACCTCTGCCTGCGCCTGGCTTGCCTGCACAAAGAAAGGCCGATCACCGATCACGCTGATGCAACACTCCGCCGCGCGCAGGAGTTTGGCTTTGAAAAGGACGCCGCCGGCGCCGACCTGCTCTGTCTGTGCGTCCTCTTTGCCGCTCTCGCCTACCAGCTGCACACACACACACACACACACACACACACACACCGCACGCAGGAGTTCGGCTTTGAAAAGGACGCCGCCGGGTCGGACCTCCTCTGTCTCTTCAGCCTGTGCGTCCTCTTTGCCACGCTCGCCTACCAGCTGCTCGCGTTTGCGTCCGAGGGGGTGGACGGCGGAGGGGGCGTGGACGGCCCGCACCGTTCCGCGCTCGGGGCCGCCGTTGCGTTTCTGCGGCCGTACGCGCGCGCAGCGACTAAGGTTCGTTTTTGTGTGTCTTGTGCAGGGTCTTGTGGTCGATTTTGTTGTGGTCGATTTGTTGTGGTCGATTTTACAGTCCGTCGGGCACCTTCGATGGCATGTTGGGGTGGACGGAGGAGGAGGAGCAGGGGGGGCGTGGACGGCCCGCACCGTTCCGTTCTCGAGGCCGCCGTCGCGTTTCTGCGGCCGTACGCGCACGCAGCGACAAGGGTGTTTTTGTTTGTCTGTGGTCGATTTCACAGGCCGTTGGACGCCTGTGATGGTGCATTAGATCCCTCTGATTGTGTGTGTGTTGGGGGGGAGGGGGGGGATTAGGGCCGCCGTCGCCCTCGCGCGGCCGTATGCGCGCGCAGCGACAAATATGCGTCGTTTTTTTAGGTTGAGGGGGGCCCGAGGGGGGCCTCCTGTCACTTGACGCCGGCCAGAGCATGCCGACATGCTGTCAAAGGTTTGTTTCAGTGGTGTCATTAGCGCCCCCGCAGCCCCCGTAGCCTCCGCTGCGGGGGCCAACCGGGCAATTTGGGGGGAAACTGCAGGGGCGAATCGGGGAAATTTCGAACCGAAAAGTGTGAAATTCGATGATTTCACACTTTTCGCGGGGAAAAAACGTCTCCTGCGGGGGGCATTCGGCATGTTCCCTTCAATTTTGCGGGGGCAAACAGCACATTTTCGGTTTCCTTAATGACACCACTGGTTTGTTTACAAGGGTGGAGGGCCGTCGTGTATGGCCCGGCTGCCCCTCGGGCGCCGGCCCCTCCACTTTGGCGGTCACGTAGATTGGCAAGCGCCACTTGACCCCCTATCCCCTGGAAGCAGGATCTACTTCTGAGGCGTCACATCATAGCTCCCATTTTGGGTTTATGACTACGCGTTGGCAGGCAGCCGGATGGTGGCTACCGCCCCTCACAAGTAATTGTCAGGGCCAGAACTGGACTTGGGTCTTGGCGGTGGTACAAGGACTCAAAAGGAAATCTTTGCTGGGAAGCCAATGTAACTGGTACTGGTACTGCTTAGCAAGCTGCCCCGCACTCGCGCCCATTGCGGCGCGGAGCTGGCTGCCTGCGCTGCCTGTGATGTGCTGCCGCGTGCCAGATTCTTGAATCTGACTGCTGTCAACCTTTGTCGCTTGCGCGCAGGCGATCCGCGCACAGCTGACCGCCGCCGCGCGTGCGCACGCACGCACGAACCCCCTCCCCCCCACCCACACACACACAAACACACCTGCACGCACGCAGGTGATTCGTGCACAGCTGACCGCAGCCGTGCGCGCGCGCGGCCCCCCCGGCGGCGGGGGGTACGACGGCTACACGCCCCTGCTGGCGCCGATCCCCGAGGAGGGGCCGGGAGGGGAGGTCGACCCAGAGGAGCAGGAGCCGGAGGAGGCGGAGGGGGAGGCGCCGATCGCGCCCGCGGGTGGGGTTTTACTAACAAATCTGAACCCCTAGCCCTGAGCCCTCAACTTCTAGCCCTGAACCCGCAACCCACAAACAGTCAACCCTGGGAGAGGTCTTCCCTGAGAGGCAGGAGGCGGAGGAGGCCAAGGGGGAGGCGCCGATCGCGCCCGCGGGTGGGTGGGGCATGGGCGGGGAAGGGCGGGAAGGGGGGGAGGGGAGAGGGCCCGGGGGGGGGGGGGGTTGACCCAAAGGAGCAGGAGGCCAACAAGGCCGAGGGGGCGCCAGCTGATGTAGATCCAACCTGAGTGCAGCCACCCATGTTAATACCGTAATCCCAACCTCAACTCCAACCCCACCACACACACACACACACACAGGCATCATCGACATCAACACTCCTCCCCCGCGACCGCGTCTGCTGCGCTGGCCGAGGCCGAGCTTAACAGAATGCAGCCACCCATGCTAAAACCCCAATCCTAACCTCAACCCCCACCCCAACACACACACACACACACACACACACTAATGCGCCATCTAATGCGCCATTGAATGCGCCATCAAAGGCGTCCGACGGACTGAAAAATCGACCACACACACACACACGTGCACACACACACAGGCATCATCGACATCGACACCCCTCCCCCGCGTACGCGTACGCAGCGCAAGCCGAGGCCGACTCAGCTCAGTGAGCTAAACGGAGTTCAGGCACCCAGACGAAGACCCCAATCCCCACCCTTACCCCAGAAAACACACACACACACACACTTGTGCGCCATCTAATGCGCCATTGAATGCGCCATCGAAGGCGTCCGACAGACTGTAAAATCAACCACATACACACACACGCACACACACACACTCACACACACACACGCACACAGGCATCATCGACATCGACGCCCCCCCAGCGACCGCGTCCGCGGCGCTGGCCGAGGCAGACGCGGTCGAGGCGGGCGGCGAGATGGGCGAGATGCAGTCGCCCCTCCTCTCCCCGTCCTCCTCTGCCCCCGGCGCCGTCGCTGCGGCGCCGGCGGGTCCCTGGCGCCGGGCGCTAAGCGGAGGAGGAGAAGGAGGAGGCGTGGGCGAGGACAGCGGCGCGTCGAGCGGCTCGGCAGACCTGGATGACGGGTTCGCCGCGCCGCCGCTGCTGTCGCCCGCGCCCGCGGCAGCTTCCGCGCAGCTTCCGCGCGACGACCCCGACGACGGCGGGCCCGCGCTGACCGCGCGCATTGTGAACGGCGCGGTTGTGGACGGCGACGGCGGGCCGCTCGGGGGCAGCGGCGGCAGTGGCGGCGGCCCATCGGAGAAGGAGGGCTCACCGCTGCTGCCCGCCCCGCCGGCGGCCGCAGCAGCCGCGGCGGAGGCTCCGGCGTCGCCGCTCGGCGCCGCGCCCGATGCTGCTGCCCCTGCTGCTGCCGCAGCTGCTGCTGCTGCTGCTGCCGCAGCGGCGCGCCGCCTGCCCGCTGCCGGCGCGCCTCTCTCCTCGGCCGCAAGCGCGTCGCCGCGCCCGCGATCAGCGCAGCCGCCTCTGGTTCTCTCGTGGGACAACGTGTCGTGCAGGGTCCCGACGCCCAGGGGCTACTCGCGCTACGTGCTGCAGGGCGTGTCTGGGCTGGCTGCGCCCACGCCGCGCACGCTGCCTTCTGGGCAAGGCGTCGTCTCAGGAGGGCAGGGCGCATCGCAGGGGTCGTGCCTATTTGCGATCCTTGGTCCGAGCGGCGCCGGCAAGACCACGCTGCTTGACATCCTGGCGGGTCGCAAGGGCGGGTCGAGCGTTGGTGGAGAGGTGGGGGGACTGATACAACAGAGAGAGTGGGAGAGAGATAGAGAGAGGGTGGGTTTTTGTGGGTGTGCTGTGTGGTGAAGAGATGTGTGTGGTGGGGGGGGGGCTGCGGCAAGACCACGCTGCTGGACATCCTGGCAGGGCACAAGGGCGGGTCGAGCGTTGGAGGAGAGGTGAAGGGACTGATGTAACAGAGAGAGGGAGGGAGAGAGATTGAGGGTGGGTTTACGTGGGTGGGTGCTGTGTGGTAAAGGGTTGTGGTGGTGGTGGTGTGTGTGGGGGGGGGGCTGTGGCAAGGCCACGCTGCTGGATATCCTGGCAGGGCGCAAGGGCGGGCCGAGCATTGGAGGAGAGGAGGGGGGACTGATATATCAGAGAGAGGGAGAGAGATTGAGAGAGGGTGGGTGGGTTTGCGTGGGTGTGTGCTGTGTGGTGAAGGGGTGTGTGTCGGGGGGGGGGGGGGGGCTGCGGCAAGACCACGCTGCTGGCCATCCTGGTGGGGCGCAAGGGCGGAGGGGAGCGTTTGAGGGGAGGGGAGGAGAGAGACCCGGTGTGTGTGCCGGGGGGAGGGTGGGGCGCGGGGGGGGGGGACAGTGCGCGCGTCAACGACCGCCTCCAACTACACTTTGAAACCCTGAAACACTGAACCCTAAGCCTTAAACCTCAACCCTTCCCGTGCGCACACCGCGCTCACGCAGGTCCGCATCAACGGCGCGCGCGCTCCGACGCGTCTGGCCGCCTCAAGCCAAACACCGAAAACCCTTAAAGTGTCGACCCAAAAAACTGTTTTGATCAAGGCACCTTGATCAAAGCACCTTGATCAAGGCACCTTTAAAAACCTGAACCCCGTAATCCTCCACATCCCACACCCTTAACCTTTCCCGTGCGCATAGCCGCAGGTTTTGCGTGAACGGCGCGCGCGCACCGACGCCGCCTCAGGCTCAACACTCAACCTTGGGCCCTTTCAAGAGCTAGGACCCTGTCCTGACTTTGGAAAACCTTTGGAACTTTAACCTTGAACCCCCAAAACCCTCCCACTGCACATTCGCGCCAACGGCGCGCGCACCAACGCGTCCGGCCGCCTCAGGCCCAACACTCAAACCTTAATCCCTTTCAAGAGTTAGGATCCTTTTCTGTCGTAAGAAAGCCCCCAAACCCTCAACACCCTCCCACTGCACGCTCGCGTCAACGGCGCGCGCACCAACGCGTCCGGCTGCCTTAGGCCAAACACTCAAACCTTGGGCCCTTTCGAGAGTTAGGATCCGTTTCTGACTTAAGAAAGCCCCAAAACCCTCAACACCCTCCCACTGCACGCTCGCGTCAACGGCGCGCGCACCAACGCGTCCGGCTGCCTCAGGCCAAACACTCAAACCTTGGACCCTTTCGAGAGTAAGGATCCTTTTCTGACTTAAGAAAGCCCCAAAACCCTCAACACCCTCCCACTGCACGCTCGCGTCAACGGCGCGCGCACCAACGCGTCCGGCTGCCTCAGGCCAAACACTCAAACCTTGGACCCTTTCGAGAGTTAGGATCCGTTTCTGACTTAAGAAAGCCCCAAAACCCTCAACACCCTCCCACTGCACGCTCGCGTCAACGGCGCGCGCACCAACGCGTCCGGCTGCCTCAGGCCAAACACTCAAACCTTGGACCCTTTCGAGAGTAAGGATCCTTTTCTGACTTAAGAAAGCCCCAAAACCCTCAACACCCTCCCACTGCACGCTCGCGTCAACGGCGCGCGCACCAAAGCGTCCGGCCGCCTCAAGCCAACCACTGAACTATTTACCCTCGACCCTACACCCTTATGAAACCCCAAAACCCTCCACCGCAGGTTCGCGTGAACGGCGCGCGCACCGAAGCGTCCGGCCGCCTCAAGCTGTGCGGCTACGTGCACCAGGAGATCCTGCTTCCGGGCAGCTCCACTGTGACCGAGTACCTGGCGTTCCTGGCCGCGCTGCGGCTGCCGCAGGCGAGTGGTGTTGTTCGTATCAGGTCTCTAGCTAGGGCAGCTTTTAGGGGGGGGGGGCTTTGTATGCTGAGGTCAGGAGATCCTGCTTCCGGGCAGCTCCACTGTGTCCGAGTACCTGGCGGAGTTCCTGGCGGCGCTGCGGATGCCGCAGGCGAGTGGTGTTGATGATCGATTGTACAGTCAGTTGGAGGCCTAGCTAGGAGGTGGCATATTCGGCCTGTGCTGGCGCACTTTGGTTGAGTTCCCGAACACACTTGGTGATGAACCCTCACGCACGCACACGCGCACGCGCTCACACGAACGCGCAGGCGAGCAACGGCGGCGACGAGGCCGTGCAGCGCCACGCACAGCAAAACACACTTGACGGTGAACCTGCACACGCGCGCACGCACACGCACCCACGCGTACACACGCACGCACGCGTGCACTCGCACGCGCACGCGCAGGCTGGCAACGGGGGTGCCGAGGCCGCGCAGCGCAATACGCTGCGCGTGCGCCCAAACACGCTTGATGAGTTACCCTCTCCCCCGCACACACGCTCACACACATGCACACACTCACGCGCACACACGCACACGCACGCACACGCACGCACGTAGGCGAGCAACGGCGGCGCCGAAGCCGCGCAGCGCCACGCGCTGCGCATGCGCCGCCGTGTTGACAACGTCATCGCTGAGCTTGGTCTCTCAAAGGTTGCCCACAGCTTCATCGGCGACGCGTTTGTGCGCGGCTTGAGCGGCGGCGAGAAGCGCCGCGTGTCGATCGGGTGCGAGCTGCTCACGCGCCCCGGGCTGCTCATGCTCGACGAGCCGACCACGGGGCTGGACAGCACAAACGCGGCGCGCGTGGTGGACATCCTGGCCGACCTGGCCGGCCGCCAGGGCGTGACCGTGCTGCTGTCCATCCACCAGCCGCGGCCAGACATCTTCCGGCTCATGGACCGAGTGCTGCTGCTCTCGGGGGAGGGGCAGGTAAGGGGCCCTGGTTAGGGGGACTGCGAGGGAAACACAATCTGAAGGTTAAGCAAGCAAGCTCTCTGTGAAACGACACGGCATCACACTTTAATCACCGCAGCTACTTTGAGCGCCTCGGTTACTCCTCACTCTCAGAGTCACTCTCTCTCACACGCGCGCGCACGCACACACGCACGTCATCTACACGGGGTCAACCGGCGTCACACTTTGAGCGCCTCAAATCACTTCTCACCATCAGAGTCCCTCTCTCTCACTCACTTAGACACGCAGGTCGTGTACACAGGGCCGACCGACGTCGCGGCGTCACACTTTGAGCGCCTCAATTACTCCTCACCATCAGAGTCACTCTCTCACACGCGCACACTCACACACGCAGGTCGTCTACACGGGGCCAACTGACGACACGGCGTCACACTTCGAGCGCCTCGGTTACTCCTCCCCATCAGAGTCTCTCTCACGCGCACACACTCACACACGCAGGTCGTCCACACAGGGCCAAGCGACGTCATACTTTGAGCGCCTAGTTACTCCTCACCATCAGAGTCTCTCCCTCTTTCTCTCTCTCTCTCTCTCTCTCTCACGCACACACTCCCACACGCAGATCGTGTACACAGGGCCAACCGACGTCGCGGCGTCACACTTTGAGCGCCTCGGTTACTCCTCCCCATCAGAGTCGACCTCCATCGCGGACCACATGCTGGACGTGGTCATCAAGGCGCCGGCGAGGTCGGTTTTTTTCTTTTTTGTTGTCTCTTTTTGCTCACATGCTGGACTCTCCACATGCTGGACGTCGTCATCACGGCGCCGGCGAGGTCGGTTTTGTTGTGTTGATCAGTGTTGGTTGTCGTGTTTGGTCGCTGGACATGCTGGACTCTTTACATTCTGGACGTGGTCATCAAGCTGTGAAGGCGCCGGCAAAGCTCTGCTAATCAGTTTTATAATATCTCTCCTCACTCTCCTCCTCCCTCTTCTTTCCTCACTCTCTTGCCTCTCTCTCCCTCTTCCTCTCTTCCTCTCTGCCGTTCTCTATCACGTCCCACTCTCTCCCTCTCTGTCCCTCTATCTCTCCCTCTCTTTCTCCCTCTTTCTCCCTCTTTCTCCTGCATTCTCTCTCTTTTTCTATCTCTGCCCCTCTCTCTGTCCCTCTCTCCCTATTTCTCTCTCTCTCTCTCCCTGTCTCTCTTCCTCTCTCTCTGTCTCTCTCCCTCTCTCTCCCTCTCCCCCCCTCTTTCTTCCTCTCTCTTTCTCTCTGTCTCTCTCTCTGTCTCTCTCCTTTTCACGCAACCTCTCTCTCACGCCCGCAGCGAGGTCTCCCGCCTCGTCGCCGCCTTCAGCGGCTCTTCCGTATCCATCGCCAACCAGAACTTCATTGGCAACATGCTCATGACGACCTCTCTTTCGTTCTCTCTCTTTGGCCCTCTCTCTCACACACACACACACACACACGCATCCCACGTGCAGCGAGGTCTCCCGCGTGGTCGCCGCCTTCAGCGGGTCCTCCGTATCAATTCTGGCCAGAAATTATGACAGCGTCCTCTCTCTCTCTCCCTTTCTCACAAAGCACACACCTCGTGCAGCGAGGTCTCCCGCCTCGTCGCCACCTTCAGCGGCTCCTCTGTCTCCATCGCCGACCAGACCTTCACTGGCAACATGCTCATGACGACCTCTCTGTCGTTCTCTCTTTGTCTCTCTCACACACACACACACACACACGCATCCCACGTGCAGCGAGGTCTCCACCCTCATCGCCTCCTTCAGCGGCTCCTTTGTCTCCATCGCCGACCAGACCTTCATTGGCGACATGCTCATGACGACCTCTCTGTCGTTCTCTCTTTGTCTCTCTCTCACTCACTCACACACACACACCACGTGCAGCGAGGTCTCCCGCCTCGTCGCCGCCTTCAGCGGCTCCTCCGTATCCATCGCCGACCAGACCTTCATAGGTGACATGCTCATGACGACCGCGGGCGGGCCGGCGCAGCTCTCGGCTGCGCCCGCAAGCAGCGGAATCAGCCTTGCGGCGATACAGAAGTATGAGGCGTCATACGTGACGCAGGTGCGCGTGGGTGGGTGGGGGCGTGGGGGGCTTCGGTATCCGTGGGGGGGGGGGAGGGGGCGGGCCGGCGCAGCTGTCTGCCGCGCCCGCGAGCAGCAAGATTGGCCTCGCGGCGATGCAGAAGTATGAGGCGTCATACGCAACGCAGGTGCACGTGTGTGGGGGGGTGGGGTGTGGGGGGCGTCGGTATCCGTGGGGGGGAGGGGGCGGGCCGGCGCAGCTGTCTGCCGCGCCCGTGAGCAGCGAAATCGGCCTCGCAGCCATGCAGAAGTATGAGGTGTCATACGCGACGCAGGTGCGTGTGTGTGTGTGTGTGTGTGTGTGTGTGTGTGTGTTTGCAGGAGGGGGGGGAGGGCGGGAGAGGGGGGAATGTGCGCGCCCGCGAGCAGCGACAGCGTCCTTGCAGCAGTGCAGAAATATGAGGCGTCGTACGTGACGCAGGTGCGCGTGGGGGTGGGGTGTGGGGGTATGTATCCGTGGGGGGGAGCGGGCGGGCCGGCGCAGCTCTCGGCCGCGCCCGCGAGCATCGAAATCGGCCTCGCGGCGATGCAGAAGTACGAGGCGTCATACGCGGCGCAGGTGCGCGTCGGGGCGATGTGTGTGTCTCTGTATCTGTGTTTGCAGGGGGAGAGGAGGTGGAGAGCGGGTGCGGCTGCGCCCGCGAGCAGCGAGAGCGACCTTGCGACGCTGCAGGAATACAAGGCGTCATATGTGACGGCAGGTTCGCATGGGGCGATGTGTGTGGGTGTGCCTGGATCTGTTTTGGGGAGAGGGCGCGCGAGAGCGGGCGCAGCTGCACTCGCGAGCGGGGAGAGCGACCTTGCGACGCTGCAGGAATACGAGGCGTCATACGTGACGGCAGGTTCGCATGGGGCGATGTGTGTGGGTGTGCCTGGATCTGTTTTGGGGAGAGGGCGCGCGAGAGCGGGCGCAGCTGCACTCGCGAGCGGGGAGAGCGACCTTGCGACGCTGCAGGAATACGAGGCGTCATACGTGACGGCAGGTTCGCATGGGGCGATGTGTGTGGGTGTGCCTGGATCTGTTTTGGGGGAGAGGGCGCGCGAGAGCGGGCGCAGCTGCACCCGCGAGCGGGGAGAGCGGCCTTGCGGCAATGCAGGAATACGAGGCATCGTATGTGACGGCAGGTGCACGTGGTGTGTGCGTGTGTGTGTGTGTGTGTGTGTGTGTGTGTGTGTGTGTGTGTGTGTGTTTGCAGGGGGGGGAGGGCGGGAGAGGGGGGAAGGTGCGCGCCCGCGAGCAGCGTGTGCGGCCTCGCGGCGATGCAGAAGTATGAGGCGTCATACGTGACGCAGGTGCGCGTCAGGGCGAGTGTGGGTGTGTCTGTATCTGTTTTGGGGAGGGGGGGCGCGAGAGCGGGTGCGGCTGCGCCCGCGAGCAGCGAGAGCGTCCTCGCTGCGATGCAGGAATACGAGGCGTCATACGCGACGCAGGTGCGCTGCTGATCGAACTCCCAAGGTCGGCCCGCCTGCCCTGTAGGCCCTTCCCACACTAGCATGCTAACAATCGGTGCCACACATGGGGGACCCCCCGAGACGCCCCCTCCGCGTGCCCTCCCGATGTGCATGGCGTCCATGCGCTATTACAAGGCTGTGCTGCGCGATGTGGGCATCCGGGTGGGCTGTGTGGGTGGGGGCAGGCCATGAGGTCGCCAGCTATGAGCCATGGGGCGCCGAGGGGCCCTCTCCGCGTCCCGCGCGGAGTCAAGTGTCGATATCGGTGCTTATCTACGCGTATGTGGGGCGCGCGTGCCTGGGGGACAGTGATCGGGGCCCTCGGGTGGCTGTGTTGCGCCTCATGCAACCCGCCATGCAACCTCGCTCGGGGGCTCCAACCCCCGTGTTACGAGGCACAAACACGTATCATTGACGTTTCCCGGGCGTGGGATGGCCGGGGGCCGCGCTGGGGCCGATATTGAAATGGTAATTTCCGACAGGTGGCCTTCGCGACGGTCGTGTGGCGCCCACGGCGCATGCCGCGACGCACCACTGGCGCCTACAGTCGTCGACTACATAGTGGTAGTCTCACACGAGAGGAGGGGCGCAGAGGTGGCGCACAATTAAGTCACGGGGCAAAATGGCCTCACACGGAATAAACTGGGGGGGGGTGTCCGGACTCGGTTTATTCATTCACGGCGCCTGTGCGCCCTCTACCGACCTCCCCCGCCGCATGCAGCTGCTCCAGCATGTGTATAAACTTTCTTGCTCAGGGAGTAAGTGCTTCCGTTCACCGTCGGCGACACACGGCCCGTTTCAAAAGCATGTTTTGGGGTGTGTCGAGTTAGAAATCTCGCGTTTTGGGGGGGGTGTCCGGAATCGGTTTATTCATTCACGGCGCCTGTGCGCCCTCCCCCGCCCTCCCCCGCCGCATACAGCTGCTCCAGCATGTGTGTAAACTTGCTTGCTGAGGAGGTAAGTGCTTCCGTTCACCGTCGGCGACACACGGCCCGTTTCAAAAGCATGTTTTGGGGTGTGTCGAGTTAGAAATCTCGCGTTTTGGGGGGGGTGTCCGGAATCGGTTTATTCATTCACGGCGCCTGTGCGCCCTCCCCCGCCCTCCCCCGCCGCATACAGCTGCTCCAGCATGTGTGTAAACTTGCTTGCTGAGGAGGTAAGTGCTTCCGTGCACCGTGGGCGCCACACGACCCGTTTCAACATGTTTTGGGGTCTGGCACCAAACCATGCTCTTTTCTGACATGCTAGTCTGGAAAGGGCCTGTACCCCAGCGCCCTAAACCAGCCCTAATCAACAGTAACAGTAATATCGGCTCTCCAGCGAAGACTACCTTCTAGTCCTAGTACCACCGCCTAGACCTAAATCCAGTATTGGCCCTAACAATTACTTGTGAGGGGCGGCAGCCACCAGCCGGCTGCCTGCCAACACGCCGTCCAAGAACAAAAATGAGAGCTATTGTGCGACGCCTCCAAAATAGGTCCTAACTGCTTCCAGGGGATAGGGGGGTCAAGTGGGGGGTCAGTGGCGCTTGCCAATCAAGCCAGCCCTAAACCCCAAGTAAACCCTCTTCGCAGATGCGCGCCCTCGCCGGCCGCCACCAGCAGCACATGCGCCACCCGCTGCCCTGCATCCTCACCAACACCCCTGAATCACAACTAAAACCTCTCCCCAGGTGCGCGCCCTCGCCGGCCGCCTGCACCAGCAGCACATGCGCCACCCGTTGCCCATCGGCCTCTCTGCCCGCCTGCCCTGCATCCTCACCAACACCCTTGAACCCCATCTAAAACCTCTCCCCAGGTTCGCGCCCTCGCCGGCGCCTCCACCAGCAGCACATGCGCCACCCGCTGCCCATTGGACACTCTACCTGCGGGCCTGTCCTTAACCCTCACCCCTAAGCCCTGCTTAAACCCCAACTAGACCCTCTCCACAGGTCAGGCAGCACATGCGCCCCCCCGCTGACCATCTGACTATCTACTCGCCCTCGAGGGGTTAATAAACCCCTTTTATACCATTTACACACACACACGCACAGGTGCGCGCCCTGGCTGGCCGCCTGCACCAGCAGCACATGCGCCACCCGCTGCTCATCAGACGCTCTACCCGCCTGTCCTTCACTTTAACGCCCTAGGCCCTGCCTCAACCCTAGCTAAACCCTCTATCCAGGTGCGCGCCCTCGCCGGCCGCCTGCACCAGCAGCACATGCGCCACCTGCTGCTCATCAGACGCCCTACCTGTCGGGCCTTTCTTTAACCCTCTCGCCCCTAAGCCCTGCGTAAACCCCAACTTAAACCTGTCCCCAGGTTTGCGCCCTCGCCGTCCGCCTACACCAGCAGCACATGCGCCACCCGCTGCTACCCGCGAGCCTGTCTTTAACCCTAACGCTCCAAAGCCCTGCTTAAACCCCAACTGGACCCTCTCCCCAGGTGCGCGCCCTCGCCGGCCGCCTGCACCAGCAGCACATGCGCCGCTCGCTGCCCATCAGACGCTCGACCCGCCTGTCCTATTTAAACCCCAACGCCCCTAAGCCCTGCCTTAACCCCAACTAAAACCTCTCACCAGGTTTGCGCCCTCGCCGGCCGCCTGCGCCAGCAGCACATGCGCCACCCGCTGCCCATCGGACACCCAACCCCCCTGCACCCCAACTTAAACCTCTCCCCAGGTGCGCGCCCTCGCCGGCCGCCTGCACCAGCAGCACATGCGGCACCCGCTGCTTATCGGCCTCAACCTCTTTGCCGCGTCGTTCATGGCGCTCGGCATCGGGGCGATCTACTGGGACACGGGCCGCGACACGGGGGGCATCCAGGACCGCTTCGGGAGCCTGTTCTTTATGGGGATGTGAGTGTGTTTTGCTGACTCTCTCACTCGAGATCTGTCTCTCCCTCTCTCTCCCTCCCTCTCTCTCCCTCCCTCTTGTCACTCTTTATCTCTACGTCTCTCCCTTGCTCTCTCTCCCTCTCTCCCTCTCTCTCCCCCCGTCTGTCCCTTCATCTCTCTGTATGTCTCTCCCTATCTCTCTCCCTCTCTTCTCTCTCCCTATCTCTCCCCCTCTATCTCTCTTGTCTCTCTTCCTCTCTCCCTGTATCTCTATCTTTCTATCTCTTTGTCTCTCCCTCTTATGTTTCTCCCTCCCTCTCTATCTCTCCCTCCCTCTTTCTCCCTCTCTCTCTCTCCCCCTATCTCACTCTCACTTTCACTCTCACGCGGTCTCTCACCATGCGCAGGTACCTCTCTCTCTCCTCTCTGTCGTCCCTCCCCATCTGGCGAGATGACCGCCTCATCTTTGTGCGCGAGCGCGCGGCGGGCGCGTATGGCACGGTGAGTGGGCTTTTGTCGTGGGGTTTGGGGTTTGGGGTTTGGGGTCATACAGCCAAGTACCGTACGCACCCTTAGCCTTAGCGAATAAGTATTGTTTTGGAACCCTCCACCCTGGAGAAGATGGAAACTCGCCAAACAAAATGTGATTTCGGGCGTCGAATCGGCTAACAACGACGGAAAACAACCCCCGCCGATGATGACACAATTCCACCCACCCCCCTCCCCCCGCGAAGGCTAAGGGCGCGTACGGTTAAGCGTACATTTCCACACCCACGCACCTCAGCCCGCTCCTAATGTATCCGTGCAGTCCTCCACGCATGTGCGCAGCCCGCCTACTTCACCGCCGTCGTCCTCTTCGACTTTGTGCCGCTTCGCGTCCTGCCCCTCTCACACACATGCACACACACACACACACACGCAGCCCGCCTACTTCACCGCTGTCGTGGTCTTTGACTTTGTGCCGCTTCGTCTGCTCCCACCCGCGCTCTTTGCGCTCGTGTCTTACCCCATGATTGGGCTGAGGGGCGGCCTGGAGGTGTGTGCGTGCCTTGGCACTCTGTGTGGGGGTAGGGGGGGCTGCCATCGCACTCTTAGAGCTGAGGGGCCGGCGGGATGTGCGTGCGTGCCTCGTGCCGTGGCACTCCTGTGGGGGGGGGAGGGGGGTGCTGCGACCCGCGCTGCATGCGCTCGTGTCTTACCTAATTATTGGGCCGAGGGGCGGCCTGGAGGTGCGTGCGTGCCTTGGCGCTGTGTGGGTGTGGGTGGTCGACGGTCGACTGTCGGGCACCTGTAGGCGTGTTGAAATATCTCAAGTGTGGGTGTGAGGGAGGTTGCTCCCACCCGCGCTGCTTGCGCTTGTGTCGTACCCCATGGTTGGGCTGAGGGGCGGCCTGGAGGTGCGTGGGTGTGGGTGCGTTGGTGGGGGGTCTCTTGGCCTCTTGGCCTCGAGTGTGGGTTTCACACTTTGTCTGTGTGGCAGTGTGTGTGTGTGGCACTCTCTGTGTGGACTTGCTTGCGTGTGCCTCTCTCTTCCCCCGCCTCCTTCCCCTCAACAACATGGCGCCCCCCCCCCTCAACATGGCGCCCGCATCGCTCCCAATGCTCCGGGGCAGGACCACTGCAAGGTCACGCACAAGCACACACAGCACGCACGCCGCCATCAAATAATGACTGCAGGCGTGGCTGTGCAACTTGGGGGCGCTCGTTCTGCACAGCATGGCGTCCGCAGCCCTCTTAGTAGTGCTCGACGCAGTCCATCAACAACTCCAAAAACAACTCAACCATTGTGTAGCTGCAGGCTTGGCTGTGCAACCTCGGAGCGCTCGTTCTCCACAACATGGCACCCCGCAGCCCTCTAAGTTGTGGTCGGCGCAGCCCATCAACAACAACACAAACAGCTCAACCACTGTGTAACTGCCGGCGTGGCTGTGCAACCTCGGGGCGCTCGTTCTCCCACAACATGGTGTCCGCTTCCCTCTCCATGGTGCTCGGCAGCAGCACCACTACAGAATAATGCACACACATACTCACACACACACACACACCGACTCCAGGCGTGGCTGTCAACCTCAGGGCGCTCGTGCCCCACAACATAACACCCCGCAGCCCTCTTAGTAGTGCTCGGCGCAGCCCATCAACAACACCAAAAACAACTCGACCTCTGTGTCATTGCAGGCGTGGCTGTGAAACCTTGAAGCACTCGTGCCCCACATCATGGCGTCCGCAGCCCTCTTAGTAGTGCTCGGCGCAGGCCAACAGCAACAGCAAAAAAAACGACTTGTGTAACTGCAGGCTTGGCTGTGCAACCTTGGGGCGCTCGTTTTTCCACAACATGGCGTCCGCATCGCTTGTAGTAGCCGCCTCAGCGCAGCCCATCAAACACACCAAAAACAGCTTACCGTGTGTCATTTCAGGCGTGGCTGTGCAACCTCGGGGCGCTCATTCTCCACAACATGGCGTCCACTTCCCTCTCAATGGTGCTGGGCAGCAGCACCACTACAGACTAACGCGCACACACACGCACACACACACACACACACACGCACACACACACTCACACACACGCACACACACACACACACACACACACACACACACGACTGCAGGCGTGGCTGTGCAACCTCGGAGCGCTCGTTCTCCACAACATGGCGTCTGCATCCCTCTCAATGGTGCTTGGCGCCGCGCTCCCGTCCGTTGCGGCCGCCAACATGGCCGGCTCGCTCGCCGTGCTCGTGTGCTCGCTGCTGGGCGGCTTCCTGCTCAGTCGGTCGCAGATGCCGGTGCTGGTCGAGTGGCTGGCCTCGCTCTCGTATGGTGGGTGTGTACGTGGTATGGGCATTTGTGTGTCTGTGTTTTGAAGTGGGTGCGTGCACGGGTGTGTGTGTGTGTGTGTGCTCGCTGCTGGGCGGCTTCCTGCTCTGTCGTTCGCAGATGCGGATGCTGGTCGAGTGGCCTCGCTCTCTCGTATGGTGGGTGTGGACGTGCGGTGTGGACGTTTTTCTTTTCTTTCCTCTTTTTTTTGCATTGTCGGTGCGTGCACGGGTGCGTGTGCGTGTGCTCGCTGCTGGGCGCTCTTTTTGTTCAGGCGATCTCATGTGCCGGTGCTGGTCGAGTGGCCTCGCTCTCGTATGGTGCGTGTGGACGCGGTGTGGACGTTTTTTGTTTCTTTTCATTTCTCTTTTTATTCTCTTATTTTTGCATAGTGGGTGCGTGCACGTGTACATGTCCTCGCTGCTGGGCGGCTTCCTGCTCAGTCGGTCGCAGATGCCGTTTCTGGTGGAGTGGCTGGCCTCGCTCTCTGGTGTGGTGGGTGTGGACGCGGTGTCGACGTGCTTTATCTTGTTGTTTTTGATAGTGGGTGCGCGCACGGGTGCTTGCTCGTGTGCTCGCTGCTGGGCGGCTTCCTGCTCAGTCGTTCGCAGATGCTGGTCCTGGTCGAGTGGCTGGCCTCGCTCTCATATGGTGGGTGTGGATGCGGTGTGGACGCGGTGTGGACGTGTTTTTATTTCTTTTCTTTTCTCTTTTTCTTTATTTTTTGCATAGCGGGTGCGTGCACGGGTGCGTGTGCTCGCTGCTGGGCGTTTTGTCTACTCAGTCGGTCGCAGATGCCGGTGCTGGTCGAGTGGCTAGCCTCGCTCTCATATGGTGGGTGAGGACGCGGTGTGGACTTTTTTTTGTTTTTTTTGCATATTGGGCACGTGCACGGGTGTGTGTGCTCTCGCTGCTGGGTGGCTTCCTGCTCAGTCGATCTCATACGCCGGTTCTGGTCGAGTGGCTGGCCTCGCTCTCTTGTATGGTGGGTGTGGACGCGGTGTGGACGTGTTTTTATTTCTTTTCTTATTCTTTTTCTTATTCTTTTTTGTTTTGTGGGTGCGTGCACGGGTGCGTGTGCTCGCTGCTGGGCGTTCTTCCTGCTCAGTCGTTGGCAGATGCCGGTGCTGGTCGAGTGGCTGGCCTCGCTCTCGTGCGGTGTGTGTGGACGCGGTGTGGATGTGCTTTTATCTTGTTGTTTTTTGTGCAGTTGGTGCGTGCACGGGTGCGTTTACGTGTGCTCGCTGCTGGGCGGCTTCCTGCTCAGTCAATCTCATGTGTCGGTTTCGTTCGAGTGGCTGGCCTCGCTCTCGTATGGTGGGTGTGGGGTGTGGGCTTGTTTGTGTGTGTGGGGTGTTCGCTGCTAGACACACACCTACACACACACACACACGCAAACACGCACGCACACATATGCACACACACACACACACACGCTAACACGCACACGCACACACACACAAACACACGCACGCGCGCACACACGCACGTACGCAGTGCGCTACTCCTTTGAGGCCCTCGCCATCACCGAGTTCCACGGCGCAGACGGATTCCGCACACACACACACACACACGCACATGCAGTGCGCTACTCCTTTGAGGCGCTCGCCATCACCGAGTTCCACGGCACAGACGGATTCCGTTTCACTGCGTTCCACCAGCCGGGCGTGGACCCTGACAAGGTGATTGTCTACTTGCCGTACGGGGCCTGAGCCTCCGCGAATAAGTATTGTTTTGGACGCCCCCACGAAGCTGAAAACGATCAAAACTCGCGGAAATCGCGATTCGGGAAGTCTAATCGACTGAAATCGACGAAAAAACCCTGCAGAGCGATTAAACAAAAAATGTCGACCCTCCCGCGAAGGCTCAGGCCCTGTTCGGTACTGATGATGATGTGTTTAACAGTCATGGCTTGCAGGCAGCGTATTCGACCTGGCTCGGCGTGTAGCGCCCGAGCACTGCACACGGGTGGCTTGCCACTGGGGGGGTTGGGGGGGGTCCTTCTTCGGAATCCTCAAGAATTCAATCAGGAATTTTCAGGAATCTTAAGTAGGAATCTTCAGAGTCTGTCGCCAGCGACAGTTGGCGGCCGTGATCATGGTGGTTGTGAGGGTGCTGCATTGTTGTTGTTGGGGGGGCGATGATGATGATGATGATGATGATGATGATGATGATGATGATGTAGGAGGCTGTTGGTTAGGGGAGGGGGGGCCTGGGCCCGCCTCGCAGCATTCCACCAGCCGGGGGTCGATCCTCGAGCTGGCGATCCGGGCGGCGATGATGATGAGGCGTGCAGCTCCGTGCATGGGTGTCCTGCCCCACCTCCCACACCGCACCCGCACCCCCACACCGCACCCGCACTCTCACACCGCACCCGCACCCCCACACCGCACCCGCACCCCCGTCCGCGCCACACCCACTCCCCCCCGCGCGCGCGCAGGTCCCGCACATCGACGTCACCGGCGACCAAATCCTGGAGACGTTTGGCTTCAGCCTCGACACCTACTGGGCCAACATGCGCATGCTGGCGCTCCTGACAACCACGTTCCTCGGCATCACCTTCCTGCTGTTGCGCTACAAGGACCGCGTGTAGGGCGGCCCTGTTGATGATGATGGACGTTTCGGTCGTGTGTGATGCACCTAACCGGGTTGCAAGGGGGGCCTTCATAGGCAGTTTATGATGGTGAATTGGCGGCTCGGATTGACGTCCTGTTGTTGCTATGCGAGGACACCGCGTTTAGCAGTAGGGCCGTATGCTGCGTGTGAAGAGCGGGGCCAGCTGGCTAGGCAGTGAACAGTCAACAGATTTGACTTGATGGATCGACGGCTGGCGGGGGGGAGATGAACTTGTGACACGGCGTGTCGACCCCTGGGCGGTGGTTGCAACGGCGTGGGTGGGGAGTCCACAGCCCGCGCCCGCTTGTCTGGTTTTACAGTTTTTATGTGTGCGCGCCCGGAGGACCCCGGGGCGTGAGTCAAGGCCTAGACTTCACGTCTACGGGATCTCAACTAGGAGAGCCCACAAGGCCATGCAGCACGCCAGCCTACCAGGCCCACTTGTCTGTACACACTGCGCCTGCTCTGCACCACGGTCTGCCAAAAGCGGCAGCAGGGGCAAAGCCAGCCTAGCCCCCTGCTGTCAGAAACGGCGACCAAGATCATAACTCGGGGGGCCGGAGATACCCCGCGACGTGCAGAGAACCGCGCACGCGGGCTCACCGGTCCCTCACAGCTGCATCCGCGCAGACACATGCACACTCACCACTCCATGTCGGGTTTTACAGGTTTGACACGTCCGCGCCCGGAGGACCCTGGGGCGTGAGTTAGGGCCTAGACTACACGTCTAGGGGGGCTCTACCACTGGGGCTCTACCAGGAGAGCTCGCAAGGCCACGCAGCGCGCCAGCCTACCAGTCCTCCGAGTCGGGCAAAGCCACTGCGCAGTGCATGCACCGGCGGCGTCAGAGCGGCCCGTCGATGGGGGGGGGAGCTGGGGGGCTGCCCGCGCTTGTGGGCGACACCACAGCCACGTCCTGTCCATCCCTGTGGCTGCATCACCAGGCTGCTCGCAGGCACGTGGGCTAGAGCGTCTATGAGGGCGGCGCATCGGGGCGGCAACGGACTCGGTGAAGCGGATAAGTTTGGTCGTCGCCAACGGCGTAAGCCTGCCCGTCTGCATGGCTTTTCGATATGAACAACATGTCAGACCGGGTGGAGCCGGCTCGCGGCGCCATCGTGTCCGCGTCATTCCTCGACGCCAAGCCTGCCGCAAGGGCATCAGCGTTCAGCCGCGCCGGGGCGGCGTGCTGCGTGTGCCCTGCACTGTGACGTCTGATGTCGTGGCCGACCCCGCCATGCACTACCCGCTGGAGGCTGCGCGACGTACACCCGTCGGGGGACGTCTTCGATGTCCTCAGTGACCGTGAGGAGGCGCAGTACAGCCAAGGCTGTGGGGAAGCGGGTGCAGTTCCCCCGCGCGCGCCTGTCAGGACACACTGATGTACTGTGGGGAAGACACAGGGACGGCCATAGTACTGCAGTAGTACTGGGCTGTGAGTGGCGACCCCGCTGTCCCACCTCTAGTCCTAGTACCACCGCCTAGACCCAAGTCCAGTTCTGGCCCTAACAATAACTTGAGAGGGGCGGTAGCCACCAGCCGGCTGCCTGCTAACGTGTAGTCCTAGAGCAAAAAGGAGAGCTATTGTGCGCCGCCTCCAAAATAGGTCCTAACTGCTTCCAGGGGATAGGGGGTCAAGTGGCGCTTGCCAATCTACTTGACCGCCGTGGTGGAGGGGCTGGCGCCTGAGGGGCAGCCGGACCGTACACCACGGCTCTCCACCCGACCCTATCCTGAGCACGCTCAAACGCCGTGTCCGAAAAAGTCTTCCAATCAGAACGAGTGCCACTAGTTTTGCCTAGCTGCTGAGTCAGTAGCTTAAGAAAATAGTGTCGGGAGGAGGCTAGAGGCCGGCCTTGCTGCCGAGCCACATCCATTGTGCAAGCAAAAGTCTTACGAGGAAGACGCGAAGCCGGCATGCGCATCACATGGCCTAGCCACTGCATTGATCGCTTTGCAACAAGGCTCTCAATTGGCTCAGTGTCGCACGCCTGTCGAATATAAGTTAATCTGTGCCGGTCGACCAGGCGCACGCCCAGAATGCGACGAAGACAGTTAGAGTGGACGTGTAAGACAGTGCGTTGCTACTCCGGGAACAGCGGTGTGCCTGGTCCTGACAGTGCCTCGTGGTTGATGGTGCGAGTGGTGCCTGCACCTGTTTGCTCGTTGCACCCCGGCCCCCTGGGGGTTCGTGAAAAGGAGGTGGCGCCACGCGAGTACGGTGGCTTGTGCGTTGTGGTTGCTGGGGTAGAATGCGGCGGCAGGTGCGCTACCAGCTCTGCTTCCGGCGGATGGGGAGTTTTTTAATCCTTATGGTTGATCTGATAGACTAGCGCGCTGCGTGGCCTTGCGGGCTCTATTAGTAGAGCTTCCCTAGACGTGTAGTCTAGGCCTTAACTCACGCCCCGGGGTCCTCCGGGCGCGTGCATGTAAAAACTGTAAAAAAAAAATTATGGGTTGATACCTGGGCTCTGGGCCCCGCCCCCCCCCGCCCCCCTATGTGTGGCCGCCGTCAGTGGATTGTAAAACTCTCACCACCCAATTGGGCGTAGCCGCAAGGACCCATACTGGCCTGGGGCCCTGCCCACGATGTAGGGCTCGATGCTGTCCCTCCGTGTGTGTTGAGGTGGTCCTCTGGATGGGTGGATGGATGGGTGATGCTGCAGGAGCTCCTGTAGTCTGGTTGGTGCACCTCAACCAGGCAGCACACTCAGACCTGAGACAGTCAGAGGCAGGCCCCAGGTATAACCGGCTGTAAAGCCAGGACCATGAAAGGACCAAGAGGGCCCACCCCCAACCAACCCCAAAAGGCCATGTCTCTGTCGTCGAGCAGCTGGCAGTTTTGCACCCACTGTGCAACCAGCCAACCATCTTAATTGTGTTTTTTCGACCTCGATCGTTTACCTTGCCCTGTTGCAGCATATGAAGCAAGTAGTCCCTACACTTTTCAGCTCCCTCTCCCCGCTGACCCCATCACACCCTGCGCTTGCCCGATTGTAGCCTGATTCGAGGTACAGGAAGCCAAGGTCGCCCGCATTCCATCGGAGACTCGATCGTGGCGACAGTCATAACATCATAAGGTGGGGTGCAAGGGCACACGACCAACTAGAGGCCGTGCCGTGCTCTCTATGCGTCAACGAAATGGGTGGCGCTGCACACTGTGCACGCCTGCTCCCTGTCTTATGGGGGTGCCTAGGTTGAAGTTAGGTTTTATACTAAAGACACGTTTATGTAGGAACTAGTACTAGAGCTAGTACGGCGCGAAAAAACCCGTCATTATCAAAAAAATGAAATCATCCATTGCATCGCATACGAATTCGGCAACAAACTCAGTGGCCGGAATGGAACCAGGAATCATGAAATGTGTGAAATATTGAGCGGGAATAAAATGTGTGATCGACCGGGGATAATATGTACCTAGGTGAAACAAAATACATGGAACGGGCGCAGCGGGCGGGGACGCGCCAGTGTGCCGCTTATGTGTGATGCAGCGTAAGATGTGGGCACGCGTGGGACCCGCAGCCTACGCGTGCACCCCTGCTGAAGCGAGGGAGCCGGTGGGCAGCGTGGCCGCTCGACGACCAGCACCGACGCTTACGCGTAGATGCCGATGTTGGTCTTTGAGTACGTCGCGTTCAGCTTGACGGCGTCGTTGAGGTAGTAGAGGACGAGGTCAGGGAAGACGTAGCCGCGCTTGCCATCAATGTTGGTGCCGATCGCAGACTTAAACGCGTTGGAGGACTTGTTCGCGTTGAAGGCGAGCATGGAGCCGTTGTACGGGCGGGCGTTGAACGGCGCGACCCACGTCGACGGCGCAGCCTTCCACCAGAGATTGTCAGTCTCGTTGACGCGGGCGGTGGTGTTGATGGACTTGTAGATGTTGCTGGTGAGGGTGTACACGCCAAAGTTAATCTCGCGCATGTGGGCTGCCATGGTGATGGACGGCGCGTACGCACCCGCGGCAAAGAGGCCGGCGCAGAAACCGATGGCCATGATGATGGTCAGGACCCAGCCGGCGAAAGTCTTGGCCAGCAGTGCCCAGCGGACGCCGTGGAGGGACTCGCAGAGGCCGACGCCAGTCTCGGCACCAACAATGATCTGGGTGGTGGAAACAGGGATGCCGAAGAACGAGGCAAGGGCGATGGTCATACCCGTAGCCAGCTCTGCAGAGAAACCACGCGAGGGGGTCAGGTGGAGGTAGTTGACGCCGATGGTCATGATGATGTTGTAGCCGTAGGTCGCAAGACCGACGACAATCATGCCACCACCCAGCGCGAAGATCCACTTGGGCGCATCGGCGGACGAGCCGGGCACCTTGTGGTTCTCGTACACGTAGTAGATCGCAGAGAAGGGGCCGATGGAGTTGGCAACGTCGTTGGAGCCGTGCGCAAACGCGACGCAGGATGCGGACAGCACCTGCAGGTACGAGAAGATGCGCTCGGTCTTGGGGGCGAACACCTCGGCGTTAGCAATCATCTCCTCTCCCTTGATGTCGGACGAGGCGCCGCGGTGCACGTCGTAGGTCAGGCCCTTGACGAGCTGGCGCCAGAAAGCAGTGCAGATGCGGGCCACCCAGTGGAATGGCAGCGTGAGCCACGTCGCCTCGGCGGGGATCTCGTGCACGTGGATCTTCTCGTATGCCTGGGGTGCATCAAGGTCCTCCTCGGGCGCCTTGTCACCGTTCTCAAGCGCAAGCTCCTCGTCCTCGGCCTCGCGACGCATCTTGCGCTTCAGGAGAGGAACGAAGATGAGGCCGCTGACGATTGCAACGCCACCGGCGACGGCGGCGGCAATCCAGCACGAGTTCTTGAAGTGGTCGGAGCAGTCCTTGATGGGCATGCCCTTGTAGCCCGTGCCGTTCTTGCACGGCCACTTCTTCTGCAGGTCCTGAGCGGCGCCCTTGACCAGAACGAACAGGATGTTGATGAAGAGGGTGAAGAGGACGAGGAGGGGGATGGCCCAGATGGCGCGGTTGGTCGAGTTGTTGGAGCGCAGGATGAAGATGCGGCAGACGTTGAAGAAGATGGCCGCGAGGATTCCACCTGCAGTGGTTGAGGATAGGGGAGAGGGGGGGGGGGCGGCGGTGTGAGAAGGTGCTGCGGCTGGCAGACATGCGTGGGAGGGGAGGTGGTATGTGGTGATGGCGGTGGTGCGTGTTTGTGTGTGTGGGGGGGGGGGGAGCGCAAACGTGTGCTGATTGCGCACGCAACCAAAGCAAGGGAGAGGGGGGCAGGTTGAAGAGCGGGAATAAAAAGAGAGAGGGAGAGGGAGCAGGAGCACAAGGAGAGGAGTTCTCGAGGCAGCACAACGGGTTTGTGCCTCACTCACCGATGAGAGGGGAGAAGAACCACGACAGAATGATGGGCAGGAAGCCGGATAGGAAGGGGAAGTCACCCTTCTCCTTGGACCAGATCACACCGTTGATGCCGCCGAACACCATGGCGAAGCCCATGATGGAGCCCGTGATCGTGTGGGTCGTGGACACGGCAAAACACCACATGGTGGCGATGAGGAGCCAGGTGCCGGAGACGGTGAGGGCACAGAGCATGCCGTACATGTAGATCTCGGGCACGTCGGAGTAGAGGTTGACGTTGGCAATTCCAGAGGCGATGGTCTTCGCGACGGAGCCGCCGAGCAGCATTGCGCCGGTGAACTCGAAGATGCCTGTTGGGGGGTTATTGTTGAGAGACGCGGGAAGGCGGTGCGATTGGAGGCAGGCGCGAGAGGGAGACGGGCAGCTCGGAGGCAGGTGAGGGCGAGGGCGAGGTGACGGGGTCCCCCGGGGTTTCCAGGCCCCGTGGGGAGGCCAGCAGGGGAGCCAGCAGGTGTGTGTATGTGTGTGTGTGTGTGGGGAGGCGGCGGGCACGGCGCACGCACGCAGCACACGCACACACGCACCGGCGATGATGCACGCCTGCCACAGCTTCAGGGTCTTAGAGCCGACGGAGGTGGCGAAGGAGTTTGCGACATCGTTGGCACCTGCAGGAGGGGCGTGGTGAGGGAGGGTGGTGAGTGGTGAGTGAGCAGGGCGAGGGTGCGACGGGCAAGGTCCAGGGTGGCTGCTCTGGTGACAGGCACTCCAAAATCACGAGCGGGATTCGTGGAAACGTCCGCCAATGCCCACGATTCGCAATGGAATCATTGGCGAATGCGGCGGCGAGGGACCAAACAACTGGCGAGCACAAAACTGCGCAGCGATCGCGAGCTCTCTCTCTCTTCTCACCGATGCCCCACGCCATGAACGCAGCGGCCAGGCCACCGCAGATGACCATCCACATGTACTCATCCCAGTTGCCGACAATCGTGGGGGCTGCCATGGCGACAGCTGTTCCGTGTGTGTGGGGTGTGGGAGGGGCGACGCCGTTGCAATTGGGCTGCAACTGCGCGATGAAGGAGTGCACGCTGGAGCAAGGTCGGCGGCTATGTAGTCGCAGAGATCGTAGGATTCTACTCGAATGTGACTAACATCCCATGACGAGTCTGGCAAATGCTGGCGAATCACAATCCCGGCCTACCACGGGCAACGGGCCATGTGAGAGTGAAACAGGGCGCGATGGCGCGATGGCGCATTTGAGCCAGCGCCTTGAAATTGGAGGCGCCCTCCGCCAGTACAAAAAGGTCCAGCGGCAAGGATGATGATGAGAGTTTTACAATCCACTGCCGGCGGTCACACGTTCGGTTCCAAAGCTCCAGCGGGACTTAAGTGAGCAGGCACGAGGCCCACCAAAGAAAGGTAAAGCTACAAAGGTGATGATGATGGATCTTACAGTCTGTGTGACACCAGTAATGATGTATAAGACCGGTGTCGGCGCTAGCGCCCGACACCTTAAACTCAGTTTCAGTGGGAAACTGGCTGGCTACCTGGTAGGGGTGAGGGTAAACCCCCACACGCGCGCACGCACTGGACCTAGACAGGACACTGGGCCCCCAGATCCACCCTATACCACCCAGGTAGTGACAGCAACGCATTGTTGGTGTGCGCCTGTGTTCTACTACTAGTCCCGCCGCCGCCATTGGCTCCAGCAATCTCCTCCATGCCCGCCAGCAATCTCCTCCACGCCCGCCAGCAATCTCCTGTATGCCCGCCAGCAATCTCCTCCATGCCCGCCAGCAATCTCCTGTATGCCCGCCAGCAATCTCGTCCATGCATGGGCGCCGCCATGCGATCTCCATGCGCCGCGCCGCGCTCCATGCGCGCCAGCACCCGTACCACCCGCCTCATTCCCGTTCTTTAGCCATTCCCCGTGACACCTATGGCTGATCCTTGTTCCGCCGTCCCCTTTGGCATCTGTAACCCGTATCCTCTCCCTGTAGCCTCATTCCCCGTTCTTAACCGCCATCTCCATTATGGTGCCCGCCCGCTGGTGGGGCCTCGCCTCGCCCCATGCCGCACGGCTAGTGTATTGATTGCTGCGCCATCTATAATCTGCGCCTTGGGGCAGGGAACCCCTGCGCCACAACCTCCTCACAAAGCCTAGCCGCATGTGCCTCGCTTCCCATGTTTCTCAATTTCTCGCCATCCGCTTCCATGCTGCCGCCTGCAATCTCCTCCACGCCCGCGAGCAATCTCCTCCATGCCCGCCAGCAATCTCCTCCATGCATGCACGCGCAGAGCGCCGCCATGCAACCCCCATGCGCCGCGCGCGCCATGCGCGCGCCGCGCCCGCCAGCTCCCGTAGCCTCATTCCCCGTTCTTTACCCATGCGCCGTGACGCATTAGCCTTGTCCGCCGTCCCCTGGCATGCATAACCCGTAGCCTCATCCCCGGTAGCCGCATTCCCCGTTCTTAGCCGCCATCTCCATTATGGTGCCCGCCCGCTGGTGGGGCCTCGCCTCGCCCCATGCCGCACGGCTGGTGCATCGATCGCGTCGCCATCTAATAATCTGCGCCTTGGGGCAGGGAACCCCTGCGCCGCAACCTCCTCACAAAGCCTAGCCGCATGTGCCTCGCTTCCCATGTTTCTCAATTTCTCGCCATCCGTCTCTCTCTTCCATCCAGGCACAGTAAACCATTAGGAGCCGCAATCTGCTTGAGTTCCGATCGTTGTGAGAGGGGGTGCATGCTCGCCGCAATTCTCGCCATCGTGCATCGTGCTCTCCATCGTACCGCTGCCCCATCTGCCACATAGCCTCGCCCCATCAGGACCAGTTCATCAGTAGCGCTGTGCGTCACAGCCGCTCAGGGTAAATTTCCAGATTTTCAGCCGCCCAGTACCAAGCGCAGTTGTCCCGGTTGTCCGCCATCGAGCGGCGCCAGGGCGGGAGCCCCTGGCGAAGAGCTTATGAACTTAACATGGCTATGAACTTAACATGCTAGGGGTGGATAAGGTAGCCCACGGTAGCGCCAAACCACGGCGTGGCGGGCACCAAGCAAGCAGCATCACGGTGCAGGCTGGAGACGCGAGTGTCACGAGCAGGGGTCGCGAGTGTGTGTGTGTGTGTGTGTGTGTGCCACGCACCAACCTTTGCTCCAAGACGCTGCTCACCCGTGCCGTCGCGCCGTCACGCCCACGCTCGGGTCTCCCTGCACATGGCCCGTTGCCCGCTGTGGGCCCGCAGTGGGCCCCTTTTTGCTTTTTGAGCTTGGGACTGCAGGCGGGGATATCCAGGGGCGCCTTGAGGCCGGGATTGACATTTGTCATCATCATTCTCCTTGCCGCTGGACCTTTTTGTACTGGCGGAGGGCGCCTCCAATTTCAAGGCGCTGGCTCAAATGCGCCATCGCGCCATCGCGCCCTGTTTCACTCTCACATGGCCCGTTGCCCGTGGTAGGCCGGGATTGTGATTCGCCAGCATTTGCCAGACTCGTCATGGGATGTTAGTCACATTCGAGTAGAATCCTACGATCTCTGCGACTACATAGCCGCCGACCTTGCTCCAGCGTGCACTCCTTCATCGCGCAGTTGCAGCCCAATTGCAACGGCGTCGCCCCTCCCACACCCCACACACACGGAACAGCTGTCGCCATGGCAGCCCCCACGATTGTCGGCAACTGGGATGAGTACATGTGGATGGTCATCTGCGGTGGCCTGGCCGCTGCGTTCATGGCGTGGGGCATCGGTGAGAAGAGAGAGAGAGCTCGCGATCGCTGCGCAGTTTTGTGCTCGCCAGTTGTTTGGTCCCTCGCCGCCGCATTCGCCAATGATTCCATTGCGAATCGTGGGCATTGGCGGACGTTTCCACGAATCCCGCTCGTGATTTTGGAGTGCCTGTCACCAGAGCAGCCACCCTGGACCTTGCCCGTCGCACCCTCGCCCTGCTCACTCACCACTCACCACCCTCCCTCACCACGCCCCTCCTGCAGGTGCCAACGATGTCGCAAACTCCTTCGCCACCTCCGTCGGCTCTAAGACCCTGAAGCTGTGGCAGGCGTGCATCATCGCCGGTGCGTGTGTGCGTGTGCTGCGTGCGTGCGCCGTGCCCGCCGCCTCCCCACACACACACACACATACACACACCTGCTGGCTCCCCTGCTGGCCTCCCCACGGGGCCTGGAAACCCCGGGGGACCCCGTCACCTCGCCCTCGCCCTCACCTGCCTCCGAGCTGCCCGTCTCCCTCTCGCGCCTGCCTCCAATCGCACCGCCTTCCCGCGTCTCTCAACAATAACCCCCCAACAGGCATCTTCGAGTTCACCGGCGCAATGCTGCTCGGCGGCTCCGTCGCGAAGACCATCGCCTCTGGAATTGCCAACGTCAACCTCTACTCCGACGTGCCCGAGATCTACATGTACGGCATGCTCTGTGCCCTCACCGTCTCCGGCACCTGGCTCCTCATCGCCACCATGTGGTGTTTTGCCGTGTCCACGACCCACACGATCACGGGCTCCATCATGGGCTTCGCCATGGTGTTCGGCGGCATCAACGGTGTGATCTGGTCCAAGGAGAAGGGTGACTTCCCCTTCCTATCCGGCTTCCTGCCCATCATTCTGTCGTGGTTCTTCTCCCCTCTCATCGGTGAGTGAGGCACAAACCCGTTGTGCTGCCTCGAGAACTCCTCTCCTTGTGCTCCTGCTCCCTCTCCCTCTCTCTTTTTATTCCCGCTCTTCAACCTGCCCCCCTCTCCCTTGCTTTGGTTGCGTGCGCAATCAGCACACGTTTGCGCTCCCCCCCCCCCACACACACAAACACGCACCACCGCCATCACCACATACCACCTCCCCTCCCACGCATGTCTGCCAGCCGCAGCACCTTCTCACACCGCCGCCCCCCCCCCCTCTCCCCTATCCTCAACCACTGCAGGTGGAATCCTCGCGGCCATCTTCTTCAACGTCTGCCGCATCTTCATCCTGCGCTCCAACAACTCGACCAACCGCGCCATCTGGGCCATCCCCCTCCTCGTCCTCTTCACCCTCTTCATCAACATCCTGTTCGTTCTGGTCAAGGGCGCCGCTCAGGACCTGCAGAAGAAGTGGCCGTGCAAGAACGGCACGGGCTACAAGGGCATGCCCATCAAGGACTGCTCCGACCACTTCAAGAACTCGTGCTGGATTGCCGCCGCCGTCGCCGGTGGCGTTGCAATCGTCAGCGGCCTCATCTTCGTTCCTCTCCTGAAGCGCAAGATGCGTCGCGAGGCCGAGGACGAGGAGCTTGCGCTTGAGAACGGTGACAAGGCGCCCGAGGAGGACCTTGATGCACCCCAGGCATACGAGAAGATCCACGTGCACGAGATCCCCGCCGAGGCGACGTGGCTCACGCTGCCATTCCACTGGGTGGCCCGCATCTGCACTGCTTTCTGGCGCCAGCTCGTCAAGGGCCTGACCTACGACGTGCACCGCGGCGCCTCGTCCGACATCAAGGGAGAGGAGATGATTGCTAACGCCGAGGTGTTCGCCCCCAAGACCGAGCGCATCTTCTCGTACCTGCAGGTGCTGTCCGCATCCTGCGTCGCGTTTGCGCACGGCTCCAACGACGTTGCCAACTCCATCGGCCCCTTCTCTGCGATCTACTACGTGTACGAGAACCACAAGGTGCCCGGCTCGTCCGCCGATGCGCCCAAGTGGATCTTCGCGCTGGGTGGTGGCATGATTGTCGTCGGTCTTGCGACCTACGGCTACAACATCATCATGACCATCGGCGTCAACTACCTCCACCTGACCCCCTCGCGTGGTTTCTCTGCAGAGCTGGCTACGGGTATGACCATCGCCCTTGCCTCGTTCTTCGGCATCCCTGTTTCCACCACCCAGATCATTGTTGGTGCCGAGACTGGCGTCGGCCTCTGCGAGTCCCTCCACGGCGTCCGCTGGGCACTGCTGGCCAAGACTTTCGCCGGCTGGGTCCTGACCATCATCATGGCCATCGGTTTCTGCGCCGGCCTCTTTGCCGCGGGTGCGTACGCGCCGTCCATCACCATGGCAGCCCACATGCGCGAGATTAACTTTGGCGTGTACACCCTCACCAGCAACATCTACAAGTCCATCAACACCACCGCCCGCGTCAACGAGACTGACAATCTCTGGTGGAAGGCTGCGCCGTCGACGTGGGTCGCGCCGTTCAACGCCCGCCCGTACAACGGCTCCATGCTCGCCTTCAACGCGAACAAGTCCTCCAACGCGTTTAAGTCTGCGATCGGCACCAACATCGATGGCAAGCGCGGCTACGTCTTCCCTGACCTCGTCCTCTACTACCTCAACGACGCCGTCAAGCTGAACGCGACGTACTCGAAGACCAACATCGGCACCTACGCGTAAGCGTCGGTGCTGGTCGTCGAGCGGGCGCTTGGTAGCCGAGCGGCCACGCTGCCCACCGGCTCCCTCGCTTCAGCAGGGGTGCATGCGTAGGCTGCGGGCCGCAGGCGTGCCCAAGTCTTGAGCTGCATCACACATAAGCGGCACACAGGCGTGCCCCCGCCCGCTGCGCCTCTTCCACTGCTCCATCCATGTACTTTGTTTCACATAAAACCATTTAATTCCTGGTCAATTGACACATTTAATTGGTGTCGAGACAGAAAGGACGTCATAACAACACTAGTACATGCACATCACGCCAACTGACATGGTTGCAAACTTGCTCAGTGCTTTGGAACATAAAGTACATGACAAACTAATGTAGGGGGCCCAGGCCCCAACATTGACCCCAAATAGATCTGGAGCAGGCGCGCCCTACGTGCGTGTTTAGGCGCCTGTCACCCTATGACGCAGCACCACGCAGCATCACCCATGTTTTTTACATTTAACATTAGAGCATCGCTCGGCCTTTGGACGGTTGTTGGTCTTGAGCGCCAGCACCCCACACGCCTGATGTAAACCGGTGATGTGATCGAATCCGTGGTGGTGCCTCCGCCAAGACAACGAGGCGGTTGCCAACACAGCGAGGTTGTCCGTGCTTGTCTCTCTCAATGCCACGCACTGACGTGCAGCCCAGCACCCGTGTTGACAGTTTTTACATGTACACACCCGGAGGACCCCAGGGCGAGGGTTAAGGCCTAGGCTAAAAGGTTAGGGGGGCTCTGCTGGGAGAACCCGCAAGGCCATGCAGCGCGCGAGCCTACCATCAGCCCAGCACCCGTGCCAGCCCCGTTGTTTTCCAAGGTGTCGCATCAGTGTGAGCACGGCCCGCCCACGCAGTTTCTCTCTTCTCTCGGTGTCAAGTACTTCACTTGGGTGTAGCCCCCCTACCCAGCATGCACTGCCAGCGCCCTTTCGTTCTCGGTGCTCAGTACTCGACAGGCTAGCAGCGTCAGTCCCACAAGCATGCCTGCCGGCATGTGTTGCAGCCACGCCGCGCTCTGAGCGGGGTCCCTCCCTGCATGGGAGCGACCCACGTCTCTCCCTACGCACCGCCCACCAGGCCTACCAGACCAGACCCCTCACGCGTCTTGAACGCGTCCGTAACCCGCCTGCAATCCAGCTCCGCGTCTGTAACCCGTCTGTAATCCAGCTCCGCAAGCAGCGCCTGCAGCGCCTCGTCCACATGCACCTCACTCGTGACGGAGATCTACCGGCCACCTCGACCC
>VFSX01000351.1:87500-112500 GCA_016618255.1 Chlamydomonas sp. UWO 241 | reverse complement strand
GTGTGCATGCATGCATCCATGCATGCATGTGTGTGTGCATGTGTGTGCGTGCATGTGTGTGTGTGTACGTGCATGCACGCCGGCATGCACATCCGCATGCATGCACGCACACGCGCATACGTGCATGCATGTATGCATGCATGCATGCATGCGTGTGCATGTGCGCGTGGATGTGTGTGTGTGTGTGTGTACAGCACTGCTGCCCATGCGTATCACGCGCACCATGAGAGCGCCGCGCAGTGCACCACGGCCGCAGCTCTTGCGTGTGTGTGTGCGCGCGCGTGTGTGTGTGTGTGTGCATGCGTGTGCGTGCGTGCATCGCGCTCGCCACGCGAGCGCCGCGCAGTGCGCCGCCGCCGCGGCCCTCGCGTGTGTGTGTGTGTGTGTGTGTGCGTGTGTGCGTATGTGTGTGTGTGTGTGTGTGCATGTGTGTGTGCGTGTGTGTCGCGCGCACCACGCGAGCGCCGCGCAGTGCGCCGCCGCCGCCGCCGCGCCGCTCACGAGCCGCGCGACCCCCCCCGCCGCCGCCGCCACAGTCGCCGCCGCCGCTGCTTCCCCGTCGCTGCCGAAATCAGCCGCGTGCTCCGACGCGAGGACGCGGTGGCCGGTGTCGATGTTGGGGCTGCTGGCGCCCGGCTCTTGCGGGAGTGGGATGCCGCTGCCAGCCAGCAGGTTGACCATCCACTCTTGGTGGTCGTCCCCCACAGCGGCCCACATCGAAAACACAGCGCACCCGACGGCGGCGCCCAACATGAGGTCCAGGGGGCTGCGTGTGTATGCACGCGCGCGTGTGTGTGTGTGTGTGTGCGTGTGTGTGTGTGTGCATGCACGTGTGTGTGTGCGTGTGTGTGTGAAGCGCAGACGACGGCGGAGCCCAAAATGAGGTCCAGGGGGCTGCGTGTGTGTGCGCGTGTGCGTGTGTGTGTGTGTGTGTGTGCGCGTGTGTGTGTGCGTGCGTGTGTGTGTGTGTGTGCATGCGCGCGTGTGTGTGCGTGTGTGTGAAGCGCAGCCGACAGCGGCGCCCAACATGAGGTCCCGGGGGCTGCGTATGTATGCGCGCGTGTGTGTGTGTAATGATGATGACGGATTTAAAGTCGTGTGTGACGCACCTACAGGCAGCGTATTCAACCTTGCTCGGCGCATAGCGCCCGAGCGCTACAGACGGGTGGCTGGCCACTGGTGGTGGGGCGCTAGTGTGTGTGTGTGTGCATGTGCGCACGCGTGCATGTGTATGACAGTGGTGCATGACAGTAGTGCAGAAAGGCGCGACGCGGATGCATGCGTCACACGAAAAGGGTCGTTTGGCAGGACCTCGACGTCACGCCGGAGTGTTTTTTTTGGGTGAAAAATGTGAAAACGCGTATTTTCACACTTTCGAGCCACAAGATCGACCCCAATCGCTCCAAAGCGGCCCAGCGGAGCTAGTTCCGAGCCACAAGACCGTCATTGCGCCAAAAACGTTATGCACGACTGGTACGTGCGTATTCGTGCATGCGTGTGTGTGTGTGTGTGTGTGTGTGTGAGTGTGTGCATATGTGGAGTGTGGGGGGGGGGATTGTGCGCCCAATCCAATCTGCGTCATCAGAGCGTCATCGCGTCGAAAACTTTATGCATCACTGGCATGTGCGTGTGCGTGTATGCGGGTGTGTGAGTGGGAGAGTGGGAGAGTGTGAGTGTGTGCGTGTGTGTGGTGTGTGTGGGTGGGGGGGGGGGATTGTGCGCCCACTCCAAACACCCACCTGTGAACGCCCATGTACACGCGTGTGAGCGCGATCCAGCAGCCCCAGCAGCACGCTGCGGCATAGCCCAGCGCCTGCGTTTTTGGGGTCGTGTGTGTGTGTGTGTGTGTATGTGTGAGGAAGAGAGACAGAGACAGAGACACAGAGACACAGAGACAGGCAGAGAGGCAGAGGGGCAGAGGGGCTGAGAGACAGACAGGCAGGGAGGTAGAGATACAGACAGACAGAGGCAGAGAGGCAGAGAGACACAGCGAGGCAGAGGCAGAGAGACCGATATATATATAGAGAGAGAGACAGAGAGACAGAGGCAGCGACAGAGAGACATCTAGGGGGGGGGGGGGTCTAGGGGACAGGTGCGCCACGGGGCTTTACCCAAAGCTGCGTTTCTGCTTGAGCCGTTCTACTAAGGCTCACTGAGTTGGAGTAGGACGAGGCTCACTGAGTCGGAGTAGGATGAGGCGAAGAGACAAGACGAGAGGCAAAATGGCACCAGATTTCAAAATGACTTCTCTGTTCATTGGTCACTCGCCCAACAGGATTATTATAAACCCTAAAACCCTTCACCCTTAACCCTAAACTGGTCTCTCGCCCGACAGGATTATTATGAACCCTAGAAACTTAAACCCTAAACCCTAAACTAAACCTGCTCAGCCACGATCTGAAGATCTACGATTAAACAGGAAACTGCACACATCTTGACCACCCGCAATTTTCGGCCATCGACAAGGATTCCCACGAGACGCGGGGCCCATATGAGGAAAAATAGGGAGACACAGGGGAAAATAGGGAGAAACCAGGGGGGGGGGGCAGAATAGTTTTTTCAGACCCAGCGTTGCTTTATTTTCAAAACGGGCCTGGACCCCCCCCCCGTACACCCAGACCTTATCTGCCGGAGCTGAAACTTGGTGGGCAGCTTCGTGACATTGTTCCCATTCCATCGCACTATTTGGGATGCTGTACAACCCAATCCTGTTCTTGAAACGGGCCTCGGAAGACGGCCACACACCCCGGTGCAGCCCCACACACCAAGGTCCCTTCCACACCCTCCCAACGATGAACCACAGAAATGAACATGGATTTGGCATCCCTGTCGTTAGACAAATCCATTGCTTCCTTCCCCATCCCAATAGGAGGTCTGCAGAGCATTCTGGCTCTGAGGGGGTGTGAATCAGTGGTCCACACCAATCGCCCGGTATGGACCCTCTCACACCCCCACACCACTGCACTGCACTACCTATTGGGTGTGTAGGGGATCTGAGGGTGGATTTTACTCCTCTTGTCGAGAGGAATCCAGCACACCAACTCTCGTGTCGAACAAATGTCAGAATAAAAATGTACATAAAAAATCTGAGAAACGGTCCAGACCCCCCCCCCCCCCCCAATTCCCATTTTTTTTAAGAGTGGAATTCTCCCTAATTTAGGGAAGGGAAGGGAAGGGCGCCGGTCCGGTGAGAAAATTCGAAGATCTGCAACGTTGGTCTGTTTCTAACTTCCCTGCCCCCCCCCTGGGAGAAACAGGGAAAAGTAGGGAGAGACAGGGACAGAGCAAAGAGAGCAGAGACACACCTGGGCCGCTGGCGCGTTTGGGATCACGCCGTGCGCGACGAGCACGTGCACCCCCAACACACACACACACACGCACACACAACTGGGCAGCTGGCGCATCTGGGATCACGCCGTGCGCAACGAGCACGTGCACCCCCGACACACACACACACACACACACACACACACCTGGGCAGCTGGCGCGTCTGGGACCACGCCGTGCGCAACGAGCACGTGCACCCCCAACACACACACACACACACACACACACACACACGCACACACACACGCACACACACACACACACGCACACACACACACACACGCACACACACCTGGGCAGCTGGCGTGTCTGGGACCACGCCGTGCGCAACGAGCACGTGCACCTGGCAGTGTATATGGCGATGGTGAGCAAGGGACGGTGATGGTGAGGAAGGGGTGGCCCACAACGTGTGACCATGGTGTGACCGAAGCGTGACCACCACACCGCCTCACACGCGCACACATGCACACGCACGCACGCACGCACACACACACACACACATGCTCGCACCAGGATGAGTGCGGTGCACAGCCCCGCAGCCGTGTGCAAGCTGGGTGCTCCGTATTCGACATCACCGTCCTTGGAGTCGCACGTTGAGTGCAGCCTCCTCCGCTGATCCGGGCTCGCGACGTGGTAGGGGCGCGGGGAGCACAGCAGGTCCTGCGTGTGTGCGTGTATGTGTGTGTGTGTGTGTGTGTGTGCGTGTGTGTGCGTGCCGTTGAGTCGCACGTTGAGTGCAGCCTCCTCCACTGGGCCGGGCTCGCGACGTGGTAGGGGCGCGGGGAGCACAGCAGGTCCTGTGTGTGTGTGTGTGCGTGTGTGCGTGTGTGTGTGTGTGTGTGTGTGTGTGTGTGTGTGTGTGTGTGTGTGTGTGTGTGTGTGTGTGTGTGTGTGTGTGTGTGAGGTGCAAAGTGGGGCAGAACATCAGGTCCTACACGTATACAGCAGCAGCAGCAGCAGCATGCAGCAAGCAGCAAGCAGCAAGCAGCACAGTAGCTGAGTATCAGCACAGTATCATCAGCAGCAGAAAAGCAGCACAGTAGCACCACAGCAGCACAACAGCACAGCAGCAGCAGAACATCAACATAATTGCTCAGCAGCAGCAGCAGCAGCGCAGCAGCAGCAGCGCCACAGCACAGCAGCAGCAGAACATCAACATAACTGCTCAGCAGCAGCAGCAGCAGCAGCAGCACAGCAGCAGCGCCACAGCAGCACCGCAGCACAGCAGCAGCAGCACAGCAGCACAACAGCACAGCAGCAGCAGAACATCAACATAATTGCGCAGCAGCAGCAGCAGCAGCAGCACAGCAGCGCCACAGCAGCATCGTAGCACAGCAGCAGCAGCACAGCAGCACAACAGCACAGCAGCAGCAGAACATCAACATAATTGCTCAGCAGCAGCAGCAGCAGCACAGCAGCAGCAGCGCCACAGCAGCACCGCAGCAGCAGCACAGCAGCACAACAGCACAGCAGCAGCAGAACATCAACATAATTGCTCAGCAGCAGCAGCAGCAGCAGCAGCAGCAGCAGCAGCAGCACAGCAGCAGCAGCGCCACAGCAGCACCGCAGCACAGCAGCAGCAGCACAGCAGCACAACAGCACAGCAGCAGCAGAACGTCAACATAATTGCTCAGCAGCAGCAGCAGCAGCAGCAGCAGCAGCAGCACAGCACAGCAGCACAGCAGCAGCAGCTTAGCAGCACAACAGCACAGCAGCAGCAGAACATCAACATAATTGCTCAGCAGCAGCAGCAGCAGCAGCAGCAGCAGCACAGCAGCAGCAGCTTAGCAGCACAACAGCACAGCAGCAGCAGAACATCAACATAATTTTTCCAAGCAGCAGCAGCAGCAAGCAGCACAGCAGCGCACAAGCAGCATCGCAGCACAGCAGCAAGCAGCACAGCAGCACAACAGCACAGCAGCAAGCAGAACATAACATAAATGCTCAGCAGCAGCAGCAGCAGCAGCAGCAGCAGCAACAGCAGCAGCAAGCGCCACGGCAGCACCCAGCACAGCAGCAGCAAGCACAGCAGCACAACAGCACAGCCACGCAGCAGCAGAACGATCAACATAATTGCTCACAACAGCAGCAGCAGCACAGCTCCAAACAAAGCAGCGCCACAGCAGCACAGCAAACACAGCAGCACCACAGCACCAACAGCAAGAGCGCAGCAAAATCAACATAATTGCTCAGCAGCAGCAGCAGCAGCCACCGCACAGCACAGGCTTAGCAGCACACAGCACAGCAGGCACAGAAACATCAAAAACATAATGCTCAGCAGCAGCAGCAGCAGCAGCAGCAACCGCAGCGCCACAGCAAGCATCGCAGCCAACAGCCAGCAGCAGCAACAGGCAAGACACAACAGCACAGCAGCACAACAGCACAGCAGCAGCAGAACATCAACATAATTGCTCAGCAGCAGCAGCAGCAGCAGCAGCAGCAGCAGCAGCAGCACAGCAGCAGCAGCGCCACAGCAGCACCGCAGCACAGCAGCAGCAGCACAGCAGCACAACAGCACAGCAGCAGCAGAACATCAACATAATTGCTCAGCAGCAGCAGCAGCAGCAGCAGCAGCACAGCAGCAGCGCCACAGCAGCACCGCAGCACAGCAGCAGCACCACAGCAGCACGACAGCACAGCAGCAGCAGAACATCAACATAATTGCTCAGCAGCAGCAGCAGCAGCACAGCAGCAGCGCCACAGCAGCACAGCAGCACAGCAGCAGCACCACAGCAGCACAACAGCAGAGCAGCAGCAGAACATCAACATAATTGCTCAGCAGCAGCAGCAGCAGCAGCAGCAGCACAGCAGCAGCGCCACAGCAGCACAGCAACACAGCAGCAGCACCACAGCAGCACAACAGCAGAGCAGCAGCAGAACATCAACATAATTGCTCAGCAGCAGCAGCAGCAGCAGCAGCAGCACAGCAGCAGCTTAGCAGCACAACAGCACAGCAGCAGCAGAACATCAACATAATTGCTCAGCAGCAGCAGCAGCAGCAGCAGCACAGCAGCGCCACAGCAGCATCGCAGCACAGCAGCAGCAGCACAGCAGCACAACAGCACAGCAGCACAACAGCACAGCAGCAGCAGAACATCAACATAATTGCTCAGCAGCAGCAGCAGCAGCAGCAGCAGCAGCAGCGCCACAGCAGCACCGCAGCACAGCAGCAGCAGCACAGCAGCACAACAGCACAGCAGCAGCAGAACATCAACATAATTGCTCAGCAGCAGCAGCAGCAGCACAGCAGCAGCGCCACAGCAGCACAGCAACACAGCAGCAGCACCACAGCAGCACAACAGCAGAGCAGCAGCAGAACATCAACATAATTGCTCAGCAGCAGCAGCAGCAGCAGCAGCAGCACAGCAGCAGCGCCACAGCAGCACAGCAGCACAGCAGCAGCACCACAGCAGCACAACAGCAGAGCAGCAGCAGAACATCAACATAATTGCTCAGCAGCAGCAGCAGCAGCAGCACAGCAGCAGCAGCACAGCAGCAGCAGCTTAGCAGCACAACAGCACAGCAGCAGCAGAACATCAACATAATTGCTCAGCAGCAGCAGCAGCAGCAGCACAGCAGCGCCACAGCAGCATCGCAGCACAGCAGCAGCAGCACAGCAGCACAACAGCACAGCAGCACAACAGCACAGCAGCAGCAGAACATCAACATAATTGCTCAGCAGCAGCAGCAGCAGCAGCAGCACAGCAGCAGCAGAACATCAACATAAATGCTCAGCAGCAGCAGCACAGCAGCAGCAGCACAGCAGCAACAGCGCCACAGCAGCACCGCAGCACAGCAGCAGCAGCACAGCAGCACAACAGCACAGCAGCAGCAGAACATCAACATAATTGCTCAGCAGCAGCAGCAGCAGCAGCAGCACAGCAGCAGCGCCACAGCAGCACCGCAGCACAGCAGCAGCACCACAGCAGCACAACAGCACAGCAGCAGCAGAACATCAACATAATTGCTCAGCATCAGCATCAGCATCAGCAGCAGGCAGCTCAGTACCTGAGTAGCAGCACAGTATCAGCCGCCGCCGCAGCAGCAGCACAGCAACAGCAGCATCAAGGCAGCACAGTACAACGTGCGTACCAGCAGCAGCAGTACAGCAGCAGCGCCACAGCAGCACAGCAGCAGCAGCACAGCAACACCACAGCACAGCAGCAGCAGCACAGCAGCAACACAATTGCTCAGCACCAGCAGCACAGCAGCAGCACAGCAGCACAGCAGGCCCTTAGCGCCATGTCGAGGCAAGTCGCTCTCGCGCATGGCAACCACGTTACGCCCACACAAAATTGTGTGGTTTTGCCATACACACACCATAAGCTCAGACGTCAAATACGTCGCGAGCGCCACGCCAGAGCACGGGCGCGTTGCCTCGGAGCGGAAGCCCACGACGTGGACGACCGCCGCAGTGGATTGTCAACTCTCACCACCCACCCATAACCACAACCCTCCCACCCACAACCTAGTGTGTAGGGGCATGGGTTCCCCTACGATGACAGAGCGCAAGTCCAGAGGGGGGGGGTGCAGGCTCACAGCCATGCAGCAGGGATCAGCTATAACAAAGCAAAGTGCGATAATTTGCCCCCGTCATAATCTGCCGCCCTCCTCCTAGGGCGCCTATAATCACCTTCAGCGCAGATGTCAAGTAGGTCGCGAGCGCGACCCCGGAGCACAGGCGCGTCGCCTCGGAGCGGAACCCCAGGATGTAGGAGACTGCGAGCACCGAGACGTAGAAGTAGAGCGACACTGTGAAGTCGGTCGCATGCGTGAGGATGCGCATCGCGCGCGACCGCAGCTTGTCCTGCGTTGCGTTGCAGAGCACGGCACGCAGAGTACACATGTTTGTGTATGCTTTATACGTCTTTACAGCTCAGCCGGGGTCGTTTAAGCCTTGGCCCCTGAAGCCAAAGTAAGAGCAAAAGACGGGGAGGTCGGTGCGCGTGCGTGAGCGCGATGCGCATCGCGCGCGAGCGGAGCTTGTCCTGTGTTGCGTGCAGGCACGTTAGGTGTACGTGTTTGTGTGTGCTCTACACGTTCATACAGCTCACATGGACATTGCCGGGGTCGTTTCACCCGAGGCCGCTTAAGAAGAAACCTAAGTTAAGACACGGGGAGGTCGGTGCGCGTGCGTGAGGGGGCGCATCGCGCGCGAGCGGAGCTTGTCCTGCGTTGCGTGTGTGTATGCTTGGTGCGTTTACACAGCAGCTTGAAATTGCGTTTCTGGTTGCTTGATACTTGGCTTGATACTTTGTTTATACAGCTCAGCCGGGGTCGTTTAAGCCTCGGCCCCTGAAGCCGAAGCAATAGCAAAAGACGGGGAGGCCGGGGAAGCCGAAGTAAGAGCAAAAGACGGGGAGGTCGGGGCGCGTGCGAGAGCATGCGCATCGCGCGCGAGCGCAGCTTGTCCTGTTGCAAGCAGGCACGTTGGGTGCGTGTGTTTATATGTCTTGTATGTTTATGCAGAGTTCACGTCCGCACGACACACACACGCACACACACGCGCGCACACGCACGCACGCACGCACGCGCGCACACTCACGCACACACACCTGTACCCACAGCACGGCCGGCAGCTGCGCGCGCACGATCGCGCGCATGCGCGGGCGCAGCACATCGCGGACCCACTGCCGCTGCATCGGCAGCGACGCCAGTGCGATGAGCAGCAGGCACGGCAGGCAGGCCAGCAGCTCCAGCGCGGATACGCCGTCGAGGCGCAGCATGGCGGCGGCGGCGGTGGCGGCTCAGTGCGTGCGGGCAGGGCGTGCCAGGAGGTGTGAGGCGGGAGGGGGCCTCTCCCCTTGTGCTGCTGCCACCCTGCATGCGGTGTGTGTGTGTGTGTGTGTGTGTGTGTGCGTGTGTGTGTGTGTGTGTGCGTGTGTATGGTGGTGGACCCCACGTGGCAGCGGGTGGTGGTGGTGACCAGGCCCCTGGCTGCCGCGGGAGGGAGGGCGCGTTGCTGGGGAGTGTTCACGGGGGGTAGGGTGTTGGTCAGGGGGCGGAGGGCGTTGGGGGCGCGTGCGTGTGTGTGACAGGCGAGGGTGTATTGGTGCCCAGCGTGTAGTAGTGGTAGTGCATTCACAGGGAGGGGGTAGTGTGCAGGCTGGGCAGCAGCGCATGCGCAATCAGCTTGCATGGCACACACCATGCGCCATTCAACACGCATCAAACCATGCAACATAGCTGACCTGTGATCACAGACAGGGATAACGTGCACACCACCCAGCAGGTAAGTAGAGGGTCCCCGCCACCAGAATCTAGGCAAATGGCGTGAATTTGAAGTGCAAGTATTTGCAGGTAAGTGTGCAGGCGGTCATACCGTTGCCCGCTCCCTGCCTCCCGTGTTCCTCATCTGTTAACGGCGCCCGCGCCGTCGAGGTTTGCCAGGATGGTGAAACTCGTGCGGTGAGTGGTGGATGCACACGTGATCGGTGAGACTGCATGCATGCTCATGTGGGCCCGCGTCACGATGCATGCATGCGCCCCCCGCAGGTTCCTCATGAAGCTGGCGAACGAGACGGTTCAGATAGAACTGAAGAACGGGACGGTCATCAGCGGCACTATCACGGGTGAGCAGGAAGGGGGGGGGCGACCGCGGCGGCGTCACCAGCCCAGCAGCACCCGGCCACAGGCCTGAACGCCTGCGTGGTGCGTTGTGTGTGTGCAGGCGTGGACATCGCGATGAACACGCACCTTAAGGCGGTCAAGCTCGTGCCCAAGGGGAAGAACCCACTCTCGCTCGACTCGATGAGCGTGCGCGGCAACACGATCAGGTGCGCCCGAGCACGCGCATGTGTGCCAGCCAGGGCGAAACCTCCATGCGCGAATCGTGGGGCGCAGGCGCGCGTGTGCAGGCGGCATGGGCTCCCCCCTCTCTCATGCAAGCGCCCTCACGCATGGGCGCCCGATCACACAGGTACTACATCCTGCCAGACTCCCTCAACCTGGACACTCTGCTGGTGGACATTGACAAGCCGAAGCAGCGGCCGACGAAGCCCAGCCGGCCTGGTGCGCGGGGGCACGGGGTCGAACGCTGCGCTCATGCATGGCTCCGAGGCTGCATGGGCGAATGGCATGCATGGCTGCTGCGCATGCACCACCGCCTGCCCGATCACGGCATACCCACACTCGCTGCACCCCGGCTGCATGGACGGGTGGCAGGGCCGCACAGGCGGATCGCGGGTACGCTTGGACGGGTGGCGGGTACACAAGTGACCACCGCCCTGCCCGCTCATGCACACGCACGCTGAACCCCGGCTGCACACGCAGGTGCTGGGCCTGGTCGCGGGCGTGGCCGCGGTGTGCGCGGCCGCGGCCGTGGTCGCGGCCGGTAAAGTGGCGCAGATCGGCTGCCAATGTGCGTGTACAAGAGCTGGTCATCATCGGCGCAACCGACGCGATAGCTGGCACAGATTGGCGCGCGCATGCCGGCGGCTGCAGCAAGCGGGCATGCGTTGCGGGTTTTGAAGGGTGTGATGGGTGTAACGGGAGTGTTTCGGATCCATACGAGTGCGGGCCATCACAGCGCTGGGCGCACATCGAGAGCGTGTGGAGAGACGCACATGTGCACACACTGCGTGACGCACGGGGACGCGCGTCGACAGGGAGTCGTATTGCAATACTGGAAGGTCGTTGATGACGCAAGGGTCAGACATCCTGCCTGCTTGCTGCTTGAGCATGAGCTGCCGCTAGAGGAAGTCCACAAGTCACAGTCTTGTGTGAAGTGAACTGGTCGCTGAGCACGGACGCGTGGTCGCACTCGCCCGCTGCCCGTCGCCTGCTGCTGCTGCTGGTTGATCGGCTCTGGGATGCCGACCGGGGATAGCTCGCTGAGCGGGACCTCAAACGTAGGTGGCCCGTGCAGCGGCGGTTCAACTCGCCGGAGGGGGTTCCTGGTAGACAACAACAAGATGATGATGATGATGAGAGTTTTACAATCCACTTCTGGCGGTCACACGTACGGTTCCAAAGCTCCAGTGGGACTTAGAGAATCAAGGCTCAAGGCCCACAAAAGGTCAAGCTACAAGTAGCCCACGGTAACGCCATCCACACTTGGTGGCGGGCGCCAAGCAAGCAGCACCACTGTGCAGGCTGCACACCCAGCCCCTCAAATGGCCAGAGGGCGGACCCAAGGTATAAAACCATGAAGGGACCAAACAGCCCTCCCGCAGACCACCGGAAGCGGGGCTAGTAGCACACCCGCCGCAGCACTCTACTCAGCGACCACACCGCACCGCAACAAGAGGGTTTTACAGTCACAGGCCGGCGGTCACAATCAGTTCCAAAGTTCCAGCAGGATCAGACAGCAGGCACAAGGCCCACCAAAAAGGTCAAGCTACAAAAGTAGCCCACAGTAGCGCCACCCACACTACAACAACAAGAGGGTTTCACCACACTAGGTGGTGGGCGCCAAGCAAGCAGCACCGCAAGCCAGGCACCACACTCAGCCCTGAATCAGCCAGAGGCAGACCCCAGGTATAACCGGCTGTAAAGCCAGGACCATGAAGGGACCAAGAAGGCCCACCCCCAACCACCCGAAAGCGGCCAAACACGGCACCCGCCGCAACACTCTACTCAGCGACCACACTGCACCCGCCACCGCGCGCGTGTGGCGCCACCTCCCCTTTAAACACATCTCCAGAGGGGATGCACTTAGCAAGCAGATGCAGCCACCCGCTCGCCGTCAACCACGAGGCGCGCGCGGTGGAACTGCGCCCGCTTGCCCGCAGCCTTGGCGGCGACGAAAGCGGGCCTGGTAGGCTGGCGCGCTGCGTGGCCTGTAGGCTCTACTAGTAGAGATCCTCTAGACGTGTAGTCTAGACCTTAACTCACGCCCCGGGGTCCTCCGGGCGCGTACTATAAACGCTAAAAAAAACGTCCCGGGGGGGGGAGGGGGGGGGGCAGTGCACCTCGCTGCCCGCCATGCTGCTGATTACAGACGCTAAGCACGCTAAGCACGCGTGGTGCGGGCGGGCGGTGTGTGGCCCAGCGCGTCCGGTCGTGCTGCAGGGCGCACTCCTGAGCTCTAAGCGCACATGACCAGGGCGGAGGCCCGCGGGTCGGTTAAACAGATGCTGCTGTTGCTCCTGCTTCTGCTGGTGTTGCTGACGACTGAATTGACGGTACACTGTGTACAGTCAAGTTAATTCAATTAGTTAGAGACGTCCACACAGTGTGACCCACTCTCTACTCTCGTGCTTACGTCCACATTCAATCGAATCCACGAATGGGTTGCTTCGCCAGCCAACCAGCGCTAGTCGGCGCGGCCGAAAAATACGTGTTGCCAGCAGATGTGGCCCGCGCGCCTTCTGCCACGCCGCCGCTGGAGTCGACTGGGTCAGCAGTCGTGGCCACTATGCCAAGCAGTAGTGGGATCAACCCAACCCTGGCGGAGGTTGCGCAAGCCACCAGCATCGCTCGGGCGTCCGCGCGGATCGACAGTATCGAACAAAAACACGCTCCCAAGCCCCTCGTAACCGGCACCCCCATTGAGTCCAAGCTCCGGACAGACAAGCGCGTCAAGGATGTTTACCTGCTCTCCAAGGTGCTCGGCATGGGAGGTGAGGTACTGCACATGCTCCCATGCGTGGCGCATGCATACGTTCTGCTGTGTTGGACCATGTTGGACCATGTTACCAATGAGTCACGGCGGATAGGTAAAGAACTGAGAATGAGGCTACGGGTGCTGGCGGGCGCGGCGCGCGCGGCGCATGGAGGAGCGCGGCGTGGCGCATGGAGACGCATGGCGGCGCTCATGCATGGAGGAGATTGCTGGCGGGCATGGAGGAGCTTGCTCGCGGGCATACAGGAGATTGCTTGCGGGCGTGGAGGAGATTGTAGGTGGGCATGGAGGAGATTGCTGGAGCCAAATGGCGGCGGCGGGGTTCGTATAACGGGAGCCGCATTGATGTGTCACCGAAACTGAAACCTCAGTTTTGCGGTTTCGAAAACTCAGTTCTCAGTTCTCAGTTTTTGTCCCCCACCCTTGTACCTATGGGACAGCTGTGCGCGTGCGCGTCTCGGAGGATGAGGGTCAGCGACAGACAGGGGGCAGGGCACATACAGGGAAACGCTCAGACACGGTTTGCACTCGCGCTCTCCGAGGCCTAGCAGGCCATACATGGCAGCTCATGGGTAACAGCAGTGTCGGCTGCTGCGAGGAGGGCGTCTCAAGGCTCGGGTGGCATAGCAGTGCATGGGGTGTAGCACGCTACACCCCTCGGCCTGTAGCATCTCCAAGCGCAAACATGTAGTAAATTATGTTCCGAGTGGTCTTTCTGTGCGATGTTGAGGCCGGGGGGTCAAAAACTGATAACCGAGAACATAACTGAGAACTGAGTTTTCGAAATCGCTGAAACCGAAAACTGAGATTTCGGTTTCCGCCTGAGACACTTCAATGCGGCTCCCGTAATAATATAACACAGGCGCACACCAATTTGTTTCCTGTTTTGACGTCACTTTGGCATTTGTTCTACTTTTTCGGAATTCTTTTTTAGGAAATCGACCTTGCCGCGACGCTTTCCGACTTATTTAATCGGCAAGGCAAAGCGATACGACGGTATAGGGTGGATCTGGGGGCCTAGTGCCCTGTCTATTCCCAGTGCGTGTGCGCATGTGGGGCTTTGCCCTCACCCCCACCAGGCAGCCCGACAGTTTCAATGGCGTCGGGCGCTAGCGCCGGCTCAGGTTGCATACCGTCCGTGCAGTTTGCCTTTGCGAAGAAGCACCATTTTTGCCCCCCCCCCCCGCGAAGCTGAGAATCTAAATATAAATTGTCGGACATCGCGATGTGGGGCGTCAAAACGACTAAAAACGACGGAAACGACCCCGCAATCGCATTAGACAACTACAGTTGTGGACCCCCCCCTCCGCGAAGGCAAACAATATGGACGGTACATCATTACTGGTGTCATCATCAGAACATCATTACTGGTGTCATCATCAGTGGCTAACCGTCTCCCATGCGGCACGCAGGCTTCTCTTGCGTGAAGCTCGCCTTGGAGCGGGAGACGGGCAAGGAGTACGCGTGCAAGATCATGTCCTTCCCAACGGGCGCGCTCGTGTGAGTGCCCATAGTATCGCTCCCCATGCATGCATGGTGGCCCCTGACCCTGGTGCTGATTCCGGCCCCCCCAGCATTTCCACACGCGCGGCGCTCACCCCTCACGCTGATTCCGGCCCCCCCAACATTCCCACACGTGCGGCGCACACCCCTCACAACACACTCTCCCCACGCGTGCATCCGTTGCGTCGTGCGCGCAGCGACCCCCAGACCGCAAAGGACCACAACATCCCGTGCGAGAACAGCCGGGAGGACGTGTTCAAGGTGGGCTGCAACCCTAAACCCTAAACCTTAAACCCTAAACCCCAGACCCTAACCCTTTAACCCTAAACCTTGAACCCTAAACCAGTGATTTCGTTTTCAGCTTTTTTAGTTATTTTCTGGGAGCCGGCGCGCTGACCAACATCCCATTGACCGCCTTGACCGCTGCTTTATCGTTGACCGCCTTGACCATCAAATATAGGCCAGTATCTAGCTCTTGAAGAGAGATATCTGACGGGATCGTCAGACTATCAAGCAGCTTGGTTGGTTGAGCTCTATCTGATGGGATCGTTAGTAGCCAAATGGCTCCCAATGGCTCCCAGAAGCCCAAAACAAAATGACAGCCCTAAACCCCAAACCCTAAACCCTTAAACCCTAAAACCCTAAGAAACCCTCGGCCCCGCCACGGCAGGCCGCGCGAGCGCGTCCTCGCGGCACGCGCGTGCCCTACCAGCCGGGAAATTGCCTCGGTGGCAGTGTTCCGTCAGCCACCCCGCACCCCGCAAAAGTGCACTGCGGGGTGAGATTAGGGTGAGATTAGCCGACGGAGCGTTGGGGTGAGATTGCGCGAACGTCGACCCCGAAAGAGTGCAAATCGCCATTTTCACACTTTTTGCTAAACAAACAAACGCCTCCAGAGTCGTGAGATTGAGCAAGTGAGCGTGAGGGCCGGGGTGAGCCGTCATTTCCCAAAGACCCTTAGCGGAACCACTGCTCGGTGGTACAGAGACTGCTGGCTCGATCCGGCACGGCCAGGGCGTCGACAAAGTGATTTCCTTTTCAGGAGTTTTAATTAATTCTTCCACAGCCGTTTTTTTGCATTGACCATTGACCTCCCGTTGACCGTTTGTCCTCATATATTGGTCACTTGAAAGCTCTAGATGAGCTCTGGCTGGCGGGCTTGTCAGACTTACAAGCCACTGGATGAGTTGAGCTGTGTTCAAGGTCAAAGTACAGCCGGAACACAGCCAAATGGCTGTGGAGAGCCGAAAAGGAAATCAGTGCGTCGACCGCTCACGAGCCGTAACCATTCCAGTTCAAACTTGCAACACACCATCATCATGGCTGGCAGCTTTGAGGCATCTCCGAGTGTATAGCACCCGTCGCCTGGGGCCAGCAACACCGTCGAGCCGTGCCCCGGAGACAACATGCCTCCCAGTGGTGTTATTAAGGAAACCAAGAATGTCTTGTTTGCCCCTGCAGCATGGGAGGGAACATGCCGAATTGCCCTCGCAGGATACATTTTTGTGCACGGAAAAGTGTGAAAACCGTCGAATTTCACACTTTTTTGAGCGAAATTGCCATGATTCGCCCAAGTTTCCCTCCAGATTTCCTGGTGTGCCCCTGCAGCGGGGTCTGTGGGCTGCGGGGGCGCTTACGACACCAAGCAGGGTCTGCGGGGTCTGCAGGCGCTAATGACACCGCTGCTGCACCCCCCCCGCGCAGGAGATTGACATCCTGTGCGGCATGGAGCACGAGAACATCGTGTATCTCAAGGAGTACTTTGAGGAGAACAACAAGGCGGGTGTGCTGTGCTGTGCTCGCTGTGTGGTGCTGTGCTGTGCGTGCTGTGTATGCTGTGGTGCATGCTGCTCAGTTCTTTGAGGGGAACAACAAGGCGGTGTGCGGGTGCTGTGTTCGCTGTGTGGTGCTGTGCTGTGCGTGCTGTGCATGCTGTGGTGCAAGCTGCTCAGTACTTTGAGGAGAACAACAAGGCGGGTGTGCGGGTGCTGTGCTTGCTGTGCTTGCTGTGTGGTGCTGTGCTGTGCGTGCTGTGCATGCTGTGGTGCATGCTGCTCAGTACTTTGAGGAGAACAACAAGGCGGGTGTGCGGGTGCTGTGTTCGCTGTGTGGTGCTGTGCTGTGCGTGCTGTGCACGCTGTGGTGCTTGCTGCTCCGTGGTTTTGTCTTCGGCGTTTGGAGCCGGAGTGGGGAGCCATGGAGCCGGGTTTTCAGTCAAATGGCTCCAGGAAACCCCGAAAACAAAATCACTGATGCTGCTGCCGCGTGGCGCTGGCCGGTGGACGGTCGGGGCGCGCTTGGGTCCCCCGACCCGCTGACCAAGCATGCCACAAGCACACGCAGTGGACTAGGGTGTGCTCCCACTCACGACCTAGAAGTTCCTTCTGGCCTGGAAGAAGGGTGGGGAGCGACTTTGACTGGAGCGTTCTCGACGTCGGAGACGCTAGCGACATTGACTGAACGTCGGCTGTGGCTAGAAGAAAAAACACTTCTTCTAGATTGCTTAGGGGGCCGCTCGGGGGCCCTCTAGCGCGACTAGAAAACCTAGAAGTTTTCTAGAAAACTTCTAAGAGTCCGAGTGGGAACATACCCCTAGTGCGGGTGCAATCTGCATGCGTCAGGGATTGAGTGCGCAAGCACAGGTACAATTCCTCCACGGAGCTGCTCACCGGCGGCGAGCTGCTCGTCGCTCTTTTTGCAGCGCTGACCCAGCATGCCGCTGACCACGCACGCCGCAATCACGCATGCCACAATCACACACCTGCAGGTCTTCCTCATCACGGAGCTGAGCAGCTGCTCACCAGCAGCGAGCTGCTCGACGCACTCGTGCAGCGCTGACCCAAGCATGCCGCTGACCACGCATGCCGCAATCACACATCTACAGGTCTCCCTCAGCACGGAGCTGCTCACCGGCGGCGAGCTGCTCGACGCTCTGTTTACAGCGCTGACATGCATGCCGCTGACCACGCATGCCACAATGACAATCTGCAGGTCTTCCTCATCACGGAGCTCCTCACCAACGGCGACCTGCTTGACGCACTCATGCAGCGCTGACCCAGCATGCCACTGACCACGCACGCTGCAATCACGCATGCCACAATCACACATCTGCAGGTCTCCCTCATCACGGAGCTGCTCACCGGCGGCAAGCTGCTCGACGCACTCGTGCAGCGCTGACCACGCATGCTGCTGACTACGCATGCCACAATCACACACCTGCAGGTCTCCCTCATCACAGAGCTGCTCACCGACAGCGAGCCAGACGCACTCGTACAGCGCTGACCACGCATGCCGCTGACCACGCATGTCGCAACCACACATCTGCAGGTCTTCCTCATCAAGGAGCTGCACACCGGCGGCGACCTGCTCGGCGCTCTTTTTGCAGCGCTGACCACGCATGCCGCTGACCACGCATGCCACAATGACACACCTGCAGGTGTTCCTCATCACGGAGCTGCTCACCGGCGGCGAGCTGCTCGACGCGGTCGTGCAGCGCGGCTCGTACAACGAGGCCGAGGCGCGCTGCATCTTCCGCCAGATCCTGCTCGGAATCCAGTACCTGCACTCGCGCAACGTGGTGCACCGCGACCTTAAGGTGGGTCTTTACTAGTTGTTGTTGAGGCGTGTAGCCGCAGTGGCCGAGTCAACTTTGGCACACTTTGCTAATAGCTAGCTGGCACCTCTGCCACCTCTCCTGCATCTTGCGCCACATCCTGCTCGGGATCCGGTTCCTGCACTCGCACAACGTGGTGCACCGCGACCTCAAGGTGGGTCTTCATTGGGTACTGTTGAGGCTGCGGGGTTGTCGCTGTGCCAAGAGTGCGGTGGCTGTGCCTTCTAGCATGCCAGTAGCAGCGCGCGTGCGCAGCGCTGCAGGCAGCGGGCCGGGGGGCGCGATGCGCGTGCCAGTGCCGATTGAAGCCAATGTGGGGCGCCCCACGCCGGCGCGTGGTAGCAGTGGTCGAGTCACAACTTTGGCACTTCCCCTGGTAGGTACCAGGGTATCACGGTATGTATCAGTAGCAGCAGGTTTGTACCAGTAGCAGCAGGCAGGCAGCAGCAGGCAGCAGAAGCAGAAGCAGCAGTACCAGCAGTAGCAGCAGTAGCAGCAGGCAGCAGCAGGCAGCAGAAGCAGAAGCAGCAGTACCAGCAGTAGGAGCAGTAGCAGCAGGCAGCAGAAGCAGCAGTACCAGCAGTTGGAGCAGTAGCAGCAGGCAGCAGCAGGCAGGCAGCAGCAGGCAGCAGAAGCAGCAGTACCAGCAGTAGGATCAGTAGCAGCAGGCAGCAGCAGACAGGCAGCAGAAGCAGAAGCAGCAGTACCAGCAGTAGGAGCAGTAGCAGCAGGCAGCAGCAGGCAGGCAGCAGCAGGCAGCAGAAGCAGAAGCAGCAGTACCAGCAGTAGGAGCAGTAGCAGCAGGCAGCAGAAGCAGCAGTACCAGCAGTTGGAGCAGTAGCAGCAGGCAGCAGCAGGCAGGCAGCAGCAGGCAGCAGAAGCAGAAGCAGCAGTACCAGCAGTAGGAGCAGTAGCAGCAGGCAGCAGAAGCAGCAGTACCAGCAGTTGGAGCAGTAGCAGCAGGCAGCAGCAGGCAGGCAGCAGCAGGCAGCAGAAGCAGCAGTACCAGCAGTAGGATCAGTAGCAGCAGGCAGCAGCAGACAGGCAGCAGCAGGCAGCAGAAGCAGAAGCAGCAGTACCAGCAGTAGGAGCAGTAGCAGCAGGCAGCAGCAGGCAGGCAGCAGCAGGCAGCAGAAGCAGAAGCAGCAGTACCAGCAGTAGGAGCAGTAGCAGCAGGCAGCAGCAGGCAGGCAGCAGCAGGCAGCAGAAGCAGCAGTACCAGCAGTAGGATCAGTAGCAGCAGGCAGCAGCAGACAGGCAGCAGAAGCAGAAGCAGCAGTACCAGCAGTAGGAGCAGTAGCAGCAGGCAGCAGCAGGCAGGCAGCAGCAGGCAGCAGAAGCAGCAGTACCAGCAGTAGGATCAGTAGCAGCAGGCAGCAGCAGACAGGCAGCAGAAGCAGAAGCAGCAGTACCAGCAGTAGGAGCAGTAGCAGCAGGCAGCAGCAGGCAGGCAGCAGCAGGCAGCAGAAGCAGAAGCAGCAGTAGCAGCAGTACCAGCAGTAGGAGCAGTAGCAGCAGTACCAGCAGTAGGAGCAGTAGCAGCAGGCAGCAGCAGGCAGGCAGCAGCAGGCAGCAGAAACAGAAGCAGCAGTAGCAGCAGTAGGAGCAGTAGCAGCAGGCAGCAGCAGGGATCCAGTGCCTACCCTCGCAGTACCAGCAGTAGGAGCAGCAGCAGCAGGCAGCAGCAGGGATCCAGCACGTGCACTCGCGCAACGTCGTGCACTGCGACCTCAAGGTGGGTCTTCCCTGGTTACTGTTGAGGCTGCGGGGTCGTAGCTGTGCCTAGAGTGCAGTGGCTGTGCCTTCTAGCATGCCAGTAGCAGCGCGCGTGCGAAGCGCTGCAGGCAGCGGGGCCAGGGGGGCGCGTGGTGCGCGCCGGTGCCGATTGAAACCAAGGTGGGGCGCATGGCAGCAGTGGTCGATTCAACTTTGGCACTTCCCCTGGTAGGTGCCAGGGTGACGCGGCATGTACCAGGGATCCAGTGCCAGCACCCGCACTCGCGCAACGTGGCGCACCGCGACCTCAAGGTGGGGCGCGTGGAAGCAGTGGTCGAGTCAACTTTTGGTTCTTGCCCTGGTACAGTAGCAGTGGTCGAGCCAACGTTGGCACTTCCCCTGGTAGGGGTGACGGTCAACCTCTCCTATGTACCAGGGCGTTACGCGGTTCTGCCAAAGTTTTTAGTGGCGCTTCCCCTTGTACAGTAGCAGTGGTCGAACCAACGTTGGCACTTCCCCTGGTAGGGGTGAGGGCAAAGCTCTCCTATGTACCAGGGCGTCATGCGATTCTGCCGAAGTCCTTGGTGGCACCACTGGTGTGCGACCTGCCCGCCCAGAACCTCGACCACCCTCGTTGCTGCCTCACTCACTCACTCACTTGCTGACTCCTGCCTGCCTGGCTGACTGACTGACTGACTGACTGAGTGGCTGCCTGACTGGCTGCCTGACTGGCTGCCTTACTGATCCACTGAATCACTGACTCAGCAAGTCACTCACTCTCTCACTGCCCCCCCCCCCCCAATTCTCCCAGCTCGAGAACCTGCTGCTGTCTGTGGAGGGGGACATCACGCGCGTCAAGATTGCAGACTTCGGGCTGGCTAAGATGACGGCAGGGGAGGCGATGCAGACGGTAGGGTTTGCGTGTGTGCGTGTGTGTGTGTGTGTGTGTGTGTGTGTGATCGATTTTACAGTCTTGTTGGACGCCTTTAATGGCGTGTGTGTGTGTGTGTGTGTGTGTGTGTGTGCGCGCACGCGTGTCAAGATCGCAGACTTGGGGCTGGCTAAGAACCCTAAACCCTAAACACCACCTCCCTAGCTCTGATGGTGCTCTGATGCTTGCCTCTGCCCAATCGCCCTCCACCCTAAACCGCCTTAAATCGCCCTAAACCCTAAACCACAATCCGCCTAAACCCTAAACCTTTCACTCCTGTCCACTTCTCCATTGCGTCAGGTTTGCGGCACGCCGCAATATGTCGCGCCCGAGGTCATCCTCGGCCACAAGAGCACGCAGTACGGGCCGGGCGTCGACATGTGGGTGGGGCGACCCGGTGCATGCACCGCCTGACGTAGCATGACGCGCATGACGCCGCATGCATGCAGGCATGCATGGGGTGCATACAGTTTTGGCCGGGCTACGACGGCATGTGGGTGGGGCGGCCCGGTGCATGCATCGCCTGGGCGCAGCATGGCGCGCATGCAGCCCCGTGCTGCATGGACATGCTGGTGGGGACACGTGGCTGATGGTGATGGCTGTTGACACGTAGTCGACGTTGCTCGGCATATAGCGCCTAGTGAATTTGTTTTCAGGTGTTTCAGTTAGTTTCTGGGAGCCGGCGCACGGACCAACGTCCCGTTGACCGCCTTGACCGCTGCCTTAGCGTTGGCCATTGACCATTGAATATATGCGATTTTCAAGCTCTTGACGAGATCTATCTGATGGGATCGTCAGGCCATCCAGAAACTTGGTTAGTTGAGCTCTATCTGATGAGATCGTCAGTAGCGAAATGGCTCCCAATGGCTCCCAGGGGCCCAAAGCAAAATGACTGATTACGCGCAAGCACTAATTAACACGCGCCTGGCTACTGGCGGAGGGGGCCTGGGATAGGGCGTGCGATATTTGCTGTGACAACAACTAACAATCTGTAACTGTAACTAACATGCGACTGTAACAGCAACTACCTGTAACTGTAACTAACAATCTCACTCACCCACCACCAGGTGGGGCGCGGGCGTCGTGCTCTTCATCCTGCTCGGCGGCTACCCCCCGTTCTACTCCGAGTCTGAGCCCGAGCTCTTCAACCTTATCCGCAAGGGGAAGTTTGCCTTCGACGACCCGGTGCGTGTGTGTGTGTGTGCATGTGCGTGTGCGTGTGGGTGCATGCGAGCGGGTGTGCTAGTGTGCATCTTTGTGTGTGTGTGTGTGTGCGTGCGTGTTTGCGTGTGCGTGCGTGCTTGCGTGTGTGTGTGCGCGCGCGCCACGGTCCGATTGGCTCTTGGGTGCAGCCCTTGCCCTCTTCCAGTCGCCTCGTCAGTGGTCCTGCTGATCCGCATGGAGAGTCCCTGTGGTGTCATTAGCGCCCCCGCAGCCCCGCAGGGCAAACCGGGAGATTAGGGGGGAAACTGCGGGGGCGAATCGCGGGAATTTCGCTCAAAAAATGTGAAAATCGACTATTGCACACTTTTCTGGGGGGGAAATGCCTTGTGCGTTTGGCATGTTCCCTCCTATGTCAACAGCGGGGGCAAACAGGACATTCTTGGTTTCCTTAATGACACCACTGGTCCCCAATGCCTTTTTCAATTGATCCCGACCTAATTAATCACAGCCTAGACATCGCGGTTCTGGTGATCCTGACACAAAAACACCGCGTCGCCCCTGCGGGCGTTTTTTCGTACCGCCCGTTACCGCCTGATTATCGCCGTTGGTGGCCTAGTTGCAGAAGCACTGGGCGTCCCGCTGATCCGCGTGTCGGGGCCGTTGTTGTGCCGCAGGTGTGGGTCGGCGTCACGCGGCGCGCCAAGGATCTCATCTCCAAGCTGCTCGAGGTCGACCCCGCGCGGCGCCTGTCGGCGGCCGCGGCGCTCAACCATATCTGGTTTGTGCCGGACAAGGTGATTTTACCGCAGAGATCACCCACACTCACTAGAGTACACGATCGTGTGGGGGCTGGCCTTCGACCGCGAACGCGCAAAGGGCGGGAATGGGTCCGGGGTGTGGAAGTGTGAACTGTCTGTCGCTAGCCCCCAAGGGACCGTGCCCCCGTTTGCACGCCTGCCTGATGCTCTGGTGATTGATTGCCTGGTGGAAATCTGATGACACACGGGTGGAAAGCGCACGGTGCCCGCCAGTGTCTCCGTTGGGCAACCCGCAACCCGACAAAGTGCACTTTGGGGTTGAGATCGGCCAATTGGGGCTAGCGCGTCAGCTTGAGATTTCGCGAATTTCGGCCCAAAAAGTGTGAAAAATACATTTTCACACCCCTCCCGCAAAAATCGCCTCCGTTGGGTTGAGATTGGGGAGTGAGCCGTGAGGCCCGGGTTGAGCCATCATTTCCCCAAGATCCGTAGCGGAACCACTTGTGCCCGCCGATGGGCTGCGTGACCCTAGCTCTACAACTGCGGTGCGAGAGCATACGCGTGCAAACGCAGCTGGTGCTTGCTGGTGCTCTGAAGCTGCGGGCAGCTCACACTCACCAATGGGCCTTAATAACGCCGTACCTGTCCCACACCTGTCGCAGCGCACACACATCAGCCAGGTCACACTCACCTACTGACTAACGCCACACCTGTCCACACCTGCCCCCACACCTGCCCCCCACCGCAGGTGCCCGCGAACGCGCCGCCGCTCACGGTCGCGCAGGACAACCTACGGCGCCACTTCTCGCACAAGCTGTCTCAGAAGGCGGTCCGCGCCGTGGCGTCGGCGGCGCCGCTCGAGGCGCAGTAGCGAGAGGCTGCAGCAGCAGGCGTGCATGCTGCAGCAGCAAGCGTGCATGCCAGGCCGCAGCAGGCGTGCAGGCCGCAGCAGGCGCGCATGCCGTTCTACTCTGCAGCCGCTGTCTTGGTGCCCCCGGGGCGTCGCCGCCCGAGGCGCTGCCGCGCGTCCGCAGGACAACCTGCGGCGCCACTTCACGCACAAGCTGTCTCAGAAGGCGGTCCGCGCCGTGGCGTCGGCGGCGCCGCCTGAGGCGCAGTAGCGAGAGGCTGCAGCAGCAGGCGTGCGTGCTGCAGCAGCAAGCGTGCAGGCCAGGCCGCAGCAGGCGTGCAGGCCGCAGCAGCTGGCGCTGCGGCAGGCGTGCAGGTCGCAGCAGGCGCGCATGCCGTTCTACTCTGCAGCCGCTGTCTTGGTGCCCCCGGGGCGTCGCCGCCCGAGGCGCTGCCACGCGTCCGCAGGACAACCTGCGGCGCCACTTCTCGCACAAGCTGTCTCAGAAGGCGGTCCGCGCCGTGGCGTCGGCGGCGCCGCCCGAGGCGCTGTAGCGAGAGGCAGCAGGCCGTGCATGCCGCAGCAGCAGGCGTGCAGGCCAGGCCGCAGCAACAGGCGCGCAGGCCAGGCCGCAGGAGCAGGCGTGCAGGCCAGGCCGCAGCAGGCGCGCAGGCCGCAGCAGGAGCTGTCGCGCGGTCGCAACAGGCACGCCGCAGCTGTGGCGCCGCAGTAGCTGGCGCCGCAGCGAGGCGCTGCGGCAGGCGTGCAGGCCGCAGCAGGCGTGCAGGCCGTTCTACCTTGCAGCCGCTGTCCCTGTGCCCCCTGGGCGTCGGTAGTGGCGCCGCCCGAGGCGCTGCTGCGCGGCCGCGGCAGGCATGGGCTGTGCCGTCCTATCACAGCCCCGCTGCCCTGGGATCTCCGGGGTGACCCCCGGGGTAACCTCCGGGCTACGCGCCTAGGGTTGAGGTGCTTTGCCATTCATTACTTTACTTGTAGTGAATTGTATCCTAGCTATCACCCTGTACAGCTTCCGGCGGGGGGTCGCCGTGACATTACGAGCACGCGTGCTCTGCTAAAGCCCCCGTGGTACATACCCTCCCCCCGTCAAGACACAAACCATATTTTCGCCCTTACAGACCCCCCTCCCTCCCCTCCCCCCCGCCCGTCTCCCTCTCGCTAGGCGAGCGCCCTGTGTCTGAGTATGAAATGCGTTGCATGTTCCCAAGCACTTTGATCGGTCAGCGGCTCCTCGGAACTCTACGGCCCATGGCATGTTACGCCAATGACGCCCGCGATTATATCATGTGATGACTGTTATTGTTAATGATGTACGTATTGATGTGCGTATTGATGTACGCATTGATGTACGTATTGATGGATTTCGATTAATCGATTGGATCGATGTCCGCAATACGCTAGATACACCCTGCCTGACACGGGCAGTGTCGTGACGCTGCCCGCAATAGATTTTTCCCCCTGTAGTGTGGGGGGGGGGGGCTTGTGGTCACGGCATATAAACGGACTACCAGAAATCAGTCCGGGTGGCTGCAGGGTGGCGGGCAGGTGGCGGGGG
>VFSX01000351.1:80000-82500 GCA_016618255.1 Chlamydomonas sp. UWO 241 | reverse complement strand
AATGTTACGGCTGTGCTTTGACCTTGGACAAAGCTCAAACCATTCCGTGGATTGGTGGTCTGACGAGCCCGCCAGACCAAGCCTGTCAAGAGCCTTTAACCTGCACATGAGGACAAACGGTCAACGGAAGTTTGGGTGTGTGAAACTGCCCCCAAATGCGTGTCACCGAGGGCGTGCGTGCCGGCGGCTACCCCCAAACCCGTGTCTTTGGTGGGCCTAGCTAAACCGTCCGTTTTCTTTACCCCCCAAATGGTCGTCCCCCCAAATGAGCGTGGCACTACGGTGATGATGATAGATTTTACAGTCGTGTGTGACGTCACCTACCGGCAGCGTATTCGACCTTGCTCGGCGTATAGCGCCCGAGCGCTACAAACATGTGGCTGGCCACTAGTGGGGGGCTATTGGGTCGGGGCTGGACCTAGACAGGGCACTAGGCCCTCAGATCTGACTCCCTCCCCGGTATGTATGAGGACAAACAATCACACGAAGGTCAACGATCGATGCGGTCAAAGACAAATCCGGCTGTGGAGTAACCAATTAAAAATCCCAAACAGGACATCACTGCCCACCAGCCACTAGGCGGTCCACCGCCAACTAGTGTCACCGCCAACAACGGGCAAACGGCGCCAACGGTGGAGACCGTTGGCCGTTTCAGGTGACCCTCCCGCCCGTAGCAGCACGCCCGCATGGCGGCTTACCGCCTTAATAGAGAGAATCGATTTCGCGCGGAGACGTGTGGAATGTTCTATTTCACACCTGTAGACTGTGACATCCATCATCATCGTTTTACACAGCGCGGTACCGCAGTGTCGCGTAGCCTTGCCGCAGCCTTGCCGTCCGAATGAATTTGTGTTTCTTAGCCTTGCCGAGGGACTTGACTCGTTTTTTGCGGTTTGTCTGCGGCATGACGTCCGTTTTGACTGTTCCGACATTTATCGGAAATCAATCTTGTTCCTGGTAGTTTCTGGGAATTATTCCCGAGGAACGAAGTGACTCGGGATTGGATGCAGGAGAAGACAAAGAGGTGTCTGTAACCCCGAGCCTGGCGTCCCCTCGTCGCCCCGCCGCCTGACGCCGGCAAAAGTATGTTCGCCTAGGCCTAGCGTAGGTAATGGACGCACCGCCCGGGGCGGAGCGAGGTGCTCTGGGACGGGACTTTGCTCTGGTATGGACCGCGCCACGTCAGCCATGTCAGTAGACATGTCGTTCTGTCACCTCCTCGCTGCTGAAAGCGTAGCGAGGCTAGCCTTATTTGGCAAGACTAAGCGACACCACGGTAGTCATGGCACAGCCAGATCAAGTGTAATTATATCAACACGGAGCAAGCTGAACCAGCGCTGATGTGTCCAGATCACCCCACACCCAATCGTATTGCAAGACATGCAATTGCTGGGTTGAGTCACATAGGTACAAGCTGGCCTGGCCTGCTAGCAGGCCTGCTCAGGCTTTGAGGTTGCTTGCCCCATACCCCACACTTTCACACCATCCGAGAGCGTAGCCCGCGAAGACACAAAAACAAGGGCCTGGTTGCGCACCTCCACGGGCGGCGTGAGCATGGACGATGCTCACGATGATGATTGTCTCTCAGCCCCGCTAGTCCAGGACATGTGCCACGACTTGGACTTGTCGAGCGAGCCTGGGATTGTGGTGCGGCAGTTCACCCAGGCCTCGGACGCAGGTGGGTCGTCGCTATCTCGCACTGGTTGAGCCCCCCATCATGCAACATGGCGCGCATGGCACCCATGCGCGCCCATGCGCCCACCCACCCAACCCTCCACCCCACACGCCCCGCAGCCGCCCAGGTGACCGGCTGCTGCTACCAGCCGCAGCTCCAGTACAAGGTGTCGCGCATCCCCGCGGGCAAGCGTGCAGCCACGGACCAGGTGTGTGTGTGTGCGTGTGTGTGTGGTGGTGGTGGCTGAGGGGGGGGAGGAATGGGGGGTCGCTCGATGCCCTCTACTATGAGGACGAGCCCTGCACACTAGGCGACAGTTCACGACGGCGTTTGCCTCGACGAGGAGTTTCATGCATCCAATCTGCCCGTACCGCGATGCTGTTGTTCACACACACACACACACACACACACACACACACACACACACACACACTCGCCCCCAGGAGTACAGCACGCCCGGGCGTTTTGCACCCTCGTCCGCATACACACACACATAGCAGGGTGTGACACACACACACGCACACACACGCGCGCACACACACTCGCACTCGCCCCCAGGAGTACGGCACGCCCGGGCGTTTTGCACCCTCAGCTGAGGAGCTCGCCGCGCTGCCACAGATGTTCCACGTGCAGGAGGTGGGTGTGTGCGTGCACACACACACACACACACACACACACACACACGGTCACGCTGCCACAGATGCTCCCAGTGCAGGAGGTGGGTGTGTGCGTGCACACACACGCACACACACACACACACTCACACACACGGTCACGCTGCCACAGATGCTCCCCGTGCAGGAGGTGTGTGTGTGTGCGTGCACA
>VFSX01000351.1:0-75000 GCA_016618255.1 Chlamydomonas sp. UWO 241 | reverse complement strand
CCACACCACTGCACTATCTATTGGGTGTGTGCAATGGGGGTGTGTGTGGTCTGAGGGTGGATTTGGACTCCTCTTGACAAGGGGAATCCAACGCACCCACTTTCACATCAAACGGAGGTTGGAGTAGAAAGTTACAGGATTGTTTTGAAAAGTGACGGGACCAACCAACCAACCCCCCGCAGCCCGTTTTGTCAGGAGTGGATATGTACGTAACTACGGGAGGGCAAGGGCATTGCGCCGGTCCGGTGTGCAAATTCAAAGTTTCTTTATCATGGGGTCGAGAATCTGCTGTTCTGCCGCCCCCCCCCTGATTGATTCAATTGATTCAATTTAAAGTAAAACAAGTGAACAGTACTCGCTGCGCACTGACATGGGCTGCTGCGGGCGCGTCAACAACTACTGCGGCGCGACGTGCTTCCGGTGCAATTTAGCCTAAAAACTTTCAAATCCCAATAAAATTAAGGAATTAATTCCATTACCGTAAGATTACGTTCAACGATTTCGTTGAACGTACATTCCGCTATAACCGGGGGACAAGCAGGCTTGCTGCTCTCTAACCTTTGGCTACATTTAACGCGATGCTCAAGACGCACCTCTCTTCACTACGAAGTGGCCTCTGCTTGCCCGTGAACTCCTCACCGCCTTTTCCAACATTACGTTTGTTTAGTTAGTATAGGGTTGTGCCCCTCACCGAGTTCCTCTGTGCCTCCCTCCATCACCAAGGGGGGGGGCCTGCGACACGTTCAATGTCGTGCTCGGTGCTTTGCCAAGGGGTGAGCTTATGCGCAGAGCCGCGTATGGGTAGCAGGTTTCAAGTCCTGTGCAAGCTGGTTGAAATCCCATTATAACGTTAGAGGTTGCGGCCCGGCTTTTCAATCTTCTCATCATTTCAGGTCACTTATTGATTAGATCCACGTCCCTGACACACAATGATCAGTAGCCTCTGCTGCCGCTACGGTGGACAGTAACAGTAACACGGGGTTTCCAGCTAAGCAGGCTACTCTTCTACTAGAGACACCCGCCGATACTCCAGCACACTTAAGTACTAGAGTACCGCCGGCTCCCGGCCGATAGACTACCGCTCCCGCCGGCTAGACTACCCCAAACAGCGGTCTCTGAGAGACATGTCTGGCAAGGAGCATATAGGAGAGGACCTTCCTCAAGGTCACAGTAGTGGCCTTGTGGCCAGTCAAGCCGGCAGAGCCGACTGGCGCTGACTGGAACGGTCCCCGCCTGGCAGTGCATGGCTGTCCAGCTCTCGTTTGCATGGGGCTCAGCCGGCGCCCCATGCCTCATGCATGGCCAGGTCCCACCCTCCAGGGGTGCATGGACGACAGAGTTGTCATGGAGGCTGCCTGAAGACCTTCCAACGCCAGTCACCGGCAGACGAGCGACTCCGAGGATGAGCGCGGTGACGAACGCTGCGATTGGTGAAGCGGATTTACTCTGTGTTGCCTCGGCGGTCGCCACCGCTGAAGCCGTGATGGTAGCCCGCCTCCACGGGCAGCCATCTTGACCAATGTCCAGCATGCATTGACGGGCGCCAGCTCCTCCGCTCGTCGATCAACTCGTCGAGATCGGTGCCGCATGGCGTCCTGCATGGGGGGAGGATAAGGGCCGTCTCCCAGCACGGGCCGCGGCAGCGCCGCGGCTACTCGCCAAGCCATGGCAGCGCCGGGCAAGCCGCTCCTGAAGTGTTCCACCGAGGGGCAGTCTAGCAGGAGCCGAGCCAGTCGTATTTTACCCCGCTCGTCAGCGGCACGGAGATCCTCGTCACCAGCAGCGCCGCATTGCTGGGTCCAGGGCTCGGCGACGAGAACGCGCCTCCGTTAATCGAGCCCCTAGCTACGGTGGAGGTCTAGGGGAAACGATCCCGCGGGCTTGTGAACCCCGGCCGTGCCCCCACGGGGAGGAGTCAGATCTGGGGGCCGAGTGCCCTGTCTAGGTCCAGCCCCGACCCACTAGCCCCCCACCACCAGTAGCCAGCCACCCGTCTGTAGCGCTCGGGCGTTATACGCCGAGCAAGGTCGAATACGCCGGTGTCACACACGACTGTAAAATCCATCATCATCGCATTAAATTACGTATTTAAAAAAAAAAAATCCAAATCAGTTGAAATTAAAGCAGGTGACAAGTACCCACTTGCGCACCAACACCGCCAACAACTGCTGTGGCTCAACGTGCCTCCGGTGCGAATCACCCCCCAAACCCTTAAACCCCCAAAGCCCACCAAACCCCACAAAATACAAAATACTTGGCACAGTTACAGTTACTGTTACATCGGCTTACCAGCAAAGACTACCTCTAGTCCTAGTACCACCGCCTAGACCCAAGTCCAGTTCTGGCCCTAACAATTACTTGTGAGGGGCGGTAGCCACCAGCCGGCTGCCTGCCAACGTGTAGTCCCAGAGCAAAAAGGAGAGCTATTGTGCAACGCCTCCAAAATAGGTCCTTACTGCTTCAATGGGATAGGGGGTCAAGTGGCACTTGCCAATCTACTTGACCACCGTGGTGGAGGGGCCGGCGCCTGAGGGGCAGCCGGACCGTACACCACGGCTCTCCACCCGACCCTATCCTGAGCACGCTCAAACGCCGTGTCCGAAAAGTCTTCCAATCAGAACGAGTGCCACTAGTTTCGCCTAGCTGCTGAATCAGTAGCTTAAGAAAATAGTGTCGGGAGGAGGCTGGAGGCCGGCCTTGCTGCCGAGCCACATCCATTGTGCAGTCAAAAGTCGTACGAGGAAGACGAGAAGCCGGCATGCGCATCACATGGCCTAGCCACTGCATTGATCGCTTTGCCACAAGGCTCTCAATTGGCTCAGTGTCGCACGCCTGCCGAATATAAGTTAATCTGTGCCGGTCGACCAGGCGCACACCCAGAATGCGACGAAGGCAGTCAGAGTGGGCAATCTCCAATCGAGTCAGTTGTTTTTTAGTAGGGGCCCATGTTTCGCAGCCGTACAGAAGGTGGGGCAGCACGAAAGTGTTGTAAACCCGCATCTTAGACTGCACTTGCATCTTTTTGCTGGCCCAAATCTTATCAAAAGACGCAAACACGCCCAGCGCGCGACCGACACGCACACCGATCTCCTTTTCCACACCACCACTCTGGGTTATCCAACTCCCTAGATACTTAAATGCAGAGACGGTCTTCACTTCACCACCAGTCAGCGCAAACGTGGGCAGATCCGCGTCAAAATCTGCTGGCAAAATCATCACTTCTGTCTTGGCGGCGTTGATTTGCATGCCAAAGCTAGAGGACACTTTGTCAAGGATTTTCAGCATAAGCGCCAACTGAGCTGGGTCATGCGAGAACAAACATAAATCGTCGGCATACATCAGCATTACTATACGCTCAACCGACGACGACAACACAGCCAATTGAAACATAGAGCAAATGAACAAATGAAATGGTCGTCGCTTCCCTGCGCACGGGCATGCAGCACGCAAGCGGCAACGTCATGGCGCGCGTGCAGTGCACACACACACGCACACACACACACACACACACACACACACACACACGCAGCCACGACCTCATCAGCGACATCCTCGATGAAAACGGCAAGGTCATCGCGCACGTGCAGCGCACACGCGCGCACACACACACACACACACACACACGCAGCCACGACCTCATCAGCGACATCCTCGACTCAAACGGCAAGGTCGTCGCGCACGTTCAGCGCACTTATGCGCCGAGTGCAGGCCCCGGCTGCCTTGGCGCATGCTGCCGCTGCGCATTTGAGTTCTCGAATTTCGTGATGCAGGTGTGGGTGGATTGAGCGCGGGGGAGGGTGTCGGTGGGGGTGGGGTGGTGGCGGTGGGGGGGGGTGCCGCTGCGCGTTCAAGTTCTCAAACTTCGTGATGCAGGTGTGTGCGCTGTGCCGTGCTGCGCCGTGCTGCGCCGTGCTGCGCCGTGCTGCACCGTGCTGCGCCGTGCTGCGCCGTGCTGCACCGCGCTGCGCCGTGCTGCACCGTGCTGCACCGCGCTGCGCCATGCTGCGCTGAGCCGTGCTGCGCCGAGCCGTGCTGCGCTGAGCCGTGCTGCGCTGCGCTGCGCTGAGCTGAGCTGCGCTGAGCTGTGCTGCGCTGCGCTGCGCTTTGCTGCCGCTGCGCGTCCACACAATAGGAGCAGCACAAACACGCACGCAAAAAGCACAAACGTGTTTCACAACAGACGCTCGCGCGCAGTTCCAGGAAGAACACACACACACACACACACACACACACACGCAGGCACCGTGCTGACGCCCCAGCCTGGCCTGGCAGTCTTCATGGCACAAAACAAACACAGACACACACACACACAGACACAGACACACACACACACACAAACACACACATACACCACAATTGTCCCCGCACAAACGCTCGTTCGCAGTTCCCGGAAGACGCGAGCGAGGACGAGCGTGCACACACACACACACACACACACGCGAGCACATCATTGTCCTCACACACACCCTCGCGTGCAGTTCCCGGAAGACGCGACCGAGGACGACCGTGCGCTGCTGCTGGCGGCGCTCTTCAACCTGGAGCTGCAGATGTGGGAGCGGCGCGGCGGGGAGCACAGCTGAATCCTGAGCCCCAGCTGGACTGCGAGCCTGGTCCTGGGCTCCAAGGGCCTGTCGCATCTCATCTCTCTGCGAGGTTGGGTGCTTGGGTGTTTGTTCGGCACCCGGGTTGCTGGCAGCGCTCTTTAACCTGGAGCTGTGGCGGGGAGCACAGCTGAGGGCAGCTGCATTATGAGCCTTGCTTTGGCTCCAAGGGCCTCTCTCTCTCTCTCTCTCTCTCTCTCTCTCTCTCTTTGCGACGCCGAGTGCTTTTTCGGCACCTGGGCCGCTGGCAGCGCTCTTCCACCTGGAGCTGCAGTTGTGGGAGCGGCGCGGAGGAGAGCACTGCTGAGGGCAGCTGGATGGCCAACTCACCACGAAGCAGCGCGCTCTGGCTTTCCAGTTTGTACTCGTATGCTGCCCTGTCAAGGGCAAAAGGCGGCCTCTGTGGTCGCGCATGTGACTGTATAAATATGACGACGCGATGAGACAAGACACCAGGAGCTGCAGCTTTGGAAGCGGCACGGCAAGGCACAGCACAGCTGGGTTGCCCACTACGAAGCAGAGCGGCCTGAGTGGTCGCGTGTGACTGTTAATGCTCGCCGAGACAGATTTTGGAGCTGTGTGGGGGCGGTGCGTCGGGTAGCACAGCCGGGGTGCCTCTGTATCATCAAGAGCCAGCACGACCAGTTGTAGAATCTAGCACTACATTACACGAATAGGAATTCCTCAGCCCAGCTACCTATCTTGGAAAACTCGTCATCTACCTAACGCCCACACCAACAGTCAAAAGTAACGACGACGCCCACGACCACCGACGAACACAGTCGGGGGTCTAGTTCATCTTTGAGATCATTGCGTTGATCTGCTCCTGTCGGTTGCCCGCCTGCCCGCCCTCCACGTAGTGCTTGCCCTTGGACACCAGGCCGCCCGCTGCGGTCGACAGCTTGAAGGGCCAGAGGAAGTTGGTGACCTGGGGGGCGGGTGAGGTGGTTGATGAGGGGAGTGGAAGGGGGAGCGAGGGGACAGGCATGCGTTTGAGTCGGTTGAGTGTGGGCTGTGGTCGTGACGACAGCTTCAAGAGCCACAGAAAGTTGGTGACCTGGGGCGGGTGATGGGGCGTGGTTGATGAGGGGAGGGAGAGGGAAGGAGGGGTAAGGCATGCATTTGAGTCCGTCGGGTGTGGGCTGTGGTCGTGACGACAGTTTGAAGGGCCACAGGAAGTTGGTGACCTGGGGGCGGGTGACGAGGCGTGGTTGATGAGGGGAGGGAGAGGGGAGGGAGGGGACAGGCATGCGTTTGAGTTGGTCGGGTGTGGGCGTGACGGCAGCTACAAGTGCCACAGGAAGTTGGTTGGAACTGGGGGGCGGGTGACGAGGCGTGGTTGATGAGGGGAGGGAGAGGGAGGGGACAGGCATGCGTTTGAGATGGTCAGGTGTGGGCTGTGGGCATGCTGTGGGTGTGGTGACAGTTGCAAGGGCCACGAAAGTTGGTTGGATCTGGAGGCGGCTGACGAGGCGTGGTTGGTGAGGGGAGGGAGAGGGGGAAGGAGGGGACAGGCTTGCGTCTGAGTCGGTTGGGTGTGGGCTGTGGGCGTGACAGTTGCAAGGGCCACAGGAAGTTGGTTGGACCTGGGGGCGGGTGACGAGACGTGGTTGATGAGGGGAGGGAGGGAGAGGGAGGGAAGGGACGGGCATGCGTTTGCGTCAGTTGAGTGTGGAGAGACGGACGGAAAGACGGACGGACGGGCAGGCAGAATTCAGGCACAAGTCAGGCAGTCAGGCAGTCAGACAGACAGACAGACACACAGGCAGACAGAAGGCTGGCATCCAGACACAAAGACGGGCAGGCATGTCAATTGGGTGTGGGCATGCGTGAGGGCGACAGCTTGGAAGGGCCACGTGAGAGAAGCTGGTCACCTAGGGGCGGCGGGTGGGTGAGAGCGTCGGTCAGAGGCGCCGTGTTTTGTAGACGTTTGGGCGGGTGGGTAGCGTGTGTAGGGGTGCGTGTTGCATGTGTGTGCGAGGTGCGTGTGCCCCCCCCCCCACAGTGCTTCCGCTATGGATCTTGGCGAAGTGACGGCGCACCCCGGGCCTCGCGCTCACTTCCTCATCTCACCCCGCCGCGCCAAAAAGTGTGAAAATGCAAATTTCCACACTTTCAGGTCAAAATTCGCGCAATCTCACCCCCGCCGTGCCGGCCCAAAACGGCCAATCTCAACACGGTGCTGCACTTTTGCAGGGTGCGGGGTGGCCAACGGAAACACTGGTGACCCCTCCCCCCCCCTCCCACAACAAAACAAACGTACGTGCTTGAACGCTGGCCCCACGGCGTAGATCTCGTGCACGAGGTCCTCCATGCAGATGATGTTGTGCTTCCCGAGGTGTTCCTCGATGAGCTTGTTGTCGGTCAGCGGCACGCGCGTGCCGTCGACCTTTGCATTCCCGCGCTTGTAGATGAGCTCCTGCATGGCCACACACATGCGCATGCCACGTTGGCCGGAGTGCGGAGCACGACGCGGATTTGTATGAAAAGTGTGAAATCAGAGGCACGCGCGTGCCGTCAACCTTGGCATTCCCTCGCTTGTAGATGAGCTCCTGCACAGCCATCAGTGGTAGACGACAGGCGTGACGCGGATGCATGTGTCACATGGGAGGGTCGTTTGGCGGGACCTCCGCGTCACGCCGGGGTGCGGGGCGCGACGCGGTTTTGTGTGAATAGTATGAAATCAGCGGTGTAGATGAGCTCCTGCACGGCCACACACACGCGCATGCCACGTTGGCGCTGGCTTTAGACAAGAAAGGAGGAGCCGACACACACAATACACGCGCGCACACACGCATGCACGCACGTGCACGCACACAAATACGCACTTTGCGCGAGGGCGCGTGCGAGCCACCTTACGCACACTCACACCCCCACATCCACCCCCACACATCCGCCCACACCCACACATCCAGAGAGCCACCTTACGCATGCACACACACACACATATACACACATGTCCACTCATCCGCACACCTTCACGCTCTTGAGGCTGGGGTAGCCGTAGGAGATGAAGGGCTCGACGTACTTGAGCAGCCCTAGCGACGCCTTGTTCACCTGCGCGGTCAAGGGGGCGCGCCAGTGGTGTCATGAAAAAAACTGTACCTGTGCTGTTTGCCCCCGCAACATGGGAGGGAACATGCCGGATTGTGCCCCCCTAGCAGGCGACATTTTTCGGGAAAGTGTGAAAATTGCGATTTCTTACTTTTCGGAGCGAAACTCCCGCAGTTCGCCCCCACAGCTCCCCCCAAATTTGTTTGCTCCCGCACCGGGGGCTGCGGGGGCGCTAATGTCATCACTGGGGCGCGCGCGCGAGGGAGAGGGAGGGAGGGAGGGAGGGAGCGCGTGAGCACATGGAGGGTCCCCGTCGCCGACGCCATGCGTGTGAATGGCCTAGCTCGGCCTGTCACATCTCCAGCAAACGTGAACCACTGGTCCTGAATCGGAAGCAGAGCGGGCGTGAGTTCCCGCTCCACCCTCTTACCAGGGAGGGATTTAAAGGGTAGGATCTCGAGTTGTCCGGCCACTGGTTGGTCCTGACATATAGCACCCATCGTGTCAAACTCCTTGCTTGACATGCACAAGGGTGGTTGTTACACAACGCGTGTGCAGCTGTTGCGTGGCAGGTCGCAACGCATAGGAACACTCACCGCCAAACCAAATATACCACTGGAAAGGCCTGAGAGCCACCCTTCTGGGGCTGTGACCATATTTTTCAGGGACCCAGTATCGAGGGAGATATGGGGGGTATGAACCTTTGTGTGCGCTTGTTTGCCCCATGTCCTCGTATGCACACCAGTGGTGTCATTAAGGAAACCAAGGATGTCCTGTTTGCCCCTGCAACATACGAGGGAACATGCCGAATTGCCCCCGCAGGACGTGTTTTCGCGGAAAAGTGTGAATCATCGAAATTAACACTTCTTGGAGAACAAAATTCCGCCCTGGCAGTTTCACACCAAATTTACCTGTTTGCCCCTGCAGCGGGGTCTGCGGGGGCGCTAATGACACCACTGATGCACACGCGTGCACGATCCCACCTTGAGGAACACGCCGTTGTTGATCTGGCGCAGGCGCAGCAGTGCCAGGATCTTCTTGGTCTGCGAGGCGGCGGGCGGGCACGAGCGACGTGCGTCGGCAGGAGGCGGGGCAGCAGGCGCGTGGGAACGGACGTTGCGTGTGTGCCGCGGCGCGTGCGGCAACCACACCGGCACCGGCACCGCCTCCCTCGCCTCCTCTTCACAGGGGCGGTCCAGCAGCTCTGCCTGCTGGAGGTGGCTGTGCTAAGCTGGTGTCGCGCCGCGTGCCGCGTCCTCCGGGCCTCACCTTGGGGTGCACCTTGTTGATCCCTTTGATGCGCACCACGAACAGCAGCTTGGCCTCTGGCTCGATGTGGAAGCCGCCCTGCTTCTTGGCCACGCGCTTCAGGCGGATGGCGTCGTTCTCCTACGTCCGCATGGGGCACGCACCATGCACACGTCATGCCATGCATACGTCGTGCGGCACTGCACCGCTTGAGGTGCACATGTGCTACAGTCGAGTGTGCAGCTTGGATTGTCAGCTTCGCTAGATGGCTGCTGCTGTCGCGGGTGCCTTGCAAGCCGTGCATGCCGCTGGCACTCCATGCGGCAGCCATGCAGCTCGCCCCACGCATGGGCTCATGCTCCAACCACTGGTGTTGTGCACGCACGCACGCGCCATCGCGGTAGCTGCTGTGGATTGTACGCCACACGCGCGCCCTGCTGCGAGCTCGTGGCGTTGCCGCAGGCCGAGAAGGGTGGTGGTGTGCCTCCTCCTTGGCGGCGGCGGCGCTCGCAGCACGCCCCTGCACGCACACCGCCCCGCTGTACCACTCCATCTCACGCACCTCCTGCCTGTACTCCTTGACGAAGGACTCAGCACGCTTGAACAGCGACGCCTTCTTGTCGGCCTTCTTCTTGCTCGCCTGCAGCGCCTGTGTTGCTCGCTCTGCGGCCCACTGGTCGTCGCGCCGCCGCTTCTTGGCCAGAATCTCTGCAACACACACGGCATGACATGTTCAGGATTCGGCTGCCGCAGCGACAAGAAGGCATGCACGAAGAGGGCTTGCGACGGGTGCCTTCCTGCCTTCCGCATGAGGCAGCAGCACCACGCGCATGCCCACCTGGTACGACAGGCATGGTGACTGGCCTTGTGGGAGCGGCGGAGTAGCAAGGACGAGATCGGTGTGCGTTTTGACCGCAAAGTGTGAGGCGTTGGCAGCACACAACTGGGAGTGTGACTGGGGGAGCCCATGGTTCATCCCCTCTGCACTTTGCTTGATACTAATATACTACTAGTATGGAACATCAGCCTTGGGGCGCTTGCGCAGCATGCAACACCGTTTGCACCGTGTTGCGGTGTTGGCAGTCAGTACACATGAACTTGTCGGTCTGCCTGTGTCCAGGTTGACCGTGTTGCCCAGTTCATTGCACAGCTCTGCATTGCGGAGTTGGCAGTTCACATGACCTTAATGTCCAGTTCATGCACAGCTCTGCATTGCTAGTAATGGCCATCTGCCTCGGGGCTCAAGATTGCTCAGGTTCAGTCGCTTACAAGAGGCAGGTATGTGCTTGAACTGAAACAGACTGGTATGTCAGCTTGAACTGAAACAGAAAAAACGCCCGCCGCAGCCTGTGACAGCGTCGTGTTGTAAAGCAGGCCACGCGTGCGCAAGGGCCGCGCGACTGAGCCCCCCCCCCCCCCAATCATCCCACCACCAAAACAACACTCTTCAATAACATAACATATTTGAAAACAAGGCGGGCGTGGCCGCCCCACACTCGCCCGCCCGACCCGCCGCCGCCCGACTGTGACTCTACTTGGGGATGAACATGTCCCACCAGCCGTCCGAGTACGGCTGGTACGGCGCCGTCCACTTCTCTGGCTTCGGGAAGTCGGGAATCTTGCCTCCGACCGAGAGCGCGTCCGACTGCTCCACCGCGCCCAGGTTGATGCGCAGCACGCGGTCGAGGCGCAGCTTCATGAACGTGATCCACATCTCGTCGGTCGACACGAGCGCCACGCACGGGCGGCCGACCTTCTTGGCCAGCTCCGGGTACTTGGCGTCCAGCCAAGTGGGCTCGGGTACCAGCCAGAAGTCGATTTCACGGCCAATCTCCTGCGGAGGACAGCGCGTGTGCGTTGCACGAGTTGAGGCGGGTCGTCGTCGTGTGGTGGGTGGGCGCAGGTGGTGGGCAGAGCAGCAGGACCCGTGTGCGTGCTGCTTGTGCGTGCATGCACACGTGCGTGTGTGTGTGTGGTGTGTGTGTGTGCGCGTGTGTGTGTGCCTGGGCGCACCCACGCAGCCGCCACCATGCATCGTGCACGGGGTGGCTGTGTGTTCGTTCAGGCACAGGGAGCGGGGCATGCGGTGGGTGAGGAGCGAGTGGGTAGTGATCGGTGCATATCGGCATGGAAGGCCCGGTACTACGTGCACGCATCCCTGCATGTGCATGGTGAGACGCATAATGCAAGCAGTGCCCCCCACCTTGAAGAAGCGCACGCGCTCACGCAGCTGCTCGGCCACGGCCTCGTTCTGCACGTCGTTGCAGAAGAACCCGGCGTTGGCGACGAGCGCGTACCACTCCTGCACGCATGTGTAGTGGCATCGACATGGGGGGCATGTGGACACCAGCACATGACGATCGCGCCATGCACAACCGGAAAAGGCACATTGAGACATCTGGTCAGGCGATGGCGATGAGCGATTGGCGCGGAGGGGGCAATCGGGGGGGCGGCGGGCGCGCCGATTGGGGTGAGTGGGCCCACCTTGGTGGCGGTGCTGGACGGCGCAGCTGGTGCGTTGGCCTCAGCGGCGGCGGCGGCCGTGACTGAGACACGCGGGGAAGCGGAAGCCTCGCGGGGGGCGGCCTGGCACGAGGTGGAGCTGCGAGACAGGGCAGCCCGGGGCTGCACAATGGCCGCATGGCGCGCCACCGCGGGCACAGCGCGGCGCGTGACTGGAGCAGTAGCGCCCGAGCAGCAGGAGAGGTTCATGGTCTGTGCCATCGAATTGAATTGACTTGCGACACAGGTCTCGGATCGTCTGATCGATCGGAAGTGTGAACATCCGAACTCATTCCAAACTCATTCCGGCAGGTACCGGCACCGGTATCTGCCGGAAGCTCAGGGAGGTCTCGTATTTGAAGATTTTTTTAACAGTAGGATAGTAAGGGCGCTGGTAGAGCATGGACATCTGCAGGAGTCTGGGAGTGTGCGAGAGTGCGCGTGGGTGTGCGTGCGTGTAGTGTGCGCGTGTTGAGGATGAGTTTACAATCCCATGAGAGATGGGAAGAGAAAATACACATTCATGTGCCTGCACGGCATACCTTCCCACCCTCCGTCCGATACACAAACAAGCCCCAGCCCAAGCGACCCCCGATCCCAGCGCCCCCCCCCTTGTGCCTACGCTGCTGCAGCGTCGACGGCGCCAGCCTGCTGCGCACCGCCGCCGCCGCCGCCGCCACCTGCAGCAGGCCGCGCCACCTGGCCGACGCCGCCGCCGACATCGTCGTCGTCGTCGCTCTCATCTGCTGCTGGCGCAGGGCCGCCCTGCTGCTGCTGCTGCTGCGGCGGCGGCTGCGCGGCGTCCTCGCGCGCCGCGGCTTGCTGCGCAACCGCAAACGCGTCCGCGTCGCCCGCGTCAAAGTTCCACCCCGGCAGCAGTGACGTGACGAAACCGAGCAGCAGCACGAGCACCTCGTGCAGCACGCCACGCCCGCGGCGCTGCGGCTGCGGCTGCGGGGGCTGCGGAGCAGCAGCGGCGGCCTGCGCGGCGCGCGCCTGCGCTGGTGCGGCCACGGGCGGCACGCCTCCTGCCGCACCACCACCGCCCGCGGGCGGCGGTGGTGCAGGCGGCGGCGCGGCCGGCGCGGCCGGCGCGGGTTGTGGCGGCGGCTCGTGCAACGCCTGTGTGTGTGTGTGTGTGTGTGTGCGTGTGTGTGTGTGTGCGCGCGCGCTACGTTGCCCCCCCCCCCCGGGGTATGTGTCCCCCTCCTTGCCTCCTTCCGCCCTTCATCCCCCCCCCCTCTTCCCCACACCTGCATCGCGCGCCTGAGCGGCGGCCACGACGTGAGCGCCCACATCACGGCGCCGGCGCCGGCGAGCCCCCAGAAGCGAGGCCACGTGAAGTGCGGGTATAGCAGCATCGCAAACACGATGACCTGCAGGATTGTGCGCCCCGAGATGCGGACCTGCATCACGCGCTCGGCGCCGCGGTGGCCGCGCTGCCCGCCGCGTCGGTGGTGGCCGTGTTGTGCGCCGCCTGCGCCCGCGCCGCCGCCGGCGCCCACAGCGCCCGCTGCGCCCGGCACAGCGACGAAGCCGCGCACCCCGCGCTGCCGCAGGTTTGCGAGGGCCATCGCGACGAGGCCATTCTCCCGGGCGCGCTCGATCTGCCCCCCCTCCATCTCCGCGCCGCCGGCGCCGCCGGCCCCATACGGCGACTGCCCCTGCGCGGCGCCCATACCCATGTTGCCTGTGTAGCCCTGGTAACCCATGGGCATCATGCCGCCGTATCCGTACGGCGAGCACATCGCGCACGCCGCACCCGGGTAGCCCTGGTAGCCCTGGTAGCCCTGGTAACCCATGCCCATCATCATCGCCTGCTGCGCGCCGGCTGGCTGGCCAGTGTAGGCGGCGTGGGCGGCTGCGTACGCTGCCTGGTACGCGGCCGCGTACACTGGGTTGACGTACATGTAGGGCTGGTGCGCGTACGCAGACGACGCCGCTGGCTGCGGCGACGCGCCTGCTGCGTTCGCGCCCGGAGCCGTGCCAGAGGTCGATGCTGCAGCAGGCGCGGCGGGCGCGGCGGGCGCAGCAGGCGCCGGCCCTGGGCTGCTGGTAGACGGCCCCGCCTGGGCCGCCGGCTGCGGCTGCGGCGGCACCACCTCTGGCGGGCGCATGGCTGGTGGCGCATGGCTGGTGGCGCTCGTGGTCGCGGTCGCGGTCGAGGAGGACGCTGTCGCCTGCTGCTGGCTGTCCTGGGGCTTCCTCACCACCAGGTGCAGGCTATGTGGGCCCTCGAACGGCTCATGCTGCGGGGGTGCACCGCAGGCGTGCGTGCATGCACGTTCGCTACTATCTCAGATCACGGCCATGCATGCAAAACACAGTCACCCCAATGCACACGCGCCCACCTTCTCGATGAGCTGCCGAATCCGCATGCCGGGGTCCTTCAGCACTTTGCCCGCGAATATGACCTGCGGGGTGGGGCAGGCAACAGCGGGATTACATCGAGGCACCCACGCATGCATGGGCACACTCAATTGCACCCACCGTCTGCTCATCCGGTGTCGGGTTGCCGTCGTACGTCTCCTGCAGACGCGCTTGCACCTGCGCAAGCGTGTCGTCGGGGCTGACATCCAGCGAGAAGACGCCAGGAGACGCCAAGCTCGGATTCTTGATCAGCAGTTTCACTCTCTCTGGCATATTGGGGGGCGCCATGGCGTTGTACCACGTGCACCAAACCGCTCTGTGCCCAATTACAGCTTCTGCGAAATTGAAATGGCTGAGCCAGCCCTGCTTTTGAGCACTGCAGTTGTGTGTTTAGTTGTGTGAAACGCACGATGAACCTTTAGGGCACTGTGACGCGCTGTCGTAGTGCAGGGCCCTTGTTCGCAGAGCGATCTATCAGTCATGGCATCCACAACAGAGGCGCAGGCACACGCATTCCTGTCGCCACAACCCCTGGCACTCATCGGCGCCAGGGGGGCGCCCATGAGCGCCTTGCGATACGTGACCAATCCGCGCGGTGTCAAGCTCGCGGTTTTCCTGTGGCCTGCAGAGCGACCCAAAGCGGTGGTGCAACTAATTCACGGCCACGGCAGGTGGGCGGACAAAAACCCTGGTGGAAAAATGTTGCTGATCAGGCCTGCGCATCATGCGCCTCCCCCAGCAAGCTCGCTCATCCTACGCATGCCTGCCCCTCCCCCCCTGTGCAGCTACCTGGGATACGAATTCCTGAGGGTTGAGGTGAGTCCGCATGCATGCGGCCATCAAGAGCGGATCGCACACACGCCAGATCAGCACACTGCCTGCGTGCCAGCGGGAAGTGCCTGTGCTGGCGCTCAAATTGAGCGAAACTGCCCACTGACTGCCCACCCATCAAGTGTTGCGTGCCCTCCATGCACGCGCACCACTCACTGCGCCATGCATGCACACCTGTCTGCCATTTTCTGCAGAAGCGTGGCGTGCCGCCCGTGTACGAGGGCAGCTGGGTGCAGGAGCTGAACCGTGCCGGCTTCTCCGTCATTGGGATCGACAACCAGGTGCTTGGCCGCTTTCGGGTGATTTGGGGTGGGCCTGGCCTGGTCTTCTTCGTGGTCCGGGCTTTACAGCCGGTTTTACCTGGGGCAGCCGGTTTCACCTGGGGCCTGCCTCCGGCTGCTTCAGGGCTGAGTGTGGTGCCTGGCTTGCGGTGCTGCTTGCTTGGCGCTCGCCACCTCGTGTGGGTGGCGCTACCGTGGGCTGCTTTTGTAGCTCGACCTTTTTGGTGGGCCTTGTGCCTGCCTTGTGCCTGCTGTCTGATAGCTAGAACTCTGGCAGCTGCTGCCTGCTGTCCCGCTGGAACTCTGTAACTAATTGTGATCGCCGGCAGTGGATTTGTAACAAGTGCTACTCTCTCTCAACCAGGGTGCGGGGAGGTCGAGCGGCGTGCGCGCCTACTGCAACCACTTCGACGAGTACATTGACGACGTGATGCTGCTGTCCACGCTCGCGCCGTGCCTCGGCGTCCCCGGCCTCGACGCCTCGCTGCCCAAGTTTGCGATGGGCGCGAGCAAGGGCGGCTGCCTCGCAGTGACCGCCGCGTTGCGCCACCCGGGCCACTTCCAGGGCGTCGCGCTGCTCGCGCCGATGCTGAGCCTGGAGAAGGTCTCGGCGAGGGGCGCGAACCGGCTGCTGCGGCCGATCAGCTTGCTGCTCAACGCGGTGATACCAGCGGCGGCCCTCGTTTCCACCTCGAGGAACACGATGCACCCAGAGGTGCGGGCGGTCGGCTCTCCCCTGGCACACATCACGCGTACCACGCATCTGGCGCACACGTGCGCAAACCATGCACCACACATCTCACGCACGGCTCACTCCGCATTGTCGCCTCGCACCCCATGCATCTAGCGCACGGCTCACTCCGCATTGTCGCCTCGCACCCCATGCACCTCGCGCACGGCTCACTCCGAATTGTCGCCTCGCACCCCTCGCGCTGCGCTCGCCCCCCCCCCCCCTCAGTGATTTCCTTTTCGGCTCTACACAGCCATTTGGCTGTATGCCGGCTGCACTTTGACCTTGAACACAGCTCGACTCATTCAGTGGATTGGAAGTCTGACAAGCCCGCCAGATAGAGCTCGTAAAGAGCTCGCAAATGACCTATTCATGAGGACAAACGGTCAACCGTCAACGCGGCCAAAGTAAAATCCGGCTGTGGAAGCATTAATTTAAGCTCGCGAAAAGAAAACCACTGCCCCCACTCCCCCCGCACAGCTGCAAGAGTGCTTCGAGGCGGACCTCGCCTGCTACCACGGGAAGACGTACGTGCGCAACGCGACCGAGTACCTGCGCGTGACCGCGTGGATCATGCGCAACCTGCACACCGTCGACTTCCCATTCATCGTGTTCCACTCGGAGAACGACACGATGACCGACTCTGACGGCTCCAAGGCGCTCTACACGCGTGAGTGTGCATGTGTGTGCCAGTGGTTCTGCTAAGGATGTTGGGGAAATGGTGGCTCAACCCGGGCCTCACGGCTCACTCCCCAATCTCACCCCGGCGGGCGTTTCTTTTTGCATTAAGGGTGTCAAATTTCGATTTTCACTATTCGGTTTGAAATTCGCGCAATCTCAGCCCGATGCGCCAGCCCGAAACGGCCAATCTCAACCCGAAAGTGTAATCTGTCGGGTTGCGGGTTGGCTAACGGAAACACTTGTGTGTGCGTGCGTGCATGCGTTGCGTGCGTGTGTGTACGCGTGCACATGATGCCCACCCAGCCTGGCATGTGGTGGCCGCCAGTCGCTCACTCACGCATGCGCCCTGCTGCCGCTCCTGCTTGGTGGCGCAGACGCCGCGTCGACGGACAAGACGCTGCGCCTGGTGAACTCTTTCTGGCACATTCTGCCCAAGGAGCCGGGGAACGCGGAGGTCCTCGCCGAGATTATCTCCTGGTTCAACGCGCGGGTCAAGCCGCCGCCGTCCGACACGTCCGTGCGGACGGACACGGACGTTGACATGAGCAGGGCCGCGTCAACGGACGACGCTGACGCCGAGTGAACGGCTGGCGCACACGCGCACATCGCTGTGCTGTAGCTGCTGTGCACGTGAGCAGCCACGCGCACGCAGTCTGTTTCGTCGGGTTTTTGTTTTGAGTCAATAAAACACTGCGACACTTTTGTCCGGAATAACAGTCACCGGGGGTGGCCAGCGCGCTTGTTTTACACGTTGTTTGGATTGTACAAGGATCAGCACTTGATCCGGTGTAACTGTATCGGCGCCACACGAGTCATGAAACCGGCATAGCATAGCATGTCGGCACCGCAGGGTGTGCCCCTCCGCACCTCATCTCAGCATCTCAGCTCGGCCACCACGCAACTCAACTCAGCTCTTCAACTCAGCTCTCCACCCCACCTCACCCCTCTCCCAAACCTCTCAATTCATTTCTGTTCACACTGTTCTCCCTCACCATCGCTGCAAGCATGCAAAACCACGTCACCGGCGGTGTCCGCCTGTGGATGACGCACCGACTTGTTCAACGTCACCACGCGTCAGTCACTTGACCGCGCCTCTCTGCCCCTCCCAGCGTTGCTGGAAGAGAGGATGCTGGGTACAATTGCCACCTGCCCCCACGCTCGGGGCCTGGGGTCGTGCTAACCGACGTCACGGTGCTGGCCGAGCTCCCGTTGAGCAGCATTGGCGACTCCTCCCGCAGGTGCAGCGACGCGCTGAACTCGGAGCACAGCGAGCTCGCGCTCGCGCTGTCCCATGCTGTGCCAGCCTGCATGGCGTCTGTGCACCGCTCCTCGACCCTTACGAGAGGCAGGCATGCCACGGTTGTGCAGCGCCCCACCGGCTTGCGCCCCAACACGTGGCCCCTCCCAGACTGGGGAGCTGTGCCCAGCTGCCCTTCTCGGGTTGGAGAGGCCTTCCCAAGCGCCACCGCGCTTGGGAAGCTCTCGCTGTGAAGTAGTTCTGTGATGCAGCTGAAGCTCTGGCTCCTACAGTGCATGCAGCGCAGGACGAGAGTCAAAAAGAGAGAGAGAGAGGGGGAGAGAGAGAGGGAGAGAGAGAGAGAGGGAGGGAGGGAGAGAGAGAGGGAGAGAGACCCCTCCTGACAGCACGCGCCCTTCAACACACATGCGCACGCTATGCATAGGGCGCGGCACGGTATACGTATACGGTATATACCGTATGTATACCGTGACGGTATAAATACCGTATACGGCGGGATGTGTACAGTACACAGCATTTTTTTGGAAGACAAGTAAAAGGCGTAAAGGCTCCAACTCCCTTGAAACTGCATGGATTTCGATGATTCGACTTGCACTGGACAGCTAATGACAAGGGCTATCCAGAACAACGCTTGGACGCATAGGGTGGAGGGAAGAATATGGTGGTTGCATGGAACGCAGGGGCTCCGGCTGCCATGCAGTGAGAAACACCGAATTTTGTGTTTCCTCTCAACCAAACATAGCAAAGTATGCTTGTTAGAGTGGATTTGTGATGCCCATCATGTCAGGCATCCGAATCCACTGTTCCCATCTCAATTGGATCAAGGAATCACGGGGATACACGTATACCCTTGTATACGGTATACGGTATACGGGATGCGGTATTATACGCACAGCAATTTCGTGTGGGGGGAACAGTGTCGGGTCTGGGGGCAAACACTGAAAGTGCCTCCAAGGACGAGCCACCTAGCCAGAGAGCTAGAGAGAGACATTCTATTATGGTATGTTCTCTCCGTTTGGGCTTGGAGGCTCCGCTGGGCGCGGGGTGGCTGTTTCCGCGGGCCGCACACTCGGTGCGCCCTCGACACGCCGTCCAAGCCCAAACGGAGAGAACATACCATAATAGAATGTCCTTGCGGTGCTCTCTGGCTAGGTGGCGCGTCCTTGGAGGCAGTCTCGTGCTGGTCTAGTCAGGGGGGGCATGAGAGCGATCTCGCCCACGGGGCCTTCAAAGGTGCCCTCCGCCTGCGGCATGGCATCACATGGGTATAGAAATAGCGTCTGCTGCAAGGAGGGCGCCTTGGAAGGCTTCGTTGGGGTGATCGAGCACTGCGGGGTGGAACCCTGGTGAGGCCGAACTGCCTCCAAGGACGCGCCACCTAGCCAGAGAGCATAGACATTATATTATGGTATGTTCTCTCCGTTTGGGCTTGGACGGCGTGTCGAGGGCGCACCGAGTGTGCGGCCCGCGGAAACAGCCACCCCGCGCCCAGCGGAGCCTCCAAGCCCAAACGGAGAGAACATATCATAATAGAATGTCCTTGCGGTGCTCTCTGGCTAGGTGGCGCGTCCTTGGAGGCACTTTCAGTGTTTGCCCTCAGACCCGACACTTTTCCCCCAACACGAAATTGCTGTGTGTACGGTATACGGTCCCACGTATACGATATATTGCCGCGCCCTAGCTATGCATGCACACGCGCGCACACACACGCACGCATGTACGCACGCACGCACGCCATGCCATGCGCAATGATGGTGCACACACACACACACACACACACACACACGCACCTGCTGGCGTAGAACTTGGAGATGCCGCCGAGGCTCCGACGCTTCAGCGGCTTTGCGCATGTTGCGCATGTGGCATCGGCCATGATGCCCTGCGTGAACAACCCTGGATATGCAATCCAGGGCACGTACTCCCCTGCGATTGCACGCAAGCCGAGTGCACGCTTGGATTAGCAGGCGACAACTGGGGGAGGGGGGCGCTGCGCCACGTGGCAACGTGTGGCGTCGCGTGCGTGCCATGCATGGCATCTCGGAAGACCAACCTGTCGCGTGACTGTTTGGCCTCACACACGTGATCCGAGTCCGTCTGGCATTCACGTGCCAGACGAAAATGACGTGGCGTTCCGTTCCGATAGATTAAATGCGAGTGTGGATCTCATTGTGTGAAGTATAGCACACATAGCATGGCATGCGTGCGCAGTCTGCCCCGCCTCCCCCCCCCTCCCCCGTAGACATTAACCCGCATCACACCTTAAAAGAGCCCTTTAAGGCTGCTGGTCTGGTCATGAGTTCTTGCGCCGGCTGAGTCTGCCGCCGCATGTGCCTGGGGGTGCAAGCACGCGCGCAAACCCTAGAGGGCGTGAGCCCACACACGCACACGCGCACGCTGGCTTGATGCGCATCCAGCAAGACCGTGACACTGTCATGACACAATGCGTCGCGTGCAGGTGGTGCTGCTCATGGGCGGCAAGGTGGGCGACCCCGGGCCGCCGATGCCGGCGCTCAGTGATGCCGCGCTGCAGCCGAGAAGCAGTGTGACAGACCTCGCGCGGCGCGACGTGCACGCGTGCATGACAGTGCCGGCAGTGCGCACCAAGGAGGTGCGTCCGAGGTGTGTGTGTGTGTGTGTGTGTGTGTGTGTGTGTGTGTGTGTGTACTAGCTACCCACTTGGGGCAGCACATCCAATTCTCGGCGGCACGCTCGCGATGTCTTGGAGCCCCCCGAGAGGCCTCCCCCCTATGGGCAGGTGGTCTGAGTCACTTGCTCTGATCAGCCTGAAACTTGACACCCGTCCTGGCACGGCCTTATGTAGGTGGGGTGCATGCTCAGACTGACTTAAGAGGTGGTGCCAGGAAGTGGCTGTAGAGCCCCCCCTGAGAGGCCTAACCCAAGCGGGGGTGGTCTGAGTGACTTCCTCTGATCAGCCTGAAACTTGGCACCCGTCCTGGCATGGCCTTATGAAGGTTGGTTGCATGCTCAGACTGACTTAAGAGGTGGTGCCAGGAAGTGGCTGTATGGCCCCCCCTGAGAGGCCTTAACCAAGCGGGGGTGGTCTGAGCACATGGGATGGGGCAGGCCCGTGGGGGCGCGGCCGCGGCACGAGCGTTTTGGGCGTGCTCGAAAGGTAATTACAGAAAACAAAAGTGGTGGGGGCCTTCCCATGGTTGATACCAAAAATACCATCGGCGCAGAATTTTGTAATTACCTTTCAAGCTGTTACTTTCGGTTACTTATGCGTTTCGGAACCGACCGCGGCCAAACCTGAGCCGTTGGACCCGAAACCGAGTGCTATAGATAGCTGACTTCATTGCGCGTCTATGGGTGTCGGTATTACCTGGGGGGCTAAGGGAGGAGCGAGTTATGGCCTGGGGCGTGTGGGGTTGTGGTGGACCGCGACCAAATGCGCCACTCACGGCCCATGATGCGCGCCTGGTGAAAGGAAACACCAGATCCCTGGGAATGGGCTGTGAGTATATGATATAAGGCAGCTGTGGGTGGGGCGGCGCGACCGGGGGCGCAGGGAGCGCCGCGCTGTTGCTGTGCGCGTGTGCGTGCTGGCACTGCATGGCGCATGGCGTGCCCATGCGGCCCAGTCCCCAATGATGATGAGAGTTTTACAATCCACTTCTGGCGGTCACACGTACGGTTCCAAAGCTCCAGTGGGACTTAGAGAAACAAGGCTCAAGGCCCACAAAAGGTCAAGCTACAAGTAGCCCACGGTAACGCCATCCACACTTGGTGGCGGGCGCCAAGCAAGCAGCACCACTGTGCAGGCTGCACACCCAGCCCCTCAAATGGCCAGAGGGCGGACCCAAGGTATAAAACCATGAAGGGACCAAAAAGCCCTCCCCCAGACCACCGGAAGCGGGGCTAGTAGCACACCCGCCGCAGCACTCTACTCAGCGACCACACCGCACCCGCCACCGCACGCGCGTGGCGCCACCTCCCCTTCAAAAACACCCCCAGAGGGAATGCCATCTAGCAAGCAGGTGCAGGCACCCGCTCGCCGTCCCCAAGGTGTATGATGGCCTCTATGGGGCAACAAATCGATTACACATGACATATGATGCATGCTGGCAGAGAGTGCACGCAGGGAGAGGCCCTATATCACTGTTTTGCCAGTGGAACTGGGGGGTGAGAGGCGCCAGGACGCCCCCCCCCCTCCGCCATTGCGCCCATTTTAAGAACGCGCATCGACTTATCGGGTCATCAAATGACCACGCCCTTATTTTGGGGCACATCGGTCGAGGTCGGGGGAGGTCGAAAGCAACAGCTGGCACAATTTTGGCTCCACGCACCGACGGGGCAACGCAGCGCCCCAGCGACGCGCAATCGTAGACTAGTGGGTTTTATTACGCACTATGCACCAGTCAGATGACACAGGCGTCAATCAGCGGCGCAGAGAGAGTTCCCGAAAAAGGTCGACGTTCGCCCTCCCTGCCCCATCCCATGTGTGGTCTGAGTGACTTCCTCTGATCAGCCTGAAACTTGGCACCCGTCCTGGCATGGCCTTATGTAGGTTGGTTGCATGCTCAGATCGACTTAAAAGGTGGTGCCAGGGAGTGGCTGTACACACGTCGCGCGAGCGCGATGCAGCACTACATCGCACTTACGCAGTCAAACGCAAAATACACAGACACACACACACACACACACACACACACACACACATAGGTAGTGAAACACACGCACGCGCATACACGCACACACACACACACGCAGGGCGTCCAACTTCACGTATGATGAGCTGCCACACACGCACACACACGCACACACACGCATGCACACACACACAGAGTGGCGGTCCAGCAGCCTCGTCGCACGGTTGACGGCCAGGCGGTGGTGTGCGCTGCGATGGAATGCGGCCGCGGCGCTCGCGTGTGCACAGCAAATGGCGGCTAGCCAGCGGTGTGCGCTGCGACCGATCGCGGCTGCGGCGCTCGCGTGTGCACAGCAAATGGCGACCAAGCAGCGGTGTGCGCTGCGATCGATCGATTGCACGCTGTGATGGAACCGTTTGCTTGTGGTTCTGGGGTTGGCTGGAAGGTGGAGTAGCAGATAGTTGCTGGTCACTGTGTGTGTTGCTCAGGGTTGTGAGTGCGTGACATCTAACGCCGTGACGGGCAGATGTAGATGCGGAACCTATCAGTCATTGCTCTCTCCCATGAACTTCAGCAAATCTACAGAGCACAGAGTAGTGTATGAGAGGTGGTGTCCTAAGAGGCGTTGAGGTGCACGTTGAGGTGCTTGGGGTGGGAGAGAAGGGGTGGGCACCGCGCGCTGTGCGGAGCGCAGGCGGCTTTGGTGGGAGGGTAAGGGGGCGCCGAGTGGGCAGCCCTTACTTAGAGTCGGTGTGGCAGCAGCCGCGCACAACACGCTCAACGCCGCAGCTACCCAGCATCCATGCTTCAGGTGCCTGGGGTGGGAGAGGAGCACGGTTGGGAAGCGCGTGTGCTGCGAGGAGTGCAGGCGGCGGGCGTGGATGGGCGGGGGCTGGGAGAGAGCCGATTGGCGGCGGCAGCCGAGCGTAGCGCGCTCGATGCCGCAGCTGCCCGACGTCCATGCTGGGCCCACCCTGGGGTGGGAGAGAAGGGGTGGGTAGCGCGCGCTGCATGGAGCGCAGCACAGTGCCTCGTGCCTGGCAGTAGTGCCTGTCTGGGGGCAGCAGCAGCTGTGAAAGGGCTGTGCGTGATCCTCTCGATCTGCTGCAGGCACACACACGCACACAGAGGCAGCAGCTCACAGGCGGTCAATGTGGCCATATTGAGGTACCGCTTGAGGCGCCTGGCGGTCAAGTGGCTAGCGCTTGACTCGTGTGCACGCAACGTGTAACGCGCACCGTGCAGGCGCCATGAGACGGTTGCTCACCCCTGGGCCCACTCCTAACGCCCCAAGGGCGCACACCCTACGTGCTCAGGGCACAAAGATTGGAGACACCCCTCCTAGAGACACAAGCCGATCACAATCAGAGCAGTCGTGCACAGAGAGGGAGAGCACAAGCTGAGAGGGAGGTACGGCGCACGTGAGAGACGTCGTGGACGACGGAGTGAGCGAGACAGTGGCGGTCGTTTCTAATAGAGCTGCTGGTGTTGCCTGATTGATGTGTGTTGGTTGTGTGTGTGTGGGGGGGGGGGGGGGGCGCACTGGCGCGCACGTGGCTCGGCCAAGCAGTGCAACCCAGCGCCCACACCCAGCCGCGCTGCCGCTAGAGACAAAAACCGCGCCGCTTCAGGGCAGCACGGGGGGGAGGCAGCGCAGGGGGGGCGGGCGGCGGGCGGCAGCGTTGCCAGCCACGCCAGCGCCGAGCGCAGCACCCGTGCGCTGCGTGATGAGGTGCGGGCGACGGGGTCGGTCGGTCGGTCGGATGTCTAGGGCTGCGAAAAAGGGCGCTCCTCCTCAGGTCGCGCTCCACCTGCTGCCGCGCATGCGCATCACCACGAGTTGGCCATGCCAGCGTCCCCTCCCATGCCCGCCGCGCCCATCTCGTTCTGCGCGCGCGCGTTCATCTCGGCCGCGTCGACGCGCTTGCGGAACGCCTCGGCCATCTCCTCGGCCTTCTCAAACACGAGCTGCGGGTCGCGCAGCATGTCGCCGGGCGTGGGCTCGAGCTTCTTGGTCGAGAGCGTCACACGCCCGCGCGCCTGGTCCATCGAGAGCACCATGACCTTCAGGCGGTCGCCCTCGCGCAGGATCTTGTCGACGCTGATGATGCGCTCGTGGCTGATTTGGCTCACGTGCAGCAGGCCGACGGTGCCGTTGCCGAGGTCGAGGAACGCGCCGTACGGGCGTAGGCTCTGCACCGTGCCCTCCACCACGTCGCCGATCTTGTATCCCTGCAGGTCGGCGGTCGTCGAGCCCGCGACGCGCTTGTTGCTGAACACCAGGCGCTCCTTCTCCTGCACAGGGGCAACGGCGGGGGAGTAGGGAGCACGGCGCATTGAGCACACGAGCCACAGAGCGCCAGTGATGTCCATAGCGCCCCCGCAGCCCCCGCTGCGGGGGCAGACCGGGAAATTTGGGGGGAAACTGCGGGGGCGAATAGCGGGAGTTTTGCTGAGTTCTGTGAAACATCGCCTCCTGCGAGGGCCAATCGGAATGTCCCCTCCAATGTTACGGGGCAAACAGGACATTCTCGGTTTCCTTAAGGACACTACTGCAGAGCGCGTGCGGCAGGTGGGTGCGTGCACGCAGCCCAGGACGGGTTGCGCGGCGCATTTGGGCGCAGTGGGCGTGTTCAGCGTGCGCTGCAGATGCGGCGCGTGCGCAGCACATGGGCCACGCACCTCGTCGACCTCGAGGAACTTCACGGGCAGGTCGCTGCCCACGAGCGTCTCCATCGTCTCCGGGTTGATTTGCTGCGTGGGCGAGCGAGAACAAGCGAGAGCGAGGATCAGAGGCAGGGTTGGTCGGCATGAGAGGACGCAGGGCGCAGGAGTCGGCAAGCATGTGTGGTGTGTGGGCGGCTACTCGCCATGCCGCCCAAGGTACAAGCATGCACTGACCTGAAGGGTGTATGTGTGTGTTAGTGGTGGGGGTGGGGGCAGTGCGCGGAGGCACGCAAGCATCCATTAAGAGCAGGCCCCGAGCTGGTCCACATCTGTCGTGCCGTGCACCATGCAGCTGGTAGCACAGCGGCGGCGACTCACCGGGCCGAACTGGCTCACGGGCACAAAGCCGTCGTAGGGCCCGTACTTGACGAGCAGGCCGCCGCGGTTGGCAGAGTCCACCTTGACAGTCACCGTCATGTTCTCGTCCTGCAGCTGGCGCAGGCGGTTCCAGAAGACAGACGCCTACGCAAGGGAGCGAGCATGGGTGCATGGGCGCATGGGCTTGCTGCATGCGCGCAATTCGCTGCGACCCCCAGCCTGCATACCTCGCATGCATGCACGCGTGCATGGTCGCATGCCGGTGAGCTTCCTTGGGGCGTGCGTGCGTGCGTTGTGTGTGTGTGTGGATGGCGCGTCTTGGGAGACCCTATCCGCATGCACATCCGGTCTTGGCTCACCTCGCCAGCCGCCAGCGACAGGATAACCTGGCCGTAGTCGTCCTCGTCCTCGACGACGAGGAACTCGCGGGTCATGCCGACGCGGAGGACCTCAAGGGGCTGCAGCGGCGCAAGACAAGTGGCCTCAGGTTTCCGGCCCTCAATGCGCGTGCATGCGGCCATTGCGCACCCACCGTCTTGAGCTTGGCGAAGCTGCACTCTGACAGAGGGATATGCCCGCTCCACTTCTGCCCGATCTCGCAGTAGGCTCCGTCCTCGTCGACCTCGTAGATAGTGCCCGCCACGATGTCTCCCACCTTGAGCTCCACGTCGGCCGCGTCAATCATCTCCTCGACCTCTGCGTACATATCCGCAAACTCGTCGTCGCCAAACTCTGCGTGCGATGCATGGGCGTGAGGGTTGGGTGCATGCATGACCTCTGCGAATATATCCGCAAACTCCTCGCCAAACTCTGCGTACAATGCATGGACGTGAGGGTTGGGTGCATGGACGCAAGGTGCAGACGATGTTGCGGCTGCCAAGGTAGAGGAGGAGGCGTGAGCGAAGGGAGCGAGAGCAATTGCATTCACCATCGTAGTCGACCATCTCATCGAGGTCCTCCTCCTGCTCCTCGTCTCCCTTCATCATCCAGGACAGAAGCTGCTCCTGCGCTGCGTCCAGCTCCTCAACCTCGAGTTCGTGCACAAGCGCGAGATCGACCTCTGGCAGCTGGGGCCTCAGGGGCGCAGTCAGTGCCGCCACGTCGCCAACTGGTGCCATCGCCGCTGTCTCCGCTGCGTTCTCAATGGCTGCAACGCACACACGCAGGTTGCGTGCAGGCAGCTGCGGGGCCGGGCGCACAGCGCCACGGCAGGGCGCAGAGCCCGCCGTGAAGGCCGCCCTGCGGTACAGAGCGGACTGCATTGCTGTGTGCTGTGCCGGGGGTGGGAGGCAAGCAATTGGGTCCTTGCTGGGAGAAAGGCGACGGCGTGTAGAGGCTCTAACTTTAGTGGGCTGCCACACTTTAACAGCCCACACTAGTCTTCTACCCCCGTCCTCCCGCCTTCAATAGGGTCTCCCCGGGAGGGTACAGACTGAGATATAAGTGCTTGAACGCAAGTGCATAGAAAATCCACGCATACGCGCGTGCCGGCCAGGGTTGCCAGGGGGCGGGGGGTCAGCGTACTGACCGGTAACGCGGTTGCAACACGGGGAGCGGAGGGAGCGCATTTTGCAACTGAGTGTCAAAACCATAGCGAACAACTCACTCAGTTCTTGCTGGATGTAAGACCCAAGCGGTGCTTAAGGAGTAGAGTGCTGCGGCGGGTGTGCTACCAGCCCCGCTTCCAGTGGTTTGGGGGAGGGCTTTCTGGTCCCTTCATGGTTTTATACCTTGGGCCCGCCCTCCGGCCACTGGAGGGGTTGGGTGTGGAGCCTGCACTGTGGTGCTGCTTGCTTGGCGCCCGCCACGACGTGGTTGGCGCTACCGTGGGCTGCTTTAGTAGCTTTACCTTTTTGGTGGGCCTCGTGCCTGCTCTCTTAAGTCCCGCTGGAGCTTTGGAACCGAACGTGTGACCGCCGGCAGTGGATTGTAAAACAACTTCATCATGCTTAAGGAAATCCCTGGTTACATTTTGCATAAGTACTCTGCGTGTGTGGCGCACTCGGAGCGCTTCTTCGCCAAGCTCCAGACAGTGGGTGCGAGACCGACCTGTATCTAAGGTCGGGTTGCATGGTACGTACCGTGTCCTGTGTACTGTCAGGACGCTGGGGCGTTTACTGCAGTGCGCGGTGGGGGCAGCACAAGACGCCTTTTACTTGCCTTTTACTTGCCACACAAAAGAATGCCACAGAGAGAGAGTAGTGTTTCACATCCACTGCCGGCGGTCACAATCAGTTACAAAGTTCCAGCGGGACTATCAGGCACAAGGCCCACCAAAAGGTCAAGCTACAGAAGTAGCCCACAGTAGCGCCCTCCACACTAGGTGGTGGGCGCCAAGTAGCAGCACAGGCCACAGGCACCTCACCAAAGCCCCTCCGGCGGGTGGAGGGCAGCCCAAGGTATAAACCATAAGGGACCAGAGGCCGTCCCCCAAACCACCAGAAGCGGGGCTGGTAGCACACTTGCCGCAGCGCTCTGCCCAGCGACCACACTGCACCCGCCACCGCGCGCGTGTGGCGCCACCTCCCCTTCAAACACACCCCCAGAGGGGGTGCAACTAGCAAGCAGGTGCAGCCACCCGCTCGCCGTCGACCACGAGGCATGCGCGGTGGAACTGCGCCCGCTTGCCCGCAGCCTTGGCGGCAACGAAAGCGGGCCACAGCGCCTGGTGACGCGCCACCTCGCGGTCACTGAGGACGTCGAAGACCGCAGCCGACGGGTCCACGCAGCGGCGCAGCGCGTGGCACCAGCGCACAACGGTGTCGGCCACGGCGTCAGACGCCACGGTGAAGAGCACATGCAGCACGCCGCCCACGCGCGGCTCCACACCAATGCCCCCGACGGCAGGCTTGGCGTTGAGGAGCGACGCGGACACGACCCCTCCACCAGCCGGCTGCGCCCGCTTAGAGGCCGGTCACACTGGGATTCCGTTACGGTTTGGCACCCACGTTAGGCTCCACGTTAGGCATGACCTAACGTGAAAACGACAGCTGGTCACACTCGGTTTACGTTAGGGGCCAGTGTGGAAAACCGCCCGCACTGGATTCGCTCTCGCTGCCCTCCCCCTCCCCAGTAGAGGACCCCTCGTCGTCGACAATGCCATCGCCGGGGCGCGGGCCTCGTGGGCGCAGAGATTCGTGGCGGTCAACGGAGGTTGACGGCCCCGCGCCCCGCGCCCCGCGCCCTCGCGACGCGGACGCTCGTCTCTCCCCCTGTAACAGCTCGATGCGGGGTCCATGCGGCCGCCCAGGGGCGGGGTTGGGTGGGAGGCGTAACGTGAAAACCTAACTTGGGGGGGGGGGCCAAGTTAGAATTTGCACCTCACGTTAGGTTTCCGCTAACCGCGACCAGTGTGACCGGCCCCAGGTTTGCGAAAATCTAACCGTAAACGGACGCCAGTGTGACCGACCTCTAAGAGATCGCATGCACGAGGCGCACGAGATCCGTAGCTAGGCGGACGGGCAGGCTGATGCCGTCCTTGGCGGCGTCAGCCATCTTCTCCACCGCAGCCGCCACCGCCGCCGCCGCATCGGTGTCACCTCCGCCGCCACCGTACGCGACGAGCCTGGTGGCAGCTGCCACAGCCTACAGATGAGATGATGAGAGTTTTACAATCCACTTCTGGCGGTCACACGTACGGTTCCAAAGCTCCAGTGGGACTTAGAGAAACAAGGCTCAAGGCCCACAAAAGGTCAAGCTACAAGTAGCCCACGGTAACGCCATCCACACTTGGTGGCGGGCGCCAAGCAAGCAGCACCACTGTGCAGGCTGCACACCCAGCCCCTCAAATGGCCAGAGGGCGGACCCAAGGTATAAAACCATGAAGGGACCAAAAAGCCCTCCCCCAGACCACCGGAAGCGGGGCTAGTAGCACACCCGCCGCAGCACTCTACTCAGCGACCACACCGCACCCGCCACCGCACGCGCGTGGCGCCACCTCCCCTTCAAAAAAAAACCCAGAGGGAATGCCATCTAGCAAGCAGGTGCAGGCACCCGCTCGCCGTCAACGACGAAGCGCGCGCGGTGGAACTGCGCCCGCTTCCCCGCAACCTTGGCGGCGAGGAAAGCGGGCCACAGCGCCTGGTGCTGCGCCTCCTCGCGGTCACTGAGGACGTCGAAGACTGCAGTCGAGTCCACGCAGCGGCGCAGCTCGTGGCGCCAGCGCACGACAGTGTCGGCCACGGCGTCAGACGCCACGGTGAAGAGCACACGCAGCACACCGCCCCCGCGTGGCTCCACGCCGATGCCCCCGACGGCAGGCTTGGCGTTGAGGAGCGACGCGGACACGACGCCACCATCAGCCGGCTCCCGCCGGCCGGTGCCGCCGTAGAGGAAGCGCACGACATCCGTAGCCAGGCGGACGGGCAGGCTGGTGCCGTCCTCGGCAGCTGCAGCGATCCGCTCCGCCGCCGCCGCCGTCGCCTCCTCTTCATCCATCCGCCTGCCACCGCCCGCGAGGAACCAGTTGGCGCCGCGTGCCACCGGGATGGACAGCACGAAGCTGCGGCGCAGCGACGTGTCGCCCACACGCGACTTGCCCCCCCCCCCCACCCCACTCCCTTCTCGCACATGCATACACCAACCGACTGGACTGTCAACTTCATCAGATGTCATCAAATACCTAGCGCGTTGAATAATTCAACACACAATAATTCAACACAAAATACTAGCACAGGACGTGCTCGCAATCCTACAGCTCCTTTGTTATTTTGAGGCAGTTAGTAGTGGTAATACTAGTGGTGGTAAGAGAGTCGCAGATCGGGGGCTTGAGAGTCGCAGATCGTGGGCGTTACGGGATGGACTCCACACAACGAAGGATGACACTGCATGCAAATAACGCGTCCCTCTTGCTGCGCCCCCGCACCGTTGGCACCCCCCACGATCACAATGTCCGCTCAGATGCTGGGCCGCTCCCGCCCGATGGCTGCGCCGCAGCAGCAGGCCAGGGCGCCCGTGCGCGGTGGTGAGCATGCATGCGCTGCCACCCCTGCCACGTTGTGCGCCACTGTCGTCGCTTGCTGCTGACGCGTGTACATGCAGGTGCACAGCACGGCGCCTCGCCAATTGAGGGTGCACACGCGCACCCCCCTAGTTGGACGGTGTGCGCCACCTCGGTTTGCCCCATCATGCAGGCGCTGTGCGCTGCAACGCCGCCGCCGCAAAGCGCGACGCGTCTCAACGCATCGTGATCACGGGCATGGGTCTGGCGTCGTGCTTTGGCTCCGACCCGGATGTCTTCTACGCGAAGTGCGTGTGACTGGTGACGATTGATCGGATGGCCGCGCGAGCGCAGCGCACGCCGCATGGGTGTTTTGAACATGCTGTTGTGCGAGGGTGGGGTGTCCCACGACCGTCGGGGACCAGCACAGCACTGGCCAGGGGCACAGCCCCCTGATCGCCCGCGCAGCCGCCCCCATGCATGCATGCATGGATCCATGGCGCACCCCACGACCCCTGGGCTGCCCAGCACTCGCAGCCCCAGCCCACACGCCAATCTCGTGCGCTCAACACTCATGATGGTTAGCCCCTCACCGCTCTGATGAGTAGTACGCACGCATGCATGCGATGGCATGGCGACACCCCAGCACGCACACGCCCCGTGCGCCCCGAGCCCTGACGAGCCACCAACCAGTGCCCACTCCCCTGCACCCCCTAGGGTAAGAGCTCCCAAGCCGATCCCAACCCAACGCACCTCCACCTCGCAACGCAGACGTCCCCACCACGCAGCGCAGGCGTCTAGCAATGGAACCTACTGCCCCCCGACCACCACCACACACACACTCCTGAGCATGCGTTGACCCCGCGTACGTGCAACGCCGGCTGCTCTGCTGCGCGTCGGGAGTCTGAAAGAGTAGGGAAGACACCACCGAGTTCGCCTCTGGCGCTCTCATGCGCATGTGCGGGCCCTGCACCCACGCACGTGTGACCACTGCCGATCCACGCACGTACAACCACCCCCAGAGACTCAAATCCCCCAGCAGCAGACCCCCCCCCCCTCCAACGCAAACAGCAAAAGGGGGCGGAGCTGGCTGCCACTGACGCATTCAGATGCGCACACAAGCAGACTAGTTTGTCCCCCACACCACGCACCCCACCCCACCCCGCCCCACCCCACGCTACCCCTCCGCCGCCCCACGCAGGCTGCTCGCCGGCGAGTCGGGCATCCGCAAGATCACCAAGTTCGACGTGTCCGAGTTCCCGACGCAGATCGCCGGCGAGATCGTCAACTACGACTGCGAGGGGTGAGCAGCCCTACCACATCCCCGGCGCCTGAGGCGGCGCCTCACTCGCCTGGACCCTGGACCCTGATTAGAACCCTGATTAGAACCCTGACTAGAACCCTCTTTGAACGGTTACACGCGCGCTATTCGCAATCGGTGGTCCAGCTGCTTCCGCGGCTGCGGCTGGCGCCTGTTGCGTGTGCGCATGTCCACCGCCTCGGGCGTTACGACTTGGCTGGGGCTGCGGTGAGGCAGTGTGGATGTGGGTGGTGGTGCGGGTGTCGGTGTGGCCATGGAAGTGAAGCACCGGGTCGAGAAGAACGGTGACGCTACTAGCAGGGGACGGGCAATGGCCCCATGCTCTGGGTGTGAGAGCGAGTCGAGATACTTCCCGACGCAGACCGCCGGCGAGGTTGTTTACTACGGCTGCGAGGGGTGAGCAGTGTGGATGTGGGCGGGGAAGGGAAGCACCGGGTGTGGGTGTAGGGGTGGGGGGGTGTAAGTGTGGCCAGGGTGTGGCAACGGTGTGGAAGGGAAACACCGGGCCGAGAAGAAGGATCAAGTTAATAGGGGGGGGGGGGACGGGCAACGGGCCTGTGCTCTGGGTGGGAGCGCATGTCGAGAGGGTTCCCGACGCAGATATCACCGAGCGGGATCGTTAGCTAGGAGCTCCCTAGAGCTGCGATGGGTGGGCACTGCGGATGGCCGCGTGGGCGCCGGTTGGCCAGGGGGCACACAGGGTTGAGGAGAAAGTTGTAAGAATACCCCCCACACACACACACACACGTGTGTGCGTGCGTGCACGCACACGCACACGATGGCCGCGTGGGTGCCGGTTGGGGTTGGGGGCGCACACGGGGTCGAGGAGAAGGTGTAGTTAGAGCACACACACACGTGCACGCACACGCACACACACACGTGTGCGCACACACGCACACGCACGCAGCCTCATCGGTGGTGGTATGCAGGCTGAGGGGGAGCACACGACCAATACGACGGGCGTAGTTAGGCATACACACACACACGTGTGCGTGCGTGCGTACACATGCACGCGCGCACATACACACAAGCACACATGCACACACACACACACCTGCACACACACACACACAGAGAGAGAGAGAGATCGTTACAGAGAACTCTGCACGGCAGACCTAGATAGGCTGTTTCTAGTCATCAATTGAGGAGATTCCGTTTGAAGGCGGGAGACCAACCGTGCGCCAGCAAGAGGGTGAACAACCTTATTCGTAAAGCAGTGGGGGAAAGGGGCAGTGGCGGTCATTGACGGCTGTGTTCGTCAATCCGCCTCGACTGAGTTTAAACTAGGTGTCGGCAGAAAGACTTCCACAGTTGTGGAAATCATGCTAAGATGATCCACTCGGTGGTGACTCGCTCGGCGAACTCGGGCGCTCGGGGATGTCGCGTGTGAAGTTGAAGAGATGGATGTTTGCGGAGGGCGTAGAACGTGACGGAGTGGGCGCAAAAGTCACCGGCGTGAGCCGGAAGAAGGTGATGGCGCCGCCTGCATAGAGCGAAGTCGTGTCCGAACAGCGGTAGTTGTGCAAGTGGGAGGCAGTGGGAGGGAGGCAGCGGGAGGGTAGTCGGAGGGAGAGGGTGAGGGCGGGGGAGGGTTAGGAGGGGCGGGGGGCACAGGATGGGGTGGGGTGCAGTGGGGATGGAGGGGTGGAAGACAGGAGAAGGGAGGGAGGAGAGGGGAGAGAGGAGGGAGCCACACTGTGGCCCGGCCACATGGCGCATACATAGGCGCTGGTAGCATTGGGGGGGGTGCATGGGGTGCATGTGCGCGCATGGGGCGCATGGGGAGGGGCAACTCCATGTGACGAGCATGTGGGTATATGGAGGTCGACGGGGCAGCAGTGGGATAGGCGGTGGGTCTCTTGAGGTGGGGCGTGGGGTCGAATGAACGACTGGGCGGTGGGCGGTGGGCGGGACGGTGGCGGCTGGAGGAACTCGGTAGCTCAAGTTGAGCGCTGGCTTGGGCCGCATGGCGGTCGAGGTGATGGCACTGAGATACCTGGGCTCCGTTGTCTGAAGCTGCAGAGCTGCGGGGGGAGGGAAATCTGTGCGGTAGGGCGACACGTGTTTTTTGCCATGTGGAGGGCGTGCGAGAGAGTGCGGATGGACTGAGTTCCTGGATGCATGCGTCGACTGGCTGCTGAATTGGCAGCCTGACGACAGGGGCGTACAGAGGAGGAGAGGCGGCGAGAATCGGCGGCGGCATGGGTGAAGGGGGGTCGACGTAGGCGGCGGCGATGACTGCGCGGGCGCAGCGCCCACGCACACACACACACACATGCACGCACACACACACACCATCAAAGGCGTCTGACTGCGCGGGCGCAGCGCCCACACACACACACACACACATGCACGCACACACACACACACACACATACGCATGCACACACTCACACACACACACACACAGCCTCATCGATGCCAAGAACGCTCGCCGCTATGACGCCTGCCTCCGCACAAACACGCATGCACACACACACACACACACACACATGCACACACACACACACACACATGCACATACACGCACACATGCGCACACACACACACACACACACACACAAACATGCACACACTCGCACACACACACACACACCATCAAATACGTCCGACGGACTGTAAAGTATACCGCACCCACACATCACACACGCGCACACGCATGCACAAACGCACGCAGCCTCATCGACGCCAAGAACGCTCGCCGCTACGACGACTGCCTCAAGTACGCTGTCGTGTCCGGGCGCAAGGCGCTCATCCAGGTGTGTGTGTGCGTGTGAGAGTGTGTGTGTGTCTGTGCATGCGTGTGTATGTGTGTGTCCCCACAGCGACGACTGCTCAAGTACGCTGTCGTGTCCGGGCGCACGACGCCCATCCAGGTGTGTTTGTGTGTGTGTGTGTGTGTTTGCGTGTGCATGGTCGAGTTTGCAGTCTGTCGGGCGCCTTTGATGGCGTGTGTGTGTGTGTGTGCATGTGTGTGTGTGTGACAGTGATGTCAACAGACGGTACGCGGATGCGTGCGCTGCGAGGGAGGGTTGTTTGGCGTGACCCCCTTGTCACGCGGGAGCGCAATTGTGTAGATTTTCACACTTTCGCGTGTTAAGATCGACCCCAATCGTTCCAAAGCGGTCCTGCGGGGCTGGTTCTGCGTCACAAGACCGCCATCCGCCAAATAACTTTTGGCATCACTGGTGTGTGTGCGTGCGCGTGTGTGTGTGTGTGTGTGTCCTCACAGCAACGACTGCCTCCGTCGTGTGCCCCTGCCCGCACGCACACACACACACATACTCTGCCACACACGCACGAATTGCCTGCCCCCCTCTCCCCCCTTGCCAAGCTCTCCTTGCCATGGCTTCCTAAACGAATTGCCTGCCCTCCTGACTGCAATCCTGGCCACTGAATGCGCATGCTGGCCGCGACGAGGAGCGGTTCCCCATGGGCTGTGCCTGCTTTCCACCAGCTGCCCACTCCACACCCTGCGTCCCACACTTCCCACTTCTCATAGGTCGGGCCTCAACAAAGAGCGCTGCGCCCCGAGGGCTGTGCCTGATCCCCGCCCCCACTCTTCAGCCCTGCCCACTCCCACGCCAGTGATTCCCCTGCGAGCCGTATACCGCTCCGAGCCGGATTTCCCATTTCCTTAGAAAACCACCCCACACTTAGTGGGAGAGGGCGTAGAGCGGTGCGTTGGAAAGCTCGTGCCGAGAACAGCACAACGGCATGCGTTGCATGAATACCCGCTGTGTATTGTGCCTGGTATGAGCGGTCAAAGTTGCTGGAGCCGGCAAAAAACAACTACTAAAATCCTTCCCAAAGACCACTGTCCCACGCCCCCCTGGATGTAGTCGTTGAGTGCAATCATTGAATGCAACCACTGAATGCAATCACCGCGTGCAATCTGTGAATGCGTAGGAGGCCTCCTAGGCCGGCCTCGACGAGGGGCGCTGCCCGGAGGGATGGGCCTTCTACCTAGCTACCTCCTACTGCCCACGCCCCCCCCACCGCCACCACCACCACCATCCCCTGAATGCTGTCATTCCGTGCAGTCATTCAATGCAGTCACTGCATGCAATCTTTGAATGTGTAGGCCGGCCTCGACAAGGGGCCCCGCCCCGCGGTCTCCACTTCTCCCTAAGTCCCACCCTGCAGCAACAGCAACATCGGCTTTCCACCAGCAAAGACACGCTGCAGTCCTTGTACCACCCCCTAAACCCCAACACCCTCAACCCTAAACCCTAACGCCTGGACCTACCTACCCTTTCCCTCTTCACACTTCACACACACCAGTCTGCACGCGCACGCACGCACACATGTGCAGACTGGCCTAAACAAGGAGCGCTGCCCCGCGGTCACTACCTTTCCCCCGTCTTCCTCCCACCCTTGTTTCAACCCTTACCTTAAAAGGGGTGCCCTTACCCACGTGCTACCCTCTTGACACACACACACACTCAACACACACACACACACGCACACAAATGTGCAGGCTGGCCTCGACAAGGAGCGCTGCCCCGAGGGATGGGCCAAGCTCGACGTGCAGCGCGTCGGATGCCTCATCGGAACCGGCATGGGCGGGCTCACGGTCTTCCAGGTAGGGGACACACACACACACGCACACACACACGCACACACACATGCACGCGTCGGAACCGGCATGCCTCATCGGAACCGGCATGGGCGGGCTCACGGTCTTCCAGGTGGGTGCATGCTGGCGCTCACCTTGGGTGCATGCTGGCGCCCACCTTAGGTGCTTGCTGGCGCCCACCTTGGGTGCTTGCTGGCGCTCACCTTGGGGTAGTGGGGGGGGGGTCAGGGCGGGGGGGGGCTATGTACAGACCTGGGGAGAGAGGGACACGGGAGGGGGGGGGGTCGTTATCGAGACCAATCTGTAGGCAGCCGCACTAGGAATCCCTGGATTCTCACACGCGCGTGCACACACACATCCACACACACACGCACACAGGACGGTGCCGCCAACCTCGTGACCAAGGGTTATTTATCACACACACACACACACACACACACACAGGACGGTGTTGCCAACCTTGTGACCAAGGGCTACAAGAAGATGTCGCCGTTCTTCATCCCCTACGCTATTACCAACATGGGGTCGGCGCTGCTGGCGATCGACCAGGTGTGTGTGTGTGTGTGTGTGTGCGTGTGTTTGTGTGCATGTGTGTGTGCGCGTGTGTGTGTGTGCGCCATCACCAACATGGGGTTGGCGCTGCTGGCGATCAACCAGGTGCGTGTGTGTGAGTGTGTCACCAGCATGGGGTCAGCGCTGCTGGTCGACCAGGTGTGTGTGCGTGCGTGGGTGTGCGCGTGTGTGTGTGTGTGTGTGCGTTTGTGTTTACGCCATCACTAACGTGGGGTCGGCGCTGCTGGCGATCGACCAGGTGTGTATTATTTATTTATTATTGTGTGTATTTGTGCGCGTGGTGCAGAAAGGTGGCGCAGGAAGGCGTGACGCGGATGCATGCGTCACACCAGATGGTTGTTTGGCAAGACGCCGGGGCGCGGAACACGACGCGTTTTTGTGTGGGAAGTGAGAAAGTCTACAATTTCGCACGGTTGCGACAAAAGCTCGACCCCAATCGCTCCAAAGCGGGCCTGCGGGGCTGGTTCCGCGTCACATGACCGCCATCGTGCCAAAAACGTTATGCATCACTGACGCACACACGCACACAGACACACCCATAGGGATTCATGAGCCCCGACTCCATCTCTCTCTCCCTCTCTCCCCCTCTCTCTCTCTCTCTCTGAGTCTCCCTTATCCTCTCAGTCTCCCTCTCTCTCTCTCTCTCTCTGTCTTGTCTCCCTTCACTCTCTCACTCTCTCACATGCGCACACAGGGATTCATGGGCCCCAACTATTCCGTCTGAACCGCCTCTCGCTCTCCCTCTCTCCTTCTCTCCTTCTGACCCACTCTTCACTCTCACACTCACACACTCACGCACACGCACGCACGCACACACACAGGGATTCATGGCCCCAACTACTCCATCTCCCTCTCTCTCTCTTAGTCTCCCTCTCTCCCAGTCGGTCTCTCTCTCTCTCTCCCTGTCTTGTCTCTCTCACTCTCTCACTCTCTCACACTCACATGCGCACACAGGGATTCATGGGCCCCAACTACTCCATCTCCACCGCGTGTGCCACCGCCAACTACGCGTTCCACGCTGCCGCCGGACACATTCGCAACGGCGAAGCCGACGTGATGGTGCGTGTGTGTTTGCGTGTGTGCGCATGTGTGTGTGTGTGTGTGTGTGTTTGAGCGTGTGTGCGCGTGTGTGTGTGTGTATGCGGGTGCGGGTTCGCATGTGTGTGGGTGTGTGCGCATGTGTGCGGGTGTAGAGGGGTGTGCGTGTGTGTGCGTCAGTGTGGGTGCGCGTGGGTGTGGGGGTGTGCGCATGTTGATGTTTGTGTGTTTGTGTGTGTATCGGACAAAATGATGCTGTCAAAAGATGGAGATGGCCTCAACCCACCAGAGCTCAAAGCCCACGTACTTGGAGTCGTGTGGGTGGGTGGGTGGGTGGGTGGGTCTGTGTGTTTGTGGCGATGCATGTCACAAGTGCACGCGTGTGCATGCTCGCACTTGGGGTCCTGTGTGTGTGTGCGTGTGTGAAACCCGCAACGGCTTACGCAAGCACACGTGTGCCCTCGTGACACGCACTCGAACGCAAACACAAAACACACACACACGCACGCACACTCCCACGCAAGGCGGTGTCGGTCGTGCTTGCTGGTCTGGGCGGCTGCGTTACGTGCTGCGCGCGCACACACACACACACACGCAGGTGGTCGGTGGTGCGGAGGCGCCCGTCATGCCTGCCGGCCTCGGCGGCTTTGTCGCGTGCCGCACACACACACACAAGCACACACACACGCACGCACATGCACACACACGCACGCACGCAGGTGGTCGGTGGTGCGGAGGCGCCCGTCATGCCCGCCGGCCTCGGCGGCTTTGTCGCGTGCCGCGCGCTCTCGACGCGCAACGACGAGCCCACCAAGGTGCGTGTGTGCCTGTGCGTGTGTGTGTGTGTGTGTGTCGTGCCAGTTGTGTGTATGCATGTGTGTGTGTGGCGTGCCAGTTGTGTGTATGCATGTGTGTGTGTGTGTGTGACCCCCCCTATGTGTGTGTGCCTGTGTGTGTGTGTGTGACCCCCTATGCGTGTTTGTGTGTGTGTGTGTGCGTGTGTTGGGCCCATGGGGACCCTCTCGTAATTGCACATACGGCTGACCAGTGACACGCTAGCGAACAAACCTGCTCACTCGACACCACCGACTTTGCCTGACTTGATGCATTGCAGTCATAGCAACAGTAACATTGGCTTTCCAGCAAGGACGATGTTCTTGTCCTAGGGCGGAAGCCACCAGCCGGCTGCCTGCCAACGCGTAGTCCTAGAGCAAAAAGACGCCTTGCAAGAAGACAATACACCAAGTAACCCCCCCCCCCCCCTCTCTCTCTTGAACGCAGGCTTCGCACCCGTGAGACACTGGCCACGACGGCTGTGTGATGGGCGAGGGCTTTTTCCTCAACCCCAAACCCCAACACACACACACACACACGCATAACACACACTTTGTCTCACACACGCACACACACACACACACACACTCGCAGGCTTCGCGCCCGTGGGACACTGGCCGCGACAACTGTGTCATGGGCGAGGGCTTTTTCCTAAACCCCAAACCCCAACACACACACACACACACGCATAACACACACTCTGTCTCACACACACACAGGCTTCGCGCCCATGGGACACTGGCCGTGACGGCTTCGTGATGGGCTTTTTCCTAAACCCCCAACCCCAACACACACGCACACACCCACGCGTAACACACACTCTGTCTCACATACACACGCAGGCTTCGCGCCCATGGGACACTGGCCGTGACGGCTTTGTGATGGGCTTTTTCCCAAACCTCAAACCTTAACACACACACACACACACACAGAAAACACACACTCTGTCTCACACACACACGCAGGCTTCGCGCCCATGGGACACTGGCCGTGACGGCTTCGTGATGGGCGAGGGCGCGGGCGTGTTTGTGTTCGAGTCGCTCGAGCACGCCGAGAAGCGCGGCGCCAACATCATTGCCGAGTACCTGGGTGGAGGCATCTCGGTGGGTGGTGGTGTTGGGGTCTCGCATGGTGGTTAGGCTCTCCCGCTCATAGTGTTAACAACGGTCACGCCCTAAGGTCTAGAGGTCTTAAGGCGGCATGTTGGTGCCCAGGGCTGTCAAGGGTTAATTAAGGAACAGATACGCGAGCCAAGAAGCGCGGCGCCAACGTCACATTGAGTGCCTGGGTGGGGGCATCTCGGTGGGTGGTGTCAGGATCTAGGGTTCGGGGTTAACTGGCAACTCAGTGGGGGCCAGGGGAGGGGGGGGGGCGCACAGGCACAGAGGCACGCACAGACGCGCGAGCGGAGAGGCGCCAACATCATTTTGCCGAGAACATGATTTTGCCGAGAAACTGGGCGGAGGCACCTCGGTGGGTGGTGGTGTTGGGGTCTAGTGTAAGGGGTCTACCCAAGGAGGCGTGTTGGTGGGTGGTTCAGGGCCTTGGATTAAATAAGGAACAGATGCGCGAGCGGAGAGGCGCGGCGCAAACATCTTTTTGCCGAGTACCTGGGCGCAGGCATCTCGGTGGGGCGGGCGGCCACAGAGGCACAGGGTCCGTCTCTCTCGCCCGCACTCTCCCGCGCTCTCTCTCTCGCGCACTCGCGCACTTACTCTCGCACGCGTGCGCACTCTCTCTCTGTCTATCTCTCTCCCTCTCTCTCTCTCCCTCTCTCCCTCTCTTTCTCCCTCTCTCTCTCCCTCTCTCTCCATGTCTCTCTCTCACACACACACGACACACGCAGTGCGATGCGTACCACATGACTGACCCTCGCAAGGACGGGCTCGGCGTCGCGACGTGCATCCAGCACGCGCTCAAGGTGTGTGTGTGTGTGTGCGTGTGTGTGTGTGCGTGCGTGTGATGATGGATTTTGCAGTCGTGCGTGACACACCCAACAGGCAGCGTATTCGACTTCGTGTGTGTGGTTGGCAGGATCGGCTGTGTGCTGCGTACTTTGCGCTGCGCTGTGTTGACCGACGTGCATCCAGCCCGCGCTCAAGGTGTGTGTGTACGTGCGTGTGGTGATGGATTCTGCAGTCGTGTGTGACGCACCCAACAGGCAGCGTGTTTGGCTCTTTTGAATGTGGTTGACAGGATCTGCTGTGTGCTGTGCGCTGTGCTGTGTTGACCGACGTGCATCCAGCCCGCGCTCAAGGTGTGTGTGTGCGTGCGTGTGGTGATGGATTCTGCAGTCGTGCGAGACGCACCCAACAGGCAGCGTGTTTGCCTTCGTGTGTGTAGTCGACAGGATATGCTGTGTGCTGCGTACTGTGCGCTGTGCTGTGTTGACCGACGTGCATCCAGCCCGCGCTCGAAGTGTGTGTGTGCGTGCGTGCGTGTGATGACGAATTCTGCAGTCGTGCGTGACGCACCCAACAGGCGGCGTGTTTGGCTCTTGTGAATGTGATTGACAGGATCTGCTGTGTGCTGCGCGCTGTGCGCTGCGCTGTGCTGAGGCGACGTGAGCCCAGCACGCGCGCAAGGCGACCTCGCACGCATGTTGGCAAGCGCGCATGTGCGCTGGCAGCAATCCGCGGACTCTCAAGGCGCCTCTTGCAGCGCGTGCGCACGCGACGCCCGCGTTTACGCTCGCCCCGCCCACCGCCACCACACTTGACTCTGCCTCTGTCCCTGCCCTGTTCAACATCACCAAGGCGACCTCGCACGCATGTTGAAAAGCGCGCCTTTGCGCTGGCAGCAATCCGCGGACTCTTAAGGCGCCTCTTGCAGCGCGCGCTTGCAACGCCGGCGCGCGTTCACGCTCGCCCTGCCGACCGCCACCACACCTGCCTCTGCCCCTGTCCCCGCCCTGCTCAACAGCACCAAGGCGACCTCGCGCGCATGTTGGAATACGTGCCTGCGCGCTGGCAGCATCGTGCGGACTGCAGCGTGCGGACTCTGATGGCGCCTCGTGCAGCGCGCGCGCACGCGACGCCCACGCCCACACGCTTGCCCCACCCACCGCCACCACATCTGACTCTGTCTCTGCCCCTGCCCTGCTGAACACCACCACCACTACGCCCACCACCACAGAACGCACGCATCGACAAGGAGCAGATCAACTACGTCAACTGCCACGCAACGTCGACGCTCGTTGGCGACATCGCAGAGGTCAAGGCGCTGCGCAAGGTGGGGGTTGCAGGTTGAGGTTTGTGTTTGACTTGCTGCAGTTTCGGGACGGGTGACTGTCAAGGCGCTGCGCAAGGGGGGGGGCTTGTTGCATGAGTGAATGACGTAACATCAACAGCAAAAGTAGCAACAAGAACAGCAACAACAAGAACAGCAACAACAACAGAAACAGCAGAAACAACAACAGAAACAACAGAGACAACAACCCTCGCTACACCCAACCCGCGTTACATCCCACCCAACCAGGTCTTCACGGACGACGACTTCAAGCACATCAAGATCAACGGAACCAAGTCGCTCATCGGGCACTGCCTCGGCGCGGCCGCTGGCCTCGAGGCCATCGCTTCGGTCATGGCAATCACGACAGGCTATGTGCACCCGACGCTCAACCAGGTGCGTTGCTTGCCTGCGTTGCTTTGGGGGCCTTGGGTTTGTCGGTTGTAGGGTTTGGGGGCTAGTTGGAGGGTGACGGGTCGAGGCCTCCAGGCGATCGTGTCCGTTGTGGCAATCAAGACGGGTTTTGTGCACCTGACGCTCAACCAGGTGTGGGTGTGTGTGCGTGCGGCGGTGTCATTCTGGGGGTCTGCACGAGAGCAACTGTCAATGCACACACACACACACACACACGGGCCTGTTGCGCCAACAATGGCGTCCTTCGGATTATAAAATTTGTCAAAATTGGCAAAATTTGGTGTTAAATTTACCAATTCAACACCAAAACTTGCCATTTTTTGCAATTCTTTACAATCCGCAGGCGCCAGGGGGCGGGCAGGCAGGGTTTTTTCAGACCCCATGCCTGTTTTTTTTCCAAAATCCCCCCAGCAGAAGACCCCCCAGGTACACTCCCCAGGTACACCCTGGCCTTATCTGTTGGAGCTGAAACTTGGTGTGCAGCTTTGAAGCATCATCCTCTTGCTATGGTTTCATTTGGAAGTTGTGCAACTCAATCCTACTCCTGACAAGGTCCGAGCACGCCACAAAATCGGCGAAGCTTCCCCCTCAAACGGGCGCGTCAACACGCACACACACACACACACACACACACGCGTGCACGCACAGCATTGGCACAACACGCAGGCACACACGCACACACACACACACACACGTGCACGCACAGCATTGGCACAACACGCAGGCGCACACACGCACACACACGCACACATGCACACACACGCACACACACACACACAAGCGCACCCGCACACACACACACACACAGTGCCCACCCCATGCGCGCGCACGCTGCATGCGCGCGCATGGCACAACGCATGGAGACACGCCACTCTCACAGCAGCACCTAGGAATGCACATGCAGTGCTGCAGTCGAGTCCCATGCGTTGAGGGTCATAGGGGGACGCGGGACTCGGTTCCGTAACCCATTCCGCAACTATCGGCCCCCTCACACCGCGCCGCATGGGCTCTCCCCTGCCCCTGTAATGCGATTGCAATCCGAACGCAAAACGTTTGGCGCGCGATCGACGCGGTGGGGAGGGGAGGAGAGTGAGCACGTCAGCCCGCGTCCCGGTCACCACCTCGAGATTGCCCCGAGATCGCCCCCCTTCTCTGCACGCAGCCCACACACCCACCCCAAGCGCGGTCCCATTCCATTTATGCAAATTTATGGCGAGTAAGCGGGGTGCGGGGGGCGACGCAGCGGCGATGTGCCTCAAACGCAGTGGCGGGCTTCGCGCAACACCAAGTTGTGATTAGTGTCCATGATCTTTTTACCCCCTCCCCCCCGCCCCTAGCCCCGCGCATCGCGGTTCGAAAGCCTTTGTCATGAGGTAATGGGCAGGGAGCCCAGGTATTGTGCGTTTTGCAAAAGCAACCTTAGGGGCTACGCTCCCTGAGGGGGGGCTTTGCCGAAAATTGGCTCAGAAGGCGGCCACGCGCCTCGGTGCAGCCCCAGACACCAAGGCCCCAACCACACCCTCCCAACCAACGCACCATATACATGACCATGCATTTGGCATCTGTGCCATAAGACGAATCCAACGCACCCACTCCCAGCCCAATCGGAGGTTTGCAGAGCATCCTCCCCTCAGGGGTGTGAACCGGTGGTCCACACCAGCTGCCCCACCTCCCACCCCCACACCCCTGCAATATGTATTGTGTGTGTGAGTGATCTGAGGGTGGATTTGGACTCGTCTTAACAAAAGGAATCCAACGCGCCCGCTCCCATTTCGAACGGAGGTCGAGTAGAAATTTACAAGATTTTTTTTTTAAGGACTCACAGGCCCCCCCCCCCCCCTCCCCGCGGCCCGTTTTTGTTATGGGTGTATATGGACATAACTAAGGGAGGGGAAGGGCATGGCGCCGGTCCGATGTGCAAATTCAAAGTTTTGGGGCATGGGGTCTGAAACTGACCTACCTGCCCCCCCCCCTGGCAGGCGCCGTGTAAAACTGGTGTAAATTTGGCCCAAATTGCCAATTTTGTTGTAAAATTACCACACCGCGACCAACGCTCCTCCCCACTCTGCCACTCCGCAGGGCACGCTTATCGAGGAGGTTGTCGGCATCGACACGGTGCCCAACGTGAAGAAGGTGCGTGGAGGGGGTGTGGTGGTGTGTGTGTTTATGTTTGTGTGTGTCGTCTCCCTCACCGCCTCCCTCCCTCCCTGCCACCCTCCCTCCCTGTCTCCCTCCCTGCCGCCCTCCCTGCCTCCCTCCCTGCCTCCCTCCCACCTTCTCCCCTTCCCTCCCACCCAACCTTCTCCCCTTCCCTCCCACCCAACCTCCCCCCGTCACACTCGACCCACTGTCCTGCCTCCCTCCCTCCCTGTGCCCCTGCCTTCCTCCCATCCCATCCCTCCTCCTCCCTCCCACCTTCTCCCCCCGCCTCCCTCCCTCCCTGCCACCCTGTCTTCACACCCAGCCCACTGCCCTGCGCGCGTCATAACACAGGCGCACAAGATCACCGCGGCCGTGTCCAACTCGTTCGGCTTCGGCGGGCACAACTCGTCGTGCATCTTCGCGCCGTTCGAGGCGTAAAGCCGCAGCAGTTGCATCAGTTGCGGCAGTTGCAGCGCCCACGCCTGTGTGTGTCACTCTAGCCAGGAGGCTGCATGGCACGCGCATGCGCGTGGGGGGGGTGGAGAAGGGGGGGAGTGGAGGAGGCTTAGTTCCTGTGTGTTGTTGGGGGAGCAGAGGGAGTGAGGCGTCACCTGGTGCGGCGTCACTGTAAGGAGTCCATACAGAGAGAATACGCGGGCTGTAACAGCCACGCATGTCAAGTAAGGAGTATGCACGAAGGGTGCTTATGTCAAACCAGCGAGTGGTTTGACATCTCGAGATCCGACCCTTTTGGAGCGGGGAAACCCACTCTCCGACTGCAAGGCCCAGTGGTTCAGTTTTTTCACACGGGCGCTATCATCATCGCGTGACAACACCCACTCGGTCGCCCTTGGAAGGGCGCACGGCGGCAGAGCACGGAGAGAGAGACGTTGTGGCCGCCTTCACAAGTGCGGCCGTCACACCCACATGCACAGCTTGGGAGACACAGGGACTGGAACAAGAGCTGGGATGCACACGCACCACCAAATAACAACAAAGTGTGCGTGCGTTTCAGCTAGATCTTGATCTACGCGCAGAACTCCAATCCAACAGCAGTCTTAGTCGTGTGTGCCTGCAGTTGGCGCGCGCAGGCCTAAGTTCCCGCATGCATGAGATGGACGGCAGCTCACGTTGGCGCAAACAACGCTTCGTGTGCACTTTAGGGGGTGCGTTCGAGGCGTGCCTGCCAGAATAGCTCGCGTGCGCCCCACCCCTCCATCTTCACCCCCCCACACTCATTTGCCATATGCACCCCACGAGGGATCCCCCGGTTCAATCGCTTCTCCAGGTGCTCGCAGCGAGATCCCACTCACAGATCCCATGCAGATCCCATGCGGGCACGTCACTCTTGCTGACTAGCCGGGAGCCGGGAGCAGAGTTGTTGCCGGGCGCAGAGTTGTTGGTCCATAGCAGCGAGTCCATGCGAAGATCTGGCAGCACGAGGCCTGGCTTAAGGAAGGGCTGGTTGAGACTCCATACGCACCACCGCCGCCTCTGACCAAAAAACTGGCACTGGTTTTCGCAATTGAGAGATCTCTTAGTGGATTGATCCAAAACTCTCATCAGTAGTGTTACAAATCCACTGCCGGCGGTCACAATCAGTTCCAAAGTTCCAGCAGGACTATCAGACAGCAGGCACAAGGCCCACCAAAAGGTCAAGCTACAAAGGTAGCCCACGGTAGCGCCACCCACACTAGGTGATGGGCGCCACGCAGCAGCACAGGCCACAGGGACCTCACCAAAGCCCTCTGAGAGTGTGAGATCTTCCGGTCGCCCACCCGCCATCGTACTTCACAACCCAGCAGTGCTGATGGATCCCACTCCCAACAAAGAAATGCGATACTTAGCAACAAAGGAAAGAAAAACACAAACAACACGATGATAACGAAGAAGCTTCTGGCTTGCCACACCCGCGTCCATACTGGTTCGCGCGCTCATGTTGCGCCCATCTACCCCCAATAGACGCAAGTGTTCCTTGGCTTGGTTTCGCAGGGTACCGCCCCCCCGCCCCCGCGGGTAGAGCAGAGAGCACAGGGCGCAGGGCGCAGCTGGTTGGTCGCGCGGTCAGAGGGGTCAGTCAGTGGAGAGGAGGAGGACCAGTATGGACGAGTTCAGGATCAGCATCCAGTCTCAGGTGGGTCCCTGGGTCTCTTGCAGGGGAGTGCGATGCACGGTCGCGCGGGCGGCGCTGATCCGAGCGCGCACTTGCATGGACTTGCATGGCGCAGAAGACAACGATATGTCACGCCTTGCCGAGTCTCTGGCGGTCTTGCTACGCGGCGGCACTGTCGGAGGCGCCGGCCGCAGTTGCGTCGGTGTCGGGCAAGCGGTCAGGGGGGGCGCTGGCTGCGCAAGAGCCAAAGCGGCCAGCGCAGTTGGTCAGGCCGGAGGAGTTTGAGATACGGCGGACTGGTATCCTCAAGGAGTGCCAGCGGCTGCTGAAACAGAAAGTGCTCAACCGTGCATCACTGGTCAAGTGGTTCCTCAAGCCGGTGGACCCCATTGCGCAGCAGTGCCCAAATTACTTTGTGGTAGTCAAGAACCCCATGGACCTGGGCACTGTGCGCGACAACCTCACCAAGGGCAGGTACCTCACACCGCTCGAGTTCAAGCATGACGTGGACCTGGTGTGGTACAACTGCATGCTGTACAACCTGGAAGGCTCCGAGCCAAACATCGCGGGCAACGAGTGCAAGCTTGTATGGGAGCGCGCATGGCGCGACTCTGGCATCGAGCAGCAGTGGGCGAAGATGCAAAACGAGTTCTACCCAGCGGTGAGGCCAGAATGGCATTCCCGCGCGCGGGCGGTGCATACACGCTGCCATGCGGGCCATGCATGGGGTGCATGGGCGCCATGCATGCATGCATGCATGCGACCATGCATGCGATCATGCATTCACCCCATGCGAGCACGCACGCGCTTGACAGGCACCCGCACACACGCTTGTGTCCGCACGTGCGCGCGTGCTGGGGTTGATGCATGGGCGCCGTGCGATCATGCCGCGTGCATCTTGCTTGCAGCCGTGCTCATGCCTGCAGCCTCATGCGATCATGCACGCGTGGCCCGCATGACCAGATGCACGCAGGCACGCATATGCCGGGGCCCACCCGTGTGACACGCGCACACGCCACACGTCACGTGTTAATCACCACCGGCGCAGCCGCTGCACACACGCACACACGCACACCTGCGGCACATGCATGCGCACACACATGGCGCACGCACTGCCGCTGCACACACACACACACACACACATACACACGACGCACGCACACACATGGCGCACACACTGCCACTGCACACATGCAGACACACGGCGCACACACACGCGCGCGCACACACACACACACACACACACACGACGCACGCACACGCATGGCGCTGCACACATGCAGACACACGGCGCGCACACACACACACACACACACACACACGCACACACACACGCGCGCACGCAGTCCCAGCCGCTGCACACTGCAGACACACGGCGCACACGCACGCGCGCACACATACACACACACATGCGCACAGTCGCAGTCCCAGCCGCCCATGCAGTCTGTGCTGCTGCACGAGCTCGTCGCGAGCGTGAACTCTGACCTCATGTCAGCGGTTCAGGAGCTGCCTACATCGCACGGCGGCGGCCCGGGCCACGACATGACGTTTGCCGACCGGCGCCGGCTGTCGATCCGGCTCTCGCGGATCACGTCGACCGATCTGATGGAGGAGGTGCTCGAGGTGTGTGTGTGTGCGCGTGTGTGTGCGCGTGCGTGTGTGTATGTGTGTGTGTGTGTGTGTGTGTCACACAGCGACGTTTGCCGACCGGCGCCGGCTGTAGATACGGCTCTCTCGCGGATCCAGTCGACCGATCTGATGGAGGAGGTGCTTAAGGTGTGTGTGTGCGCGTGTGTGTGCGTGCATGCTTGCGTGATGCTTGCCCCACTGAGGACTGCTCCACCACAAGCACACATTTGGCGCACGATTGGTCACCCGCCTCCAAACGGAATCCCCTCAATGGTGACCAGAAACAGCCTATCTGGGCCTGCCGTGCTGAGTTATCTGTAACGATCTCTCTGTGTGTGTGTGTGTGTGTGTGTGTGTTTGTGATGCTCGCCCCACTGAGGACCGCTCCACCACAAGCACACATCCCATGCATGCGCACCAGAAGTTCCGTTAAGGATCTTGGAAAAATGATGGCTCAACCAGGGCCTCAAGCTCATTTCGCCGATCTCAACCCGACCCGTCCCGAGGCGAATTTTGACGGGAAAAGTGTGAAAATGCCGTTTTCACACTTTTTCGGGTCGGCGCAATCTCAACCCGACGCGCCAGCCCAAATCGGCCAATCTCAACCCGAAAGTGCACTTTGTCGGGTTGCGGGTTGGCTAACGGAAACACTGATGCGCACTCGCTCATCAATGTTCTGACATATCACTGTGCACTCCCATCCCATGCAAGAACTCATGCATGCCCGTGCTTACTGTGTGCAGGTGTGTGTGTGCGACCACCAACACACCCACACCCACGCGACTGGCTGATGTGCCCTGCATGTGTGTGTGTGTGTGTGTGTGTGTGTGTGTGTGCGTGTGTGTGTTTGTTTGTGTGCGCGTGCGTGTGCGTGGGCGCGTTGATGACCAGAAGCAGCCTATATATCTAGGCCTGCCGTTCATAGGTCTCTGTAGGTTCAGGCTTCTCCTAACAAAATCTTTTTCTGAACCCTTTCCCCTAAACCCTTCACCCCTCTCTCCCTCCCTCTCTCTCTCTCTCTATTTCTGTGTGCGTGTATCACCATGCACCCATCCCACGCGTCTTCACAGGTGTGCGCGGCCGACCCTCGCGCGACCATGGCGGGCGGGGACGTGGAGGTCTCGCTCGACGAGCTCAAGGTGTGGAAACGGGAAAGTGTGGATGTGTGGAAACGGGGAAGTGTGGATGTGTGGGACGGGTCCGCATGCTCCGCGCACTCACTTACGCCCACACGCTCGCACCCCTCCCCCCCCCCTTCTCCCTCCCTCCACACGCACACACACACACACACACTCACACACACACACGCACCCCACCTCCAGGCATCAATGCTGTGGCGGCTGCAGCAGCTGCTGGACGCGCCCACACACTCGCACCCCTCCCCCCCCTCTCCCTCCACGCACAGACGCACACACACTCACACGCACACACGCACACACTCCCCCCAGGCATCAACGCTGTGGCGGCTGCAGCAGCTGCTGGACGCGCCCACACACTCGCACCCCTCCCCCCCCTCTCCCTCCACGCACAGACGCACACACACTCACACGCACACACGCACACACTCCCCCAGGCATCAATGCTGTGGCGGCTGCAGCAGCTGCTGGGTGCGCCCACACACTCGCACCCCTCCCCCCCCTCTCCCTCCACGCACAGACGCACACACACTCACACGCACACACGCACACACTCCCCCCAGGCATCAACGCTGTGGCGGCTGCAGCAGCTGCTGGACGCGCCCACACACTCGCATTCCTCCCCCCCCCCTCTCCCTCCACGCACAGACGCACACACTCACACGCACACACGCACACACTCCCCCCAGGCATCAACGCTGTGGCGGCTGCAGCAGCTGCTGGACGCGCCCACACACTCGCACCCCCCCCCACCCTTCTCCCTTTCTCCACGCACACACACGCACAGACGCACACACACACACTTACACACACACACGCACACACACACTCACACACATACGCACACTCCTCCCAGGCATCAACGCTGTGGCGGCTGCAGCAGCTGCTGGACGCGCCGCGCTCGTGGCCCGCCGCTGGCGCGCCCGCGTCTGCGGCAGCAGCGCGGCCGTCAACGAGCGGCGCGGACCAGTACGATGGGGGGGGACGAGCGGCGCCGGAGCGCGGGCGCGGAGGGGGGCAGCAGGTGTGTGTGTGTGTGTGCGTGTTTTGCATATGTGTATGCATGTGTGTGTGTGTGTGTGTGTGTGTGTCAAAAGGGGGGGCGGCGCGACCGTTGACGAGCGGCGCGGACCAGCACAACGGGGGCGGAGGGGCGGCGCCCGAGCGCGGGCGCGGAGGGGGGCAGCAGGTGCGTGTGTGTGTGTGTGTGTGTGTGTGCGTGTTTTTGTGTGGGGGGGGGGCGTGTCGAAGAGGGGGCAGCGCGGCCGTCAACGAGCGGCGCGGACCGGCGCGACGGGAGGCACGACGGGGGCACGATGGGGGGCAAGCAGGCGCGCGAGGCAGACACCACACACACACACACACACACGCGCGCACACTCACACACACACTCACACACAGCAGGGCGGCAAGCAGGGCAAGCAGGCGCGCGAGGCAGAGGCGGAGACCGCCGAGAACGCCGAGACGGCCGACACACCGCCGGACAACAGCGTGCAGTCAGGCGCGGGGTCGGACTCCGAAGGGGGGGACAACGAGGTGCGCATGCTTGTGTGTGTGTGTGGGGGGGCAACAACACCGCGCAACAACGGAGGTGTTGCATGGGGCGCAACGGAGGTGTTGCAACAACGGAGATGTTGCATGGGGCGCAACGAAGGTGTTGCAACAACGGAGGTGTTGCATGGGGCGCAACAGCGTGCCGAGTCCGGGCGCGGGTTCGGACTCCAAAGGGGGAGGGGAACAACGAGGTGCGCTTGCTTGTGATGGGGTTGTTGCAGCGCCGCAGCAACAGGGGTTGCAGCACCGCAGCAACAGGGTTGTTGTTTGGGCGCAACATCCGCTTGTCGCAACGTGTGTGTGCGGCGCGGAGTCGGACTCCGGGGGGGGGGGGGGGGGGGGAGCAACAAGGTGCGGGCTCGTGGGGGTGTTGCGCGGGGGTGTTGTGCCGGGTGCAACACCTGCCTGGCGCAACATCCGTGTGACGCAACAGCATGCAGTCGGGCGGGGTCGGACTTCGTAGGGGGGGACAACGAGGTGCGCTTGCTGGGGGGGGGGGGGGGGGGGGGTAGGCGGGGTGCAACACCCGCATGGCGCAACATCCGTGTGGCGCAACAGCGTGCAGTTCAGCACGTGCAACATCTCCTACACCCACACAAACACACCCTCCCCCCCCCCACCACACACACACACACACCACACACACATACACCAGCACACACCACCAGGTGCGAGGGTCGAGCCACTCTAGTGTGGAAAGTCCCCCCCCCTCCCCTGGTCACACGCAACAACCTCCACACACACGCACACACACACACACACGCAACTCCTCCCCCCCCACACGCACGCAACAACCTCTACACACACACACAGGACGCAACAAGCTCCTCCCCAAACACAACACGCAAACCTCCCCCCCACACACACACACCACGCGACAACCTCCCCCCACACACACACGCAACAACCTCCCCCCCACACGCAACACGCAACAACAACCCCACACACACACGCAACACCAGGTGCGACAGTCGAGCCACACTAGTGTTGACCCCCCCCCCCTCCCTCCCTCCCTCCCTCTGTCCACACGCAACAACCGCCACACACGCAGACACACACACGCAACAACCTCCCACACACACACAACACGCACCCCCCCGCACCCACACACAACACGCAACAACAACCACCCCCCCCACACACACACCCCACACGCAATAACCTCACACCCCACACGCAACAACCTCCACACACACGCAACACCAGGTGCGAGGGTCGAGCCTCGAAGATCCACACTACGGAGGGAAGCACCAATACGGCGGCGCGCGCGGTGGCGGCGGCGGGGACGGGCCAGGTGCTGTCGACCAGTCGGCGACCGGGCCAAAGGAGAAGGTGTGTGTGTTGGTGTTGGTGTGTGTGTGTGTGTTGGTGTGCGTGAGCTTGTCCTCTGCGCGCAAGGCCGACGTTGCCCCCTTTCCCAACCCCCCCAAACTCATCACTGGTCGTCGCACACACTGCCCGCTCTCACTCTCTCCCACTCACTCACTCACTCTCACTCTCTCACTCTCTCACTCCCTCTCTCACTCACTCTTTGTCAAGGACAAGCCCTCGGTGGGCAAGGCCGACGTCAACATCAAACGCTGCAAACTCGTCGTCGCACACACTGCCCGCTCTCACTCTCTCCCACTCACTCTTCTCACTCACTCACTCTCTCAGTCACTCTTTGTCAAGGACAAGCCCTCGGTGGGCAAGGCCGACGTCAACATCAAACGCTGCAAACTGGTCGTCGCACACACTGCCCGCTCTCACTCTCCCTTTCACTCTCTCACTCACTCTCACTCTCTCACTCTCTCAGTCACTCTTCGTCAAGGACAAGCCCTCGGTGCGCAAGGCCGACGTCAACATCAACGCTGCAAACTGGTCGTCGCTCGCGGCGGCGCCGTCAATGGCCGACGAGTCTGGAGGGGCGGGCGGGAAGGACGGGGGCGGGGGAGACAAGGTGGGTCCACACTTAGTCCACACCTCCACACCACCTCCCTGGCATGGAGTGGGCACCCGCACTTGGCCCTCAGAACCGTGTGGGGTAGTAGTATTTCTTCGCGGTTCGCCACAAAGGGCGACTGTGCCGGGGGGCTGTGTGTGATCGCCTCGCTGGCTGTAGCCTTTTCGGGTCTTTATGTTTTTACTCAGGGCCTATGCGCTTCCGTTAGGTTGCGCTGTCGATGGCCGACGAGTCGGGAGGGGCGGGCGGGAAGGACGCGGGCAGGGGAGACAAGGTGGGTCCACACTTAGCCCACACCTCCACACCACCTCCCTGGCATGGATGTACCGCAGCCAAGGCTGGGTGGCGGAGCTTCCGGTCGGATCGCAAAGCAGACGCACCACCCCATGGCTCTGCTGAGATAGACTGGCACTGGCGTGCCTGTGGGTCAGTCGGATAGCCGTGGTGTCAAGCAGTAGTAGCAACGGGCAGTAAGGCGTGACCGTATGCTGTCACTGCAGCTCAACAGGCTCCACCCTCCCCTACCCCATGGCACTACCACCGCCGCTGCCCTCTTAAGCACCCCTAAAACTAGCAGAGGCTAGGCTGTGCTTCGCTCGCACCCACTCTCTCTCCCTCTCTCTCTCTCTCTTTCTCACGCATGCACACACAGGTGCAAACTCCCCCAACACGCGCTCTGTCCCATCAGGACTCATGCAGGACCACGACGGCGGCGGTGACGACGTGTGGAAGAGCTTTCGGTCGATCGCGAAGCATACGCACCACCCGATGCTCTACCCTATGGTGGCAGCCACCACACACCCCTGACACCCCTGACACGAACCAGCCCCCCACACACCCCGTCACGCACAGGGTTGCACCATTCGACATTCGATGAGCATCGAATATCGAATGATCGAATACGAATGTCGAATGTCGTATATATATACGAACACCATTCGACGACGAGACCTTCACACTTTTCCACACTTTTTTGAACTTCGAGTTAAAGCTTTGTTTCGAACGATTCCGAAGGCTAGAAGCATCAGCGTGACACCAGGATTCTAGGACTTCTTTCAGAAGTGAAATCCATAAAGGTTTGCGATGAGGAAATCGAGGCAAAAGTTGGGAAAACAAATGTCGAATATCGAATGACCTCTTGAAAAAACTTCGAATGTTGTATGTCGAATGTCGAATGTCGTATGGATCGAATGTCGAATGGTGCAACCCTGGTCACGCAGGACCACGACGGCGGCGGTGACGACGTGTGGACGAGCTTTCAGTCGATCGCGGAGCAGAGGCACCAGCCCGTGGCTCTACCCTACCCTATGGTAGCAGCCACCACAACCCCCCACCCAGCACCCCTCACACGCACCAGCGCCCCATCCACCCCGTCGCGCAGGACCACGACGGGGGCGGTGACGACGTGTGGAAGAGCTTTCAGTCGATCGCTGCGAGCACACACACCACCCCATGGCTCTACTCTATCAAGTCAAAACACCCCCACCCCACCACCCCCACCCTTAACCCTAAACCCAATCCACCCCCACTCTAAACCCCAAACCCCAATCATGATGCATGCAGGACCACGACGGTGGCGGTGACGACGTGTGGAAGAGCTTTCAGTCGATCGCGGAGCAGAAGCAGGCGCGCGAGGAGCAGCAGCGAGCAGAGGCTGAGGCGGCGGAGAGGGCAAAGCGTGAAGGGGTGAGAGCAGAGGGGGGGGGGGGGGGCTGGTAGCTCTACTTTGGGTTCCTATGGGTGTGGGTTACCATGGGTGTGGCACAAGTGGTGTCACGCAGAGTGTGAAATCTTCCATGATGATGGGTAGTGCGGTTGCTCGCGAGCGTGCATGTGTGTTTGTTTGGAGAGGAGCAGCAGCGAGCAGAGGCTGAGGCGGGGAGAGGGCAAGCGCTAAGGGGTGAGAGCAGGGGGGATGTGAGCTGTAATTTTGCGTTTCAATGGGTGGTTGTGGGTTCCTATGGGTAGTCAGCGGTCGAAGCCCTCATTGTGAGGGGGCATGCGTGTTTTGGTGGAGGAGCAACAGCGAGCAGAGGCGGAGGCGGCTAAGAGGGCAAAGCGCGAAGGGGTGAGTACTGGGGATATGTGATCGGAAATTCCGCCCGGATCCGGGCATTCCGCGGATCCGGGACAATCCAGCAACTAAGGCTAGGGGGCTAGGGGTCTACTTCGGGTGTGGCGCTAGCGCGTGGTGGCGTACTGACCGTAACAACCATGCTGACGGGCAGTGAGGTGGTCTGGTTGCAAATGTGTTTGGGGAGGAGGGGCAGCAGCGAGCCGAGGCGGCGGAGGCGGAGAGGGCACACACGTGCAGGCGGAGGGCCAGTGATATTATTTTCATGATATTTAATCAATTGATCCACAGCCGGATGTCCCTTTGGCCGCGTTGACCGTTGACCTCCCGTTGACCGTCTGCCCTCAAATATTGGTCACTTGATAGCTCTCGACGAGCTCTGCCTGCCGGGCTTGTCAGACTAACAATCCACTGGATGGGTTGAGCTGTGTTGAAAGTTCAGCCAGAATACAGCCAACTGGCTGTGTAGAGCCGAAAAGGAAATCAATGCGGAGGGCGCACGAGGTGAGGAGGAGCGCAAGCGCGCGCTCAAGGAAGACAAAGCTTTGACTGGGCGCTGTCCCTCTGCACACACACACACAGAGAAGGAGAGAATCGTTACAGATCCCACCACTAGGCACACTCTCACACACACACAGGTATAATACGCCAACGTGGGCGATCGACAGACTGTACAAGCAACCACACGCACGCAGGCGGAGCGCGCGCGAAGAGAGGAGGAGGGGCGCTGACTGGGCCCTGTCTCGCTGCACACACACACACACACACATACACACACAATATGCCATCAAGGCGTCCGACTGACTGTACAATCGACTACACACACACACACACACAACACACACACGCACACATCAGGCGGAGCGCGCGCGAAGAGAGGAGGAGGAGCGCAAGCGCGCGCTCAAGGAGGAGGAGGCGCGCGCTGCGACCGCGGCTGTTGAGGCGCGCGAGGCGCAGATGCAGAAAGAGTTGGCCGAGATTCAGGCGCAGCAGGTGTGTGCACGCCCCCACACCTGGGGTCGTGCCAGAGTCTCGGGGTGGTGTGTTTGTGTGTGTGTGTGTTGGGGAGGAGGAGGGAGGCGTGCGCGGCGACCGCGGCTGTTTGGAGGCGGGAGGAGGCGCAGATGCAGAAAGAGCTGGCTGAGATTCAGGCGCAGCAGGTGTGTGGAGGGTGTGTGGGAGTGTGGAGGAGTGGGGGCCTTGGGCAGGGCTTGGGTGGGAAGAAGTGTGCTGCGGGTCTGCGCAACAGCAACTCGGCAACCAACAGCGGCATGCCGCTCCGCCTGTCCACGTCCCCAGCTGCTTGCTGCTGCTGCTGCAGGGCATGGCAGGGCAGGACCGATCAGCAGGGTCGGGACACGCACGCGCCTGCCGTGCTCTGATGGTGCATTGTACAGTCGTGCATGGCGCGCACCCAGCAGGCAGCTACTCGACCGTGCTTCGGCGTATAGCACCCGAGCAACACGTGCTGATGGTGGCTGTACACTCCATGCTCGTGCCCCACTCGTGCTGATGGTGGTCTAACACTACTCCATGCTCTTGCCCCGCTCATGCTGATGGTCCTCTGACACGACTCCGTGCTCTTGCCCCGCTCGTACGGATCGTCCTCGTAACACGACTCCATGCTCGTCCCCGCTCATGCTGCAGGGTACCGCGAAGCTGACGCAGGACGCAAAGGAGCTGATGCTCGCGGCGCAGATGCCGAGCATGCACGCGGGCAGCGCCGGGGGGCTGGCAGACCTGGGGCTCGAGCGCGTCGACGACGACGACGAGGACATGAACTTCGAGGACGACTGATTGACTGACTGAGAGCCCCGTCGGCTTGGTTCGGCGGCAGTGGACGACGATCCACTGCATCGCCAACGGATCAGTTCCGGCGGGCCTGGGGCTCGTGCGCAGCGGCGACGTGGCGACGGGGACACGAACTTCGAGGACGACTGAACCGAGAGCCCCTGGGCTCGGTTCGTCGTCAGTTCTGTGACGGCAGTGGACGATGATTCTTTGTTTCGTCAGCTCATCAGTTTGTCAGTTCGTCAGCCCTGTCCTAGTGGGGCTCGAGCGCGGCGGCCTCGACTGAATCAGTTTCTGTTTCAGATCTGATCAGTGGTGCCGGAGGCGACTGGTCACACAGTAACGTCCTGATCACAGCCCTGTCAGGAGCACGGGCTGTTCGGGGCAGTGACTGCGCCCACCATCGCCCGCAGAAGATGGAAGATCGGAGGGTGGTGAGGCGGTCTCGCGGTGCGCTTATCCGCTCGCAGTTCTACTCAGCCACCTTTGGGGCACAATTTTTTACTGTTGGGCCGCAGGTCCCAGTTACCGGGGCACATCGTTAAAGTGAGTGTGGCAGAGGTGTGGCAGAGGTGTTTTAAGTTCCCCATCGACATCGCCTCTCCTATCAGCACACCAACATGGCCCTCAAGGCAGCGTGCAAGGCCACTGGCGTGTCGGCGCGGGCGCAGGTGAACCGTGCGCTGGGCATCGTATCACGACAGCCTATCTGTTTCCAGCCACATGCACAGTGTTGCGCTCCATGCATTGTTTGCAACCCCCCTCCCCGCCATCGGATCAATGCTGTGTCGCAGGTTTCACTCCCTGCCGTGGCCCCCAGGGGCGTATGCGTCAAGGCCACCGCGAGCGCGGTTGAGACATCCCCTGTTCAGGGTGAGGGAGGGAGCATTTCAGTCGGCGCAAGCCTACTGCGCACGCAGGGAGCTCGTCACCCATACCCCCGCATGCCCCGCATTGACGGCGTACTGGTGCTGTGCAGGCGCAGCCTCGTCTAGGCGCCAGGCGCTCGCCGTGGGCGCGATGACCGCTGCGTACCTCGCAGCGCCGCAGATCGCGCAGGCGGCCAAGGGTGAGACCCTGTGACACGAATGCGCTCATGATTGCATCGCCCCAGCGCGATGCCCCATCCGATGCTTGCATGGAGATAACACCATGCATGCATGCTAGCACATAGCACACACACGCACAGGATCACACACACACACACAACTACACACAAACACGCAGCCCCCAGCGGCTTTGTGACACTGGAGGACATCAGCGACGGCTACAAGTTCATCTACCCCTTCGGCTGGCAGGAGGTGTCCATCTCTGGCGCGGACGTGGTGTTCAAGGTGTGTGTGTGCAGTTGCGAGTGCATGCCCACAAGTGCGCTTGGCGTGAGTGACACGCCCCTGGCTCTCCTTCCTCTCCAACTACGCTTCCCGGACGCTGCAGCCGACGAACTGTATCGACCTGGAGAGGGGGTAATGAAACCAGACTATCCATTAGGATCTCATCGGACGTATCCTCCTCCTGCCCCTCCATTTGGCAGGACGTGGTGGAGCCGCTTGAGTCAGTGTCCGTGACGATGGTTCAGACAAACAAGGGCGACATTTCAGAGTACGGGAGCCTCGCTGAGGTGCGTGCGTCCACGTGTGCGTGCGTGCACGTGTGCATGCGTGCACGTATGTATGCGTGCGTTTGCCACAGCAACACGGCACGGCAGAGACGCGTCGCGTGTGCGTTTGATTGCACGCGTCCCGCGTGTTTGAACGCGCACCGAGTCCGTGTGGCGGGCCCCTCCACGTGAAGAGCTTGCCGACCGACCGAGCGAGCCACCACTCATCCGTATCTACCAGTGATTTCCTTTTTGGCCCTCCACAGCCATTTGGCTGTATTCTGGCTGTACTTTGACCTTGAACGCAGCTCAACCCATGCAGTGGATTGTCATTCTGACAAGCCCGCCGGACAGAGCTCGTCAACAGCTTTCAAATGACCTATATATGAGGACAAATGGCCGACGGGAGGTCAAAAGTCAACGCGGTCAAAGCAAAATCCGGCTGTGGAATAATAAATTGAAACTCCCACCGGGGGGGGGGGGGGCAGAAAAATATGTGTGTGACACACATCATGATTATGAATCTCCTTGCTGCCTACGTTTCAAATCAAGCGGATTTTTGGATTTGGACACCTGGGGCAAGGGGGGGTGACCCTGTACACAAGGGGTTCTCTCCCCTTAGCCCAAACTTGAGGGGGTTTGCGACGGTGTCCAGCTCTGAAAGTTTGACAGTAGATCGGCCTCGTGTCGTGGATCAAGGCTGCAATGCGGAAAAAATTGGACACCGTCGCAAAACCCTTGCACCCGACAGGAGTAGGTTACTTTATCGACGACGCACGAAACTCGGCCGATGGCCCCGAAACCGAGCGCGCTGGATAGCTGACTCAATTTCGCGTCTAGGGGTGTCGGTAGTACCTCGGGGGGCCATGGGAGGAGGGAGTTATGGCCTGTGGCGTGCAATACCGCGGATTACCGCTCAAAATGCGTCACGCCGAGCCCAAGATGCACGCCTGGTGAAAGGGGACCCCAGATACACGAGCATGGGCCCTGACTATATGTTACAGGGCAGCTGTAGCCCAAGTGGCGCGACCGTGGGTGCAGCGGTCGCCGCACTGTTGCTGCGCGCGTGCGCGCGCTGGCACTTCATGGCGCATGGCGCGCCCATGCAGCCCAGTCCAATAGTTGCCTGATGGCCGCTCTGGGGCAACGAGCCAATTGCATATGATATATGAGCCATGCTGGGAGGGTGCGCACGCATGGAGAGGCGCTGGGCACTGTTTTGTGGGGCCTAGTGGGTGTGGGCAGGCAGTGACAGACGGCGTCAGATCACCGCCCTGGCGCCCCCGACCCGTGTCTACCGCAGCGGAATGCCATAGTAGACTCATATGACGTAAACAGGGCCGTGGAGGAGGCCGCGGGCAGCGTCGTGGCGACGGCGGGAGTCGCGTTGTCGGGCAGGTCCCCGCCCCGCGCCCTGAGCCTCTCCCGCTGCCCCACCGACGCAGGGGGACTCGGGTGGATGATAAGAATCGCAATGGGACGGGGCGGGGGGCGGGGGATGCGCTGTGGGCAAACCCAAACTGGGGATGCATGGTTCAGGGCATTTTGTGTGACTTTACCCGGGTGGCCCCCCCTTGCACCTGGGGGCCGAAATATGAAAGTCCAAAGTTGGGTGGGTGGGTGGGTAGGGGGGGCGGGGGGCCAAGAACTTTCTTTCCACTGGGCCAACTTCGATGGGAAGACCACCATTGGAACCGCCTTAATGAGAAGAGCATGAATCCACTCTAAGAAGTGACCTTAAGGGTTGGGGGTCCACCCCTCCTGAACGCCCCAACTCCTCCGCATGCTCCCTCCGGTGCACCAAGTGCCCACCTAGGATTTGAGCAACCTTCACGGATTGATATGGGACCAATGCCATCTGAACCTCCTTGGAGAGCACAGCAAAACACCTCAGGAGAGTGAACCCTGAATCTGCCTGGAAAGTGTGAACGGGAGAGTCAACACTCGCGGTGGCGGCCATCTCGGCCAAGGTATGGCGATTTGGTGGGGGGTAATCTTGGCTATCTTGTGGAAACTTAGACATTGCGATGGACAGCTCCAACTGTAAGGAAGCCATGCGCATCGGTCCCGGCTCCATGCATGGCGTACTTAGTGAGATAGGGTGGGTGGGTGGGTGGGACTCCCCCCCCAAATCTTTATCATGTGTGTCAAAAGTAACTTTTCTGCCCCCCCCCCCCCACTCCTAAAAATAAAACCACTGGTATCTACTCTCAGTCAAGGCGTCGGGCGCTAGCGCCGACACAGGTCTGATACATCACGACTGGTGTCACACCGGCTGTAAAGTCCAGCATCATTCGCACGCAGGTGTCGGAGACGCTCGCAAAGAGCGTGCTGACCGCGCCAGGCACCGACGTCAAGATCACGGGCTCGGCAGAGCGCGTCGACGACAAGGGCCACAGGTATGAGCGACATGAGGGAAGGAGCGGGGGGAGGGGGGGGCACGCACACCCATATGAGCACGCACACACATTCGAGCACACACGCGCGCGCACGCGTGCACACCAGTGGTGTCCTTAGCGCCCCCGCAGCCTCCGCTGCGGGGGCCGACCGGGAAATTTGTCGGCAGGGGCAAATCGGAATTTTGCTAAAAAAAAATGTGGAATTGACAATTCCACACTTTCCAGCAAAAAAAACGCCTCCTGCAGGGGCACTTTGGCATGTTCCCTCCAATGTAGCGGGGTCAAACAGGGCATTCTCGGTGTCCTCACGAACACCACTCGTGCGCATGTCCCCCCTATCTGTGCGCGCCGTTGACCTCACGACGTGATGCGCATCTGTCGCTCTCTCGCAACACGCGCTCAATGCACAGTGGATTACGACCCACAGGCGCACTCCCCGCATCAGCGTAGCGACGGGGCGCAAAGCGCACACGCATCTAGCATCACCAACACCAGCTACCACCAACACTACTTTTACTCCTACTCCTACTCGATCCCGTGGGCCTGTGAACCCTGCGGCCGTGCTCCCACGGGGAGGAGTCAGATCTGGGGGCCGAGTGCCGTGTCTAGGTCCAGCCCCGACCCACTAGCCCCCCACTAGCCAGGCACCCGTCCGTAGTCGAATACGCTGCCTGTAGGTGCGTCACACACGACTGTAAAAACCATCATCACTCGCTCCTACTCTTACTCCTACTCGCTCCTACTCTCCTACTCGCTCAAAGAGGCAGTGTGTGGATCATGGACAGAAGGGCCTCAGGGCGTTGTTGGTGCCTCATTTGAACGCAGCGATCGCTGCCCCCAGCCCTGGATTTGGACCCGACCCTGGACCCGGCTCTGGACCCTGCCCCCGGCCCTGGACCTGTTGACGAGGCCCCGTCCGAGGCCTGAGACGAGGCCCTAAGACCTCATATTGACGAGGATACCCTGCACACACAGGTACTACGAGCTCGAGTTCACCGCGGACAAGCCCAACAGGCACCAGCTGGCGGTCGTGACCGTCGCCAACTCGAGGCTGTACACGCTGACGACCGGGTCGAGCATCCGCCGCTGGAACAAGGTGATCCGCTGATGCTGGACGCTGCTGTGCCGTGCTGTGTCGTGCTGTGTTGTGCAACAGCCATGCTCGTGTGAGGCAACTAAGGATTGGCAACATGCCGAGCACGCCAGCCATGAATCGTGTGCCATGTGCTCGCCTCCGTCCTTCCGGAAGGTGGCTGGCATTGCTGCTGCGCTGTGTCGCTGCTGCGCTGTGCGGTGTTGCTGCTGTGCTGTGTCGCGTTGCTGCTGTGCCGTGTCGTGCTGCTTGCGATTTCTGGCGTGATGCTGCTGTGTCGTGCTGTGCCCTGTGCCCGAGCTGTGCCCTGTGCCCGACACAGATGGGAGGCAAGCACACCCACTCACCCGCCTGCTGAGGACTGACCAGACAGACAAACAGAGCAACAGTCTGGAGTCAATAGAGACAGAGACAGCGTTCTGAGAGTTACAGGGCTCCCATGCAGAGGGAGCAGGCTAGGGCATGCATGCTGTGGCAATAGATGGGCAAAGCACTCACCTGACCAGACAGACAAACAGAGCAACGGTCTGGAGTCAGTAGAGACAGAGGCAGCGTTCTGAGTGGTCTGTGGTCAGGAGTGCTGGCTTATAAAGGATCACAAAAGATGCTGGAATCTGTTGTAGGAATCTCGGGTGAAGCATCTGCAAAGCATCAGAATAATTAGTAATGTCCTTTGCCTAGCACAACACTTGGAGTGCTCTGCTCAATCAGTCAGATCAATAGTGTGCATCAATGAGGTGCACGATACGGCTGTGTACTACAGCTCAGTACAGCCCGCTCACCCTCTCTCACCCACGCACCCTCACCCACTCACTCAGATGGGCGACAAGCTCAAGGCGACCGTGTCGTCGTTCAGCCTCATCTTCTAGACGGAAACGTGATGTGCTGAGGCTGGGGAGCCGGCCGTTGCTCCTCTAGACGGAAACGTGACGGGTATAGTTAGGCAGGGCGGCTGCCGCTGCGGCTGCCGTGGCTCCCGGCGCGGCACCGGGCTTAGCCACATTTTTTTTTCCGGTTACATGTGTGCGCTTGCTGCCCAGTTGTAACCACCTCCCCTGCGTTTGATGATGCATATTACAATCGTGTGGGGCACTCGACGGGCTGCGTGTTCGTGCTCTCTGCACGGCGGATTCGACTGAACTCGACGTTTGCGTTTTATTCCCCCGTCTCTCTTTCCGTCCTGTTGCTACTACTATCTCCTAGTCGCTGTCCAGCTCTATGATCTCGTGGTCGTCGCCCCACACCGGCAGCGGCCTGCGCACGCACACGCGCCCGCTCCCAACGCTGTGCAGCGGTTCCTGTGGGTGTGGAGTGTGGACAACCGAGACGAGGGTCAGTGGGGTTGCGGGTTTAGTTTAGGGTAAGGGTTTAGGGTGAGGGGTTGGGGTTCCTAAACCCTAAAACCTCTGGGGCTGCGAGGGCAGGGCGCTGTGCGATGCGGACTAGCAGGCAAGCGGTGGGTGCGTGCGCTCCGCGTGCGCAGTGGGAAGCATCGCCACACCTACCCTTGCCTGGGGTGCGCCCGCTGCGGACGCCCACTCGCTTGGGGGGGCCAGCGCCGGCGGAGACTGCGCACGCGGCGCGCGCGGCGCGGCCGTGGCCAGCGACTCCCCCAGGGACGGGACGGCGGGCGAGAACGCGCGTTGGCCGCTGACCCCGGGAGGTTCCGCCGCTGCTCCCGGGTGGCTGACCCTCGGCGCGCTGAAAGCCGGGCCTGGCTGCGCCCCCGCTCCTCCGCCCGGCGGCGCCCGGTGCCCCACGGCGTGGGGGCCCTCCGTCGTCGCTGCTGCGGTCGGCACCCGTGCGGCCGGGTGTGGTGCGGCGGCGAGGGGTGGTGCCGTGGCGGCGTGGGGCAGTGCAGGCCCGCCGACGGCACCGCCATGCGAGGCGTGGCGCGTGCTGGCGCAGCCCGCATTGGGCGGCGGCGCGCCGGCGGGCGACGCCGCGGCGGGCGCTGCCCTCGGAGCAGCGCTGCCTGACCCCCCTGCTGCCGCCCCTGGCGGACCGAGCCATCCCACCGCGGCGGGCGGCGACATGGGCCCGCCATATAACCCTTGTCGTTGCGGCGCAGCGCCGTGAGGGGAGGTCGAGGGGCCCCCGGGCCCTGGCCCTGGCGCAGCAGCAGCAGCAGCAGCAGCGTGCGGTGGTGGTGGTGGCCGCGGCGCGCCGGAGCCGCCGCTGCTGCTGCCAGCCAGCAGGGGGGAGCGCGCGGCGGACGCACTCCCCACGGCGGTGGGCGGTGAGGGCGCCGCCGCGCCCGTGCCCGACATTGCCGCATTGAAGCTCGTCAACGACGTCCGCAGCTGACCGAGCAGGTCAGCCGCGGGCGCCGCTGCACCCGGCTGCTGCTGCTGCTGCTGCTGCTGCGGCGGCGGCGCAGCGCTGGCGGGGGGTGTTGCGCGGTGGTCGCCGGGTCGCGGCTGCGCGCCTCCGCTGCCGCCGGCCGACGTGCCCACACCTCCGTCCACACACCCGTCCACACCGCCCACAAACCCGGGGAAGGCGGTGGCCTGCGCCGCGGCCGCGCGCGCCGCAGCCGCCGTCTGCGCGCGCTTCGCCGCCGCCGCCCTTTCCGCCGCCTCTGCCGCGCGCGCTGCCGCCATCGCCGCCGCCTGATCTGCGCGCGCCGCAGCCGCCGCCATCGCTGCCGCCGCCGCCGCGGCCGCCGCCGCGTTGTACTTCTCCACCATCTGCGCGTTTGCGAGCGCGGTGGCCGGCGACGGCGACCGCGTCGAGGCTGTTGGCGCGGTCGCGGGACCGGGACCGGGCTGTGGTGGGTGCGGCGGCAGGAAAGTGTGCGGGGGGAACTCGCCGCCCCCCCCCGTGTGCGCGGGCGGGGCAGGCGATGTGGAGAAGGGCCACCCACGCTGCTGCTGCTGCCGCTGCTGCTCCGCCGCAGCCGCAGCTGCCGCCGCGGCGCTGCCGCCCGTGGCGGCTGTGGGGAGCTGCTGTTGCTGCTGCTGCTGCTGCTGTTGCTGCTGCCGCCGATGCTGCTGCTGCTGCTCCAGCTGCTGCTGCTGTTGCTGCTGCCGCCGATGCTGCTGCTCCAGCTCCAGCACTTGCTGCTGCTGCTGCTCCAGCTGCCGCCGCCGCTGCTGCTCCAGCTCCAGCTGCTGCTGTCGATGCTGCTGCTGCCGCCGCTGCAGCTGCTCCAGCTCCAGCTGCTGCTGCCGCTGCTGCTGCTGCTGTCGCTGCTGCAGCTGCTGCTGCTGCTGGCTCGCCCCACCCCCGCCCCCCACGCCACTGCCGCTGGCACCGCCCAGGTGTGGCACCCCATCCATCGAATGTGAGCTCCGCGGTTGCGCGGCGCCCGACGGGTGTGCTGCCACCGGGGCGGTTGCGGTGGCGGTGCCGACGGTGGGGAAGTCTGCCGGCTGGGGGCGCGCTCCGGCGGGGAGGGGGATGCGCACGCGGTAGGACGACGGGCGGACCTGGGCTGCTGCTGCTGCCGGTGCTGCTGCTGCTGCTGTGGTAGCGGCCTGCTGCTGCTGCTGCTGCTGTGTGTGGTGGTGCGTGGTGGTGCGTGTGTGTGTGTGGGGATGGTTGCACGCGGTAGGGCAACGGACTGCTGATGGCTGCCATCCTTGGCTGCTGCACACACTCTCTCTCACACACACACACACACACACACACGCAAGCACACACCTGCTGCTGCTGCTGCTGCTGCTGCTGCTGCGCCGCGTGCTGCGCCGGTGCCGCCGCGGCCTGCGTCAGTTTCTCGCCTCTCACACGCGCTCACACACACTCACACACACGCACGCACGCACGCACACACCTGCTGCTGCTGCTGCGCCGCGCGCTGCGCCGGCGCCGCCGCCTCCTCGTCACTATCTAGGATCTCAATCACATCGGGCGACGCCTCGCGCTTGCGCTTAGCGGCGGCGCCCGTGCGCTCGAGGATCGCGCGCCCCGCGGCGCGCAGCTCCTCGTCCTCGTCCGTCTCCTCAGATAGGCTGCGTGTGTGCGTGTGTGTGCGTGTGTGTGTGTGTGTGAGAGAGACTTACAGGTGTGCTGTAAAGAGGGGCCGGGGGGGGGGGGGCGAGGGTGCGCTCGCGGATCGTGCGTGCCGCGGCGCGGAGCTCCTCGTCCTCGTCCTCGTCCGTCTCCTTGGACAGGCTGCGTGTGTGCGTGCGCGTGCGAGTGTGTGCGTGTGTGTGTGTGTGTGTGTGTGAGACTTACAGGTGTGCTGTAAAGAGGGCAGGGGGGGGGGGAGCGGGGCAAGGGTGCGCTCGCGGACCGCGTGCCCCGCAGCGCGCAGCTCCTCGTCCTCGTCCGTCTCCTCGGAGGGGCTGTTGGGAAAGTTGGGTTGTTGGGGTGGTTAAGGGTGTAGGGTTTGGGATGTGGGGTTTGGGGTTTGGGGGTCCAGGGAGTGTGCAGCCGCCAGTGGGGGGAAGACTGCGGAGCGATAGTGGGAATTTCGTTCTGAAAAGTGGAAAATTCGACGATTTTCACATTTTGTCGCCAAAAAAAAACCTCATGCGGGGGCAGTCCGGCATGTTTTGCGGGGGCAAAAAAGGACATTCTTGGTTTCCTAACTGACACCTCTGGCGCGCGCCGCGACGCACAGCTCCTCCTTGTCCATCTCCTCAGAGAGCAGTGATTTTCTTTTCGGCTCTACACAGCCACTTGGCTGTATTCTGGCTGTTCTTTGACCGTGAACACAGCTAGACTCATCGAGTGGATTGGTTGTCTGACGCGCCCGGCAGATAGAGCTCGTCAAGAGCTTTCAAATGACCTATGTATGAGGACGGTCAACGGGTGGTCAACGGTCAACGTGGTCAAAGCAAAATCCGGCTGTGGAAGAATTAATTAGAAATCCCGAAAATAGAATCTCTCTCAGAGAGGCTGCGCGAGAGAAAAAGAGAGATGAAAAGAGCGAGTGAGTTGATTACGCATGTGTTGGAAAGAGAGCGGGTGGTGGGGGTTCAGAGGGTGCACGAAGCTCTGTCCGTATTCTCAGAGAGGAAGAGAGAGAGAGAGAGAGAGAGAGGTGAGGGAGAGGGAGCGGGAGAGAGAGAGGAGGGAGCGAGAGCGAGAGCGGGAGCGGGAGAGCGAGAGGGAGAGGGAGAGGGAGAGGGAGAGAGAGGAGAGGGAGAGGGAGAGGGAGAGGGAGAGGGAGAGGGAGAGGGAGAGGGAGAGGGAGAGGGAGAGGGAGAGAGAGAAAGAGAGAGGGAGAGAGAGGAAGGGAGGAGAGAGAGACTGAGATAGAGATAGGAAGGGAGGAAGAGAGACTGAGAGGGAGAAAGGAATGGAGGGAGAGAGTGTGAGAGAGAGAGGAAGATTTTAGAGCCTCCGCCGCCCCCCCCAAAAGGCGCACTCACAGCTCCGCCCCAGGGTCCGGCTTGATCGAGGGCCCCGCCGTCGCCCCACGCGCTTCAGCCTGGTACGCCGCGCGGTCGTAGGGCTCCCCGGGGGCCAGGAACCGCCCGGCCGCGGCCGCCCCGGCAGGCCGCCAGTTGCCCTGGGCAGGGTGGGTGTGTTGCAGTGTGTGTGTGTGTTGGTGCAGAGTGTGTGTGGGGGGGTGGGGTGTGTGTGTGGGGTGTGTGGGGTGTGTGGGGTGGTGGTGTCGATTGAGGGGCGGTCGTAGGGCTCCCCAGGGGCCAGGAGCCGCCCGGCCGCTGCCGCCCCGGCAGGCCGCCAGTTGCCCTGCGTGTGTGTGTGTGTGGGGGGGGGGTCGAGAGCGAGGAGGGGCTCCTGATGTCCACAATCACCAACAGCTCAACTTCCCGAGAGCTTCAACTACTCAGAGAGCTGTTGATGATGACGATGGAGTTTACAGTCTGTTTGACAGTCTGCCAAGCGTTGGTAGGAGGTGCCCCCGCCCCTGCATACGATTACAGTTACATCGGCTTTCCAGCAAAGACTACCTCTAGTCCTAGTACCACCGCCTAGACCCAAGTCCAGTTCTGGCCCTAACAATTACTTGTGAGGGGCGGTGGCCACCAGCCGGCTGCCTGCCAACGTGTAGTCCCAGAGCAAAAAGGAGAGCTATTGTGCGACGCCTCCAAAATAGGTCCTAACTGCTTCTAGGGGATAGGGGGTCAAGTGGCGCTTGCCAATCTACTTGACCGCCGTGGTGGAGGGGCCGGCGCCTGAGGGGCAGCCGGACCGTACACCACGGCTCTCCACCCGACCCTATCCTGAGCACGCTCAAACGCCGTGTCCGAAAAAGTCTTCCAATCAGAACGAATGCCACTAGTTTCGCCTAGCTGCTGAATCAGTAGCTTAAGAAAATAGTGTCGGGAGGAGGCTGGAGGCCGGCCTTGCTGCCGAGCCACATCCATTGTGCAGTCAAAAGTCGTACGCGGAAGACGAGAAGCCGGCATGCGCACCACATGGCCTAGCCACTGCATTGATCGCTTTGCCAGGCTCTCAATTACGCCCCTGCATGCCCCAAATGAATGCCCCCCCCCCCACACACACACACGCACACATATCTGGCGAGAACTCGACCTCTGTCACGCCTGGCTTGTTGGACAGCGACCGCCTCCCACTCCCCCCCCCCCACACACACTCACACGCGCGCGTGCACGCACACACACACAAGCACCTCTGGCTAGATCTCGACCTCTTGTCACGTCTGGCTCGTTGGACAGCGACCCCCCCCCCACCCACACACACGCGCACACACGCACACACACACGCACGCACACACACCTCAGGGTAGATCTCGACCTCTTGTCACGTCTGGCTCGTTGGCCAGCGACCCCCCCCTCACCCCCTCACCCCACACACATACTCACACGCGCACACACACACATGCACGCACACGCCCCTCTGGCTAGATCTCGACCTCTTCACGTCTGGCTCGTTGGACAGCGACCCCCCCCCACACACGCACACACACACACACACTGTGCCACACACACGCACACACTCAACACGCGCGCACACACACAAACACACGTGCACCCCTGCCTAGATCTCGACCTCTTGTCACGTCTGGCTCGTTGGACAGCGACCCCCCCCCCTCACCCCCTCACCCCACACACACACTCACACGCGCGCGCACACACACACACACACACATGCACGCACACGCCTCTCTGGCTAGATCTCGACCTCTTGTCACGTCTGGCTCGTTGGACAGCGACCCCCGCCACACACACACGCACACACACACACACACACACACACACACAGAGAGAGAGATATCGTTACAGAGCACGGCAGACCTAGATAGGCTGTTTCTGGTCATCATTGAGGAGATTCCAATTTGGAGGCGGGTGACTTACCGTGCGCCAACAAGAGGGTGAATAACCTCAATAAAAAAGCAGTGGGGGAAAGCGGCAAATGCGGGTCACTGACGGCTGTGTTCGTCACTCCGCTTCGACTGAGTTTAAACTAGGTCTCGGCAGATTGACCTCCACAGTTGTGGAAATCTCGCTAAGAGGATCCACTCGGGTGTGACTCGCTTGGACAAGAGGTTCATGAACTCGGGGTGTTTGGAGATGTCGCGTTTGAAGTTGGAAAAGTGGGTGTTTGCGGAGGAACGGAACTTGACGGAGTGGGCGAAAAAGTCGCCGGCGCTGAGCCGGTAGGATGTGATGGCGCCGCCGGCATAGAGCGAAGTCATGTCCGGTCGGCGGTACGCGAAAAAGGCGGCAGTGGGGGGGTATATGATGTCGGGAGGGGGAGGGGTGGGAGAAGGGACGGGCGGGTGTGTGGAGATGTAGGGGCGGGGCGACGGGGGAGGTGGGAGGCGGCGGATGAGGGAGCCGATGAACGTAGCACGGTGCTTGTTGATCGTGTCGATGATGGGGAACGTACAAGGGGGGAAGGCATGCATCGTGGTGGTGGAGGTGTGCTCTGTGGTGTGAGGAGGGATGCCCTTGATGAGGCGGAGGAAGCGGTTGTGGGTACTTCAAGTCGGTGGATGTGGGCCTTGTTCAACGTCCATGTCTGGCAGCCAAACAGTAGGGCAGAGATCACAAAGGCGTTGTAGAGGTGGATCTTGGTAGTGGGAGAGATTGAGTTGGAGTTCCAGAACCGGGGAGTTAGACGGTTGAAGGCGTACCAGGCACTTCCGATCCGGCGTGAGATCTCTGAGTCGAGGATGTCGGAATCAGACGTGTTGGGAGCGTCATCAGAAGGGGCGGCGGGGGAGGACAGAATACTTCCCAGGTATTTGAACTTGGAGGTGAAGTGGACCAGGTGGGGGGTAGATGAGGAGTTGGAGGGGATGGTGATAGTGGCGGAGGGGACGGTGTGGGCAGAAGGGTGGCCGAGGGATTGTGCCACGGTTTTGTCGTAGTTGATCGCAAGGGCCAGGTCTGAACAGATGCGGTCGAGGAGGGTGAGCATGGTGCGGAGGTCTTCCTCGGAGGGAGCGAGCAGGGCGATGTCGTAGGCGTAGAGAAGGAGGGGGAGGATGGTGGTCAAAAAGTCCTTGCGGGACTCAGGGGTGTACAGTTTTCCGTCGATCATGTAGCCAATTTGAATGCCAGCGGTGGGGAGCTGGGCAATCAGGGACCGGACAACTGTGTCGATGTAGACATTGAAGAGGAGGGGGGAGAGGGGGCAGCCTTGCTTGACGCCAGCTTTGAGAGGGAAAGGGGCGGAGTATGCACCGTTGACTCGTTGACACACACAAACACACAAACACACACACACACACACACACAGTGTGCCACACACACACACACAGTGTGCCACACACACGCACACACTCAACACGCGCGCACACACACAAACACACGTGCACCCCTGCTTAGATCTCGCCCTCTTGTCACGTCTGGCTCGTTGGACAGCGACCCCCCCCCCTCACCCCCTTCACCCCACACACACATTCACGACGCGGGCACACACAACACACACACACACACACATGCAACGCACACGCCCTCTGGCTAGATCTACTCGTCACTTCTGGCTCGTTTGGACAGGACCCCCCCCCACACCAACACACACACACACACACACACACGCACACACACACACACACAGTGTGCCACACACACGCACACACTCAACACGCGCGCACACACACAAACACACGTGCACCCCTGCCTAGATCTCGACCTCTTGTCACGTCTGGCTCGTTGGACAGCGACCCCCCCCCTCACCCCCTCACCCCACACACACTCACACGCGCGCACACACACACACACACACATGCACGCACACGCCCCTCTGGCTAGATCTCGACCTCTTGTCACGTCTGGCTCGTTGGACAGCGACCGCCCCCCCCCACACACACGCTCACACACACACCACACCCACACCCACACCACACACACCTCTGGCTAGATCTCGACCTCTTGTCACGTCTGGCTCGTTGGACAGCGCCCCCCTCACCCCAGCCCCACACAAACTCAACACGCGCACACACACACACATACACACACAAACCACTGGCTAGATCTCGATCTCTTGTCACGTCTGGCTCGTTGGACAGCCCCCCCCCCCCACACACACACACACCTCTGGCGAGATCTCGACCTCTGTGACGTCGGGCTCGTTGGACAGCGCACTCAGGATAGCCTGGTGGGGGTCGAGGAAGAGTGAGTGAGAAAGAGAGAGAGAGAGAGAAGGAGAAGGAGAGAAGGAGAGAAGGAGAGAAGGAGAGATAGAGAGAAGGAGAGAAGGAGAGAGAGAGAGAGAGAGAGAAAGAGAGAGAAGGAGAGAAAGAAAGGGAGGTTCCGTCAAACAACCCTCCCGCGTGACGCACGCATCAGTGCCCAGCCTGTATGCACTGACACACATGCACACACACACACACACGCGCACACACACAGGGTGTGAGAGAAAGAGAGAAACACTGACACACTGACACACACACACACGGACCTGTGTGCGCGTGTCCAACTGCAGGGCGCTGCACACAGTCACACACACATGCACACACATGAGAGAGAGAGAGAGAGAGACACATTTGTTACAGTTCACACCGCACGGGCAACCTGGATTACGGCTCATGCCTGTGCTAACTAAAGCACACACCCCGGCAATCGTTTCAGAAGTCGAAAAACACCCATGGATCTTAAGTTCGTTCGCTGCGGGTGACCATATGCGCTAGTACGAGAGGATATCCATGGGCTTGGGGCTTTTACTTTATTGGTTCTTGTATCATTGGCTTTCATCATAAAACGTTCGTTCACATGCATGCACACACACACACACGCACACACACGCAGAGAGAGCGAGAGAGATAACGCGATCAAGAGAGAGCAAGAGAGAAAAGCTCACACACTCTAACACGCACACCAACATGTGTAACGTGTCCATCTGCAAGTCCTGCACGCACACACACACGCACACACACACACACTCGCACACACATGCACACATACACACTGACCTGTGTGAACGTGTCCATCTGCAGGTCCTGCACGCAAGAGTGCTGGAGGCTGCGGCAGGAAGGGTGTGTGTGGGTGTGTGGGGGGGTGGGGGTGGAGGGAGTGGGGCGGCAGGAAGGGTGTTGTGGTGGGCGGGGGTGGGCGGTGCGAAGGGAGTTGGGTGTGGTTGGCGTTCAGGTTGGTCGTGTGTGGAGGTGGGGTCGGCTGGGGTCAAGACGTATGTGCTCTATACTAGGAGAGCCCGTGGGTGGGGTGGGTGGGTGGGGAGGGGGGTGGGGTAGGTGTGCGTGTGTGTGTGGTGGTGGTGGTGGTGCAGGAAACAGCTGCTCTGGGGAAGTAGTGCCCCCCCACCCGTTAAGTGGTAATACTAGCTAAGAATAACGTATATTACGGGACCCAAATCAAACGCAGTGGCCAGTGGTCGACACACACACGCACGCGCACGCACACACACACACTCCAACACACACGTACACACAGCACACACACGCACCTGTACGGGCACTGCCACTTGCATGTGCGCTCAGCGATAGACAGGAACGCACACACACACACACACACACATCACACATGCACCTGTGCGGGCACTGCAACTTGCGAGTGCGCTCAGCGACCCACAGGAACACACGCACACACACACACGCGCGTGCACACACACACACACACACGCACCTGTGCGGGCACTGCCACTTGCGTGTGCGCTCAGCGACAGACAGGAAGGCACCCAAATCAAACGTGACGAGGCTGGTGGTCGACACACACGCACACACACATACAAAAACACACACACACGCACACATACACACACACACACAAACACACACAGCACCACACACGCACATGTGCGGGCACTGCCACTTGCGCGCGCGCTCCGCGACCGACAGGAAGGCACCCAAATCAAACGGGACGAGGCCGGTGGTCGACACACACACACGCACCTGTGCGGGCACTGCCACTTGCGCGTGCGCTCCGCGACCGACAGGAAGGCGTCCAAATCAAACGTGACGAGGCCGGTGGTCGACACGAATCGCACGGGCGTCACGATGCGCGCGCCGGTGAGCGGGTCGCGTAGTGAGAGGACCGTCTTCTCGGTCTGCACATCGTCGTCGTCGCCAGAGCACTGTGGGGCGTGTGTGTGCGTGTGTGTGTGTGTGTGCGTGATGAGACGGGTGTGGGTGGGGGTGTCGGTAGGTGTGTGTGTGGATGAGCGAGTCGCATAGCGGGAGGACTGTTGCCTCGGTCTGCACGTCGTCGTCGCCAGAGCACTGTGTGCGGGGGTGGGGTGGAGGGCAGTGAGAGGGGGGTGGGTGGAGCTTTTGGGCTTTGCTAATAAAAATGCAGTACGATGCGCGCGCCGACAAGGAGGTTGCGCAGCGAGAAAACCCTGTAGGAGTGCTCCAAGTCTTTTTGTTTGGGGCTCCTGGGAGCCATTGGGAGCCATTTGGCTCCTAACGACCCCATCAGATAGAGCTCAACCAACCAAGTTGCTTGATGGTCTGACGATCCCATCAGATGGAGCTCGTCACGAGCTTGAAAATGACCTATATTTGACGGTCAATGGTGAACGTTAGGACAGGAGTCAAGGCGGTCAACGGGACGGTCCGCGCGCCGGCTCCCAGAAAGTTACTAAAAAAACTGAAAACAAAATCTCTGAATGCTCCTGAACCCCTGAACCCCAAACCTGAACCCTGAAGCCCCTAGACCGCCTGCGCCGGCGACGCCGGCAGCTGCATCAGAGCGCCTGCACTTCTGCTCTAGGGCTGAGTGTGGTGCCTGGCTTGCGGCTCTGCTTGCTTGGCGCCCGCCGCCTCGTGTGGGTGGCGCTACCGTGGGACATTTTTGTAGCTCGACCTTTTATTGGGCCTTGTGCCTGCTGTCTGATAGTCCCACTGTAACTTTGGAACTGATTGTGACCGCCGGCTGTGGAGCTGTAACACTACTCTCTCTCTACGCTCATAACCCCTTCGCAACCCCTTCGCGCGCTTCAGATTGTGAAGGGGTATTCTCAACATGAACCCTCGACCCTTGGCCCGCAGGCGTTGGCCTACATAAACCAGCCCCAGGCCTTCATCACTCTGAAGCACACGCACCTGCGTGCGCACGCGCGCGACCGCGTGCAGACAGCAACGCGGGCGGCCGCATTCCGCCTCAACCTCCGCCGCCGTGCGCTTGCGCGCTGCAGGGGTCCTTAACCGCGACCCTCAACCCTTGGCCCTATAAAACCAGCTCCAAAGCCTCCATCCCTTGGGCGCGTGCACGCGCGCGACCGCCGCGGGACTCCGCGCTATCTGAAACCCGCGACGCAGCCCTGAAACATATTAAGGGTCTAGGGGGTTCAGGGTTGTAGGAAAACACCATAGTCCGTAAGAGCACGCACCTGCGCGCACACGCGCGCGACCGCCTGCGCCAGCGGCGCACGCGACCGCATCAGCGCCTGGACCTCTGACGCCGCGCGCTTGCGCGCTTCAGGGTGTAAAGGGTTCCTCAACATGAACCCTAACCAGCCATTGACCCTAAGCCCCCAAAACTGTAGCCCGTGAGCGCCCGCCCGCGCACCTGCGCGCGCACGCGCGCGACCGCCTGTGCCAGCGACGCCGGCGGTCGCATCAGCGCCTGCACCTCTGCCGCCGTGCGCTTGCGCGCGAGCTGGACCGCGACGGCAAACAGGCGCGAGTCGCCGCATGTGACCGTCAGCTTGTGGCGAGCTGGGGTGTGTGTGTGTGTGTGAGAGAGAGAGGCAGAGGGAGAGAGGGGGGGGAGAGACAGGGAGAGAGAGAGAGGGGGGCGTAAAGAGAGAGAGAGGCAGGGAGAGAGTGAGAGGGAGAGAGAGAGATGTAAAGAGAGAGAGGGACAGAGAGAGTGTGAGCTGCACCGCGACTGCAAACGGGCGCGATTCGCCGCACGCGACCGACAGCTTGTGGCAAGCTGGGGCGTGGGGACGAGGGGGGGAGGGGAGTTTGTGCGTGTGTGTGGCAGAGGGAGGGGGAGAGGGAGAGAGGGAGAGGGACAGAGGGACAGAGGGAGAGAGGGAGAGAGGGAGAGAGGGAGAGAGGGAGAGAGCGAGAGAGCGAGAGAGCGAGAGAGCGGGAGAG
>VFSX01000648.1:57500-65355 GCA_016618255.1 Chlamydomonas sp. UWO 241 | reverse complement strand
CGCTCGACGCCTCAGACGGCGGCGCAAGGGTGTGTGCCGTGCGTGTGTGTGCGTGTGTGTGTGGTGCGTGTGCGTCGTGGTGGTGTGGGTCGGGTGTGGTGTTGTATGTGTGCCACAGTGGTAGTTGCGGGCGCTCGAACGCTCAGCGCGGGCGGCAAGGTGTGTGCTGCGTGGTGTGTGCGTATGCGTGTGCGTGTGCGTGCGTGTGGGTGTGGGTTGGGTGGTGGGCCACAGTGTAGTTTGGCGGGCGCTCGACGCTCAAAGACGGCGGCGGCTAGGTGTGGTGCGTGCGTGTCGTGTGTTGTGCGTGTGTGTGTGTGCGTGTGCGTGCGTGTGGGTGTGGGTGTGGGTGTGGGTGTGTGTATGTGTGCCACAGTGTAGTTGGCGGGGCGCTCGACGCTCAGACGGCGGGCGGCAAGGTGTGTGCGTGCGTGTGTGTGCGTGTGCGTGCGTGTGGGTGTGGGTGTGGGCCACAGTGTAGTTGGCGGGGCGCTCGACGCTCAGACGGCAGGCGGCAAGGTGTGTGCGTGCGTGTGCGTGTGTGTGCGTGTGTGTGTGCGTGTGCGTGCGTGTGGGTGTGGGTGTGTGTATGTGTGCCACAGTGTAGTTGGCGGGGCGCTCGACGCTCAGACGGCGGGCGGCAAGGTGTGTGCGTGCGTGTGTGTGCGTATGCGTGTGCGTGTGCGTGCGTGTGGGTGTGGGTGTGGGTGTGGGCCACAGTGTAGTTGGCGGGGCGCTCGACGCTCAGACGGCGGGCGGCTAGGTGTGTGCGTGCGTGTGCGTGTGTGTGCGTGTGCGTGTGCGTGCGTGTGGGTGTGGGTGTGGGTGTGTGTATGTGTGCCACAGTGTAGTTGGCGGGGCGCGCGACGCTCAGACGGCAGGCGGCAAGGTGTGTGCGTGCGTGTGTGTGCGTGTGCGTGTGCGTGTGCGTGCGTGTGGGTGTGGGTGTGGGTGTGGGCCACAGTGTAGTTGGCGGGGCGCTCGACGCTCAGACGGCGGGCGGCAAGGTGTGTGTGCGTGTGCGTGTTTTGGGTGTGTGTGGGGGGGTGCGTCTGGGTGTTGGTGTGTGTGTATTTGTGTGTGTCACAGTGTAGTTGGCGGGGCGCTCGACGTGCAGCCGGCGAGCGGCAAGGTGTGTGTGTGTGTGTGTGTGTGTGTGTGCGTGCGTGCGTGCGTGCGTGCGTGCGTGGTGAGAACTGTAAGTAATGTCTCTCTCTCTCCCTCTCTCTCTCTCTCTCTCTCTCTCTCTCTCTCTCTGTCCGTGTTGGGTGCATGTGTGCGTGCGTGTATATCGAGATTCTAGATCGAGATTCAAGCTCACCCTCTTGAAGGCTTGCCCACTCCCCACCCCATGTGCGCCCACCACCGAAACGCATGGCGTCGCTCTGCACAGCGTCGCACCGCACCGCTCCTAGGGCCATCGCCAGTCACCACCATAGTACAGCACCGCACCGGGATGCAAGTTGCATCATGCAATGCCGCACCGCACTGTTTCAGGGCCGGGGCAAGGGCGGCAAGGAGCCATCCAAGCGCGCGCTGGCTGCGGCTGCCAAGGCGGCCAAGGGCCGTCCATTGGTCGGAGGTGGGTGGGGCAGGGGCAGGGGCAGGGGCAGGGGAAGCAGGGCAGCAGAACAAGACAAAGGCAAGAACGCGGAAGGGCAGGTGCATGGGGCAAGGGCGGTAAGGCGCCGTCCAAGCGCGCACTGGCTGCCGCTGCCAAGGCTGCCAAGGGGCGCCCGCTGGTCGGAGGTGAGTGGGCAGGGACGGGCAGGGGCAAGGGAAGCTACACAAAGTAAAGGCGCGAGTGCAAGGGCAGGGGCGTGGGGTACAGGGAAGAGGAGCCTTGCCAGCGCGCACTGACTGCGCTGTCAAGGCTGCCAAGGGGTGCCCGCTGGTCGGAGGTGGGTGGGGCAGGGCAGGGGCAGCAGAAGCAGGGAAGCTCAACAAGAAAACGGCAAGAACGGAAGGGCAGGTGCATGGGGCCAGCGGGAGAGGAGCCGTCCAAGTGCGCGCTGGATGCGGCTGCCAAGGCTGCCAAGGGGCGCCCGCTGGTCGGAGGTGGGTGGGGAGGGGCAGGGGCAGGGGCAGGGACACGGGAAGCTACACAAAGTAAAGGCAAGAGTGCAAGGGCAGGGGCGTGGGGCACGGGGGAGAAAGGAGCCGTGCAAGCGCACGCTGGCTGCAGCTGCCAAGGGGCGCCCGCTGGTCGGAGGTGGGCGGGGCAGGGGCAGCAGGGCAGCAGAACAAAGCAAAGGCAAGAGTGCAAGGGCAGGTGCATGGGGCACGGGGGAGAAAGGGAGCAGTCCAAGCGCGCGCTGGCTGCGGCTGCGCAAGGCAGCCAAGGGGCGCCCGCTGCTCGGAGGTGAGTGGGGCCCTCTCCCTTTCCCCTCAGTCAAACTCCCCCCCCCCCCCCCCCCTCCTCCAATCGTCTCTACTACTACTCGGTGTGCGCCAGGCGAGCTCGCGGCATCGCCGTGGCCACGCGCGACTCGGGCCTGCAGCTCACCCCCCACCCCCCCTGTGACTAACACCCCCCACCCCCCTCGACTCCCAACCCCTCCTCTGTGTCTGTGTGCGCCAGGCGAGCTCGCCGGCATCGCCGTGGCCACGCGCGACCTGGGCCTGCAGCCCCCCTCCCCCCCCCTCCACTCCACTCCCAACCCCTCCTCTGGGTCTGTGTGCGCCAGGCGAGCTTGCTGGCATCGCCGTGGCCACACGCGACCAGGGACTGCAGCTCTTCCACGCACTCGGCAAGATTCTGTACAACAAGCGGGACAGCCCCGGCGACGCTGCTGCTGCTGCTGCTGCTGGTGGTGGCGGTGGCGGTGGCGGTGGCGGTAGCGGTGGCGGTGGCGATGACGACGAGGATGAGTGGGAGCCGGGGAGCGAGGCGGGGACGAGCGCCACGCAGTCGGCGCGGTATGGGAGCAGGTGTGTGTGTGGGGGGGGGGGCACCACACACACACGCACACACACGCATACAAACACATACGCACGCAGCCGCGGCAGCCGTGGGCCATCGGCAGCAGCGGCGGTGGTTGACATGCACACACACACACACACACACACACACACACACACACACACGCGTGCACACACACACACGCACACGCGCGCGCGCAGCCGCAGCAGCCGTGGGCCGTCGGCAGCGAAGCAGATGCAGGCAGCGGCAGCAGCGGCGGTGGCAGGCACAGCTGCAGCACAGGTGTGTGTGTGTGTGTGTGTGTGTGTGTGTGTGTGTGCGTGCGTGTTCGTGTGTGTGTGTGTGTGTGTGTGCGTGTGTGTGTGTGTGTGCGTGGCCACCAACAGCGAATTATCTCACTCACTCGCACTCGCACTCGCACTCGCACTCGCACTCATTCCTACTCTCGCCTCTCGGCCGCTCTTCCACCAGGCGCCCCCCCCTGCGTGGATGGCTGTGCTGCACGATGCAGCCGCGCGTGCCGCCACAGCACAGCCGAGAAAGGAACGCCTCCCCAAACCCTCAAGCCCTCAACCCCAAACCCTAAAACGCTGCCATCGGCAACGTGAAAAGGAGGCTTTCGAGGAGATGAAGATGGCGCTGGGAGCTTGCCAGCACAGCACAATCGCCGACGCATCCTATCTCTCGTGCTAACTGCTACTGAGGCTGTTTGCGACCCGTTGTGGCCCGATCGCGTCGGCGTCAGCCGCAATCCACATAAAAATAAAAAATAAACCGTATATCGCAGTGCGTATACCGCCCGCTTTTGACATCCGTACATACGACCGTATATGGCCACCCCCACCCAAGTCGGTCACACAATCCTGACACTGTGAAAACGTGAAAACGCCCCAAACGCCCCCCCCACGCCACCCCGCCGCCACCCGCGGCAACCAAGATGTGTGTTGGGATGATCGAAAGCTTGTGGGGCCGACGCGAGGCCTGGGGAGGGGCGTGGGCGTGTGCGCTGGGGGAGGGGCACCCCCACTGCATGGGCGCATGGAACTTTCCGGCCGCCGTGCGCCGCCAAAACTGCATGCCCGGACCAAATTCCAGCGCCGCGAGCTTGCTACGTATACCAATAAGGTTGCCTTTGACTGGCGCAACGCGCGGCCTTGTCTGCGTGACGCCCATGGTGTTTGAACATTCCGAACTTTTGATGCCGGCTTCGCCGCCAGACTCCCCCTGGCAAGTTAGCGCCGTCCAGCCCTTGAAGATTGCCCCATTAAGCTTGTGTTCGAGGGGTGTCACGTGTGGTTGCGTGTGCGCGCGACCAGACGCCGTACCGTGCTGCACGGCAGTTTGTGTGTTTTCGCATGCTGCACGGCACGGCGTCTGGACGCGCGCACACGCAACCACACGCAATGCCCTTCGAACACAAGCTTAATGGGACAATCTTCAAGCTCTGGGCTGTGGAATGAGGTCCGGACATGCCTCCTAGGGGGAGAATGGTGTCTTCAAATTTTTTTTTTTTAATGATGTCAGGTTAGTGGGGGCCAGGTGTGCCCGACTTGGGTGGGGGTGGCCATATACGGACATACGGATATACGGGATATACGGTTGCCCACAACCCTAAGGTCCATCGTCAACCCGCTTCTGGCTGGGAACCATCTACTACTCCTTCTGCGAAATGAAACCCTGATCCCTTTCATGGAGCGCATTTACCCCGTCGAACCACACACAGGCCCCCAAACACACCCCACGCGCAGGCGGCGCCCCCTGCGTGGATGGCGGACTACAGGGTCACCCCTCCCCCCCGTACACACACACACATAAAGACGCACCCACAGCCCCCCCCCCCCCCCGTGTATGCCCCCACCCAACCCACCCGACCTTCCAGGCAGCCCCCCCTGCGTGGACGGCTGTGCTACACGATGCGGCCGCGGGTGCTGCGCGCGTGCTGCCGCTGCACACACAGCGCCCTCCAATGCGCTACGACCCAGAGGCGCTGCTGGCGAAAGCGGCGCTGGAGCCGCTCGGTGCGTGCGTGTGTGTGTGTGTGTGTGTGTGTGTGTGTGTGCCGCCGCCGCACACACACCATCCTCCGATGCGATACGACCCAGAGGCGCTGCTGGCGAAAGCGGCGCCGGAGCCGCTCGGTGCATGTGTGCGTGTGTGCACGTGTGTGTGTGTGCGTGTGTGCGTGTGCGTGTGTGTCTGTGTGAATGTGTGAGTTTTTGTGTCTGCGTGAGTGTGTGTGTGTATGTGTGTGTGTGTGTGTGTTTGTGTGTGTATGCAGCTGCGCCCCTCCGCCTCCTAACACAGAGAGGGAGAGAGGCCGTTTCAGAGAAACATTGCGCGGCCCCCGGCCTCACGACAAACACACGCACACGTACGCACGCACGCACACACACACACACGAGCGTTCACACACGCGCACACACAGGCGCTGCCGCATTCCTGCATGAGAACTACCTTGACTTCATCGACCACGGGGCGATGGACGACGTGTGCGGGGTGGCGGGCTACCTGAGCGATGCAGCTCTGATGGCGGCGGGCGGGGTGGGCGCCGGTGAGCACTATCCCTCGCACTCGCACTCGCACTCGCACACGCTGTCTTTCTTGCACTCTCTCTCACTTCCTCTCACTCTCACTCTCACTCTCACTTTCACTCTCACACACACTCTCTCTCACGCCCACGCAGGCAACGACCGCCTCGGCTTCAGTGGTCTCGACGACACCCCAGCAGACGGCGTCTCATCCGCAGCCGCCAGCTCCGTCGCCGCACGCGGACTCATGTACTCTGCGATGCACCCCGGGCCGCGCGCGTTCCGCGCCATGCGTGCGCCGGCGGTGTTCCTCGCGCAGGTGTGCCAGAGGTCACAGCCCGGCCTCTCTGTGCACCTCCTGCCTGCCTCCCCGCATGTTTGCATGCCCGCAAGCATGCCTATCTGACTGGCTGACTGACTGGCTGACTGACCGACTGGCTGCCTGCCTGCCTGCCTGCCTGCCTTCCTACGTATGCATGCGTTCCGTGCCCTAAAACCTATACACTAGACCCTTAACCCTATGCCCTACCTCAACAAGTGTTTGCTGCCGCTGCGGTAGGGGACCTGGGGGCGCGCCCACGCTCTTTGCAGAGTGGGGGTTCCCTACCACCAGTAGCAAGCCATCTCAGTAAGATGCTCGGGCTAAACGCGCCGAGGATCGTCGTACCGTAGTCACGCTTTGCCTTGCCGAGGGTCCACTAGAGGCCCTCGTTATTTGGAAATTTAGGCCTTTGCATGGTTTTGGGGGGGGCATGTGGAGCGCTGATCCGGGCTCGAATGCCACAGGGGACTTGATTACCTTTGCGGGTCGTTTTCGGGAAGGCAAAGCGTGACTACGGTATACGGGTGAAATCGCATTTCCACCCTGCTTGCACTGACAGCGGTGGGCAGCCCCTGGCTGGGATGGGACTGGCGTAGGACTGCCAGCCCAGACAACGGGGCAGCGGGGGCTACGCACGCGCTCGTGGATCTTACAAGGGTGGCACTCTATTTGAGAGGTGTCCCTGACTGTAACATCCATCATCATCATCATGCCCTCGCAGCGCGCGGCGGCGGCGAACGCGGAGGTGATGGGCGGGACCGTGTGCGCGCTGTGCTGCGCTGCGGGGTCGATGCCGGCCGGCGGAAGGTAGGGACGTCCCACGTGCGCACGCACGCGCGCACGCACGCACACTCGCGCGCACACACACACACACACAGTCGCCCCACATTGCCCACAGTGTGCGCGTGCTCGCATCAGAGACCCTCCCTCGCCTGCGCGCGCGCTTGCTCGTGCCGCCGCACGCGTGGCTCTCACTCTCTCTCTCCCTCTGTCTCTCTCTCTCTCTCTCTCTCTCTCTCTCACACACACACACTTAACCCACCGTCGTATGCTGCAGTGTGCGCGCGCTCGCGTCCGAGACCCTCCCCCGCCTGCGCGCGCTCTCGGATGCGCCGTCACACGCGTGGCTCTCACGCACGATGCCCGTGCAGTGGTCCTACCTCTGGAACGGCCAGGTCAGCGTGGTGAAGCAACTGGGGGCGAGGGCGGGGGGAGCAGGTGGGCTCGGAGGGGGAGGCGCGGCAGGGGGCGATGTCGACGTGGTCGTGGACGCAGCGGCGGAGGCTGAGGGCGGCGGCGATGGCGGCGGCGCGGAAGACGACCCGATCGAGGACGACGCGTGAGCGAGGGCGGTGGCTGACACAGGACCAGGCACTCTGGGCACGACCCCTGGTCCAGACCCCTCGTCCAGAGCTGTTCCAAACCTGTTCCAGGGGCCTCCGGCCCAGAGCTGGTCCAGACTGCGGTCTGGGAGCGCGCCTATTTTGCCGCGGGACGGCGCCCTCTTGTTACGGCGCTGTGCCAAGAGGCGCTCAAGGGTGGTTCTGCGGCGGCGGAGACGGTGTGGACGACGACGCGTGATCGCCGCGCTTGCTGTGTTTTCAAGTGTTTTCATGGCGCGTGTTTCGAGCAGGGCGCGACCAGAGAGTGGTGGGGCAGGTGGTGTGCGGATAACGTGACCCGGACACCGGGGGGTAAGATGCGAGACACGTAACAGCAGGAATGGCAAACAGTAGGCAGGCACCCCACAGGGGAAAGGAAAGCAGTGTAGAGAGAGAGAGGATGGCGGTTTCGGGGGTTACTTTCTGCCCCAAAAAACGCTTTCTTGCCTGCAGCCACAACGATTGCCGCTGCCGAGCCCGCCCCAGCACACCTTGAACCGTCCTGCACCGACCCAGCTCGTCCACCGTACCGTTCTCCGTCCCTTCCCTGCTCCCGTGTTGCCCAGCCCGCCCGCCAACCATCATGGCCGATAACTTCGATTCCCTCCCCCACGACGTGCTGGAGCTCGTCGTCGGGTGAGCATATGCGCCGCAGAAATAGTGGCTGGGATGATGCAGATGCCCGGTCGACGCGACGATC
>VFSX01000648.1:12500-52500 GCA_016618255.1 Chlamydomonas sp. UWO 241 | reverse complement strand
ACACACACGCACACAAACACACTCAAAGGCGTCCAACAAGACTGTACAATCGACCACACACACACACACGTGTGCCTTTGTAGGTGATCTTGGCTGACTGGCGTGGTGGCTCGAGGAGCAGCCAAATGCGCTGCTTGCACACACACACATACACACACACGCACACATACACATACAATCACACTCTATTCCTGATCGTTACATAGATGGCGGCTATAGCGTTCCAGAAGTCTGCATGCGAGTGTCGACACACACACACGTGTGCCTTGCAGGTGGTGATGGCTGACGTGGCGTGGTGGCTCGAGGAGCAGCCAAATGCGCTGCTCGCGCACGCACGTGACGCGTGCGGAGATGAGAACGAGGGGGCTGGTTTTGATGAGCTGGTGCGTCCATGCGTGCGTGTGTGTGTGTGTGTGTGTGCGTCCATGCGTGTGTGTGTGTGTGTGTGTTTGTCTGTGTGTATGTGTGTATGCATGTGCATGTGTGTGTGCACGCTCCCTCCATACATACACACATCCGTGCAGATTGGGGTGCGTGTGTGTGTGTTTGTCTGTGTGTGTGCGTATGCTTGTGCGTGTGTGTGCACGCTCTCCCCCCCCCCACACACACACACACGCACATGCGTGCAGAGAGGAGAACTAGGGGGCGGGTGCGTCATCATGTGTGCATGCATGTTTGCAAACATGTTTGTGTGTGTGTGTGTGTTTGTGCTTGTGTGCGTGCACCCCCCCCCCCATCGTACACATGCATGCACCGCCTGGGTGGGGGCAATTTTGTGTCCCTACACACACCCTGACACACACCCTGACACACACACACACACACACAGGTCGGCAGCCTGCCCACGCTGCGCCACATAGTGGCGTTCTGCATGCCTGGCGCCTGCTGCACACACACGCCCCCCAACCCCCGCCCCCCACCCACCCCACCCCCGCCCACCACTCTCTCTTTGTGTTACGTTGGCTGCACGCTCACATGTATGTGCGTGCACACACCCCTGCCCCTGCAACCCCTCCTCCACTCCTTGCACCTGCGCTGCGCTCTGCGCACGTGTGCGGCCGCCCCCCCCCCCTGCCCTCTTTGTGCATCGTCGTGCACACGCACGTGTGTGCGTGCGTGCCACGCTCCCCTTCCGCCCCCACCCCACCTCCTCTCCACACGCACGGCTGACCCCCTCCCCTCCTCCCCCTCCACCCTTCCTTTGCGCACACAGGTCGGAAGCCTGCCCATGCTGCGCCACATGGTGGCCTTCTGCATGCCCGGCACGCCGCTGGTGCACCAGAGCACGATGAACCGACTCGCGCGCGACATCTGCGGTCAGGCCTAGGCCGAGGCGCGCCGCGTGTGACGTATGACGAGGCGCGCGTGGGTGACACCACAATCCATGCTCTGAGCAGCACAGCGGACAAGGAGATGCGCCGCTTCAGCTGGTGGCACACCTGCGCACGCTGCCGTAGCTGGTGCACCACAGCACGATGCCCAGGCTCGCGCGCAACATCTGCGGTCAGGCCTAGGCCGAGGCGCGCCGCGTGTGACGTATGACGAGGCGCGCGTGGGTGACACCACAATCCATGCTTTGAGCAGCCCAGCGGACAAGGAAATACGCCACTTCAGCTGGTGCACACCACTGCATGCTACCACAGCTGGTGCACCACAGCACGATGACCAGGCTCGCACGCGGCGCCCGCGGGCAGTCGAAGGACGCGAGAGGGAGCGCAGGGGCACGGCCGCCTGGCGCGTGGCCCTCCTGAGAGGGAGCCCGCCCGTCCCTGTCCGTCGTCCCAGCCCCACCGAGCCGCCCGCCGCCCATCACCGCCCGGGCGCCCGCCCGTCACCGGGTTTCATGGAGAGGGCCGCTTGGACTCTCCGGTTTTCCGGCATAGCGCCTCGTGCGCTCTCCAGGCTGAAACTTTTTTTCCGGAGGCTGCGCCCCCAGACCGCCGCTCCTTCTCCGGCTTTTCCGAACTCCCCCCTCGCTCCCCATCGGCAAACCGCCCTTTGAACGCTGCTCTCCTCATTGGAATCCGATCGGCTGGGAAATCCCTGGTGCCCCCCCGTCACCCGCCGGGTGCCCGGCGCGCCCCTGGAGACAAGCGGTCAACGGGAGGGCAACGGTTAACGCAGTTAAAGCAAAATCTGGCTGTGGATTGACTAATAAAATAACACGAAAGAAAATCACTGAGGCCCAACATGCACTGTGCAGCAGCGCGCCACATGCGCGTGCGAAGGGGGTGCAGGCGTGCACTCGACAACAGGCGGGAGGAGCAGCAACACACACAGTGGCTCAGACGAGTCCGTGGGCCACAGCACATTGGCGAGGACACACACCCCTGCTGTGCGCTGGTCAGCGGCAGCACCTGGCAACACCAACGGCCAAACCATTGGCAGCACTGGTAGCCGCACCAGTGGCCACCCGCGGTCAGTCGCAGAGCACCTTGTTGTGCCAGGACAACACCGGTGTACCGCGAGCAGGTTTTACAGGTTTTACATGTGTGCGCCCGAAGGACCCCGGGGCGTGAGTGAAGGCCTAGACTGCACGTCTAGGGGAGCTCCACTAGGAGAGCCTACAAGACCACACAGCGCGCCAGCCTACCGGGGCCAGCGGGTGTCGAATCAGGCCTCCTTTGGTCGTTGCGGGCACAAGAAGTTGTAGAACGCGTCGTTAACAAACAGCGGGCCGCCATCGCTGCTCTCTCCAATCTCGCATGCCTACGATCCGCCCAGCTTCGACTAATTCAGACCTCCCCCGCTGGCGAACTGCGGATGCGCACACACACAAGCCGCCATTGCCGTCCTCTGCCCTACCTCTCCAACCTCACATGCCCACAATCCGACCAATCAGACCTCTTTTGGTCGCTGTGGGCACAGGAAGATGTAGAACGCGTTGTTGACAAACAGCGGGCCGCCATCGCTGCTCTCTCCAATCTCGCATACCTGCGATCCGCCAAGCTTCCACCATTTCAGACCTCCCCCGCTGGCCAATCGCGGATGCGCACACGTAAGCCGCCGTCGCCGTCCTCTGGCCGTCCTCTCAAATCTCACATGCCCACGATCCGAGCAATCAGACTTCCTTTGGTCGCTTCGGACAGGAGCGTGTCGTTGACGCATTCACACAAGCCGTCGTGGCCACTCTCCCCCTGCTCTCCCCAATCTCTCCGTCTACGATCCGCCCAGCGGGGGTCGAATCAGACCTCCTTTGGTCGCTGTGGACATAGGAAGTTGTAGAACGCGTCGTTGACAAACAGCGGGCCGCCCGCCGCCGCGCTGTCGCCCGGCCGCTTCCACCCCACCCAAGTGCCCCTGTGGAGGAGTTGAGGTGGGAATGCGTTAGGGTTCAGGGTTTAGGTTTTAGGGTTTGAGGGTTTAGGGTTTATAAACCCTAAACCCTGAAACCTATAAATAGTTTGAGGGTTAGGGGCATGCCGCCTCAGTGGTTGTCGAGTGTGGACACGGGCTGGCGTGCCTCTGGCTGGCTCCCATAACCGTGCGATGTAGTACTTCTTTCGGTTCGTCACGACGGGGGGCTGTGCTGGAGGGGCTGTGCATGCAAGCCTTGCTGGCTATGCGCTTTCAACGACGATGACGAGCTGGGTGCGGTGTGGTCGCTGAGTAGAGTGCTGCGGCAAGTGCCATGTTTGGCCGCTTTCGGGTGGTTGGGGGTGGGCCTTCTTGGCGCCTTCATGGTCCTGGCTTTGCAGCCGGTGAGCTTCAGGGCTGAGTGTGGTGCCTGGCTTGCGGTGCTGCTTGCTTGGCACCCGCCACCTCGTGTGGGTGGCGCTACCGTGGGCTACTTTTGTAGCTCGACTTTGTGGTGGGCCTTGTGCCTGCCTGTGCCTATGATAGTCCCGCTGGAACTTTGGAACTGATTGCAACCGCCAGCTGTGGATTTGTAACACTGCTCTCTCTGACCTGTGAATCTTTGTCAGGTCCTCGCCGCCCGTGTAGTGCGGGTCCAGGATGAGGAACGCGCAGTCGCCGGTCGTCTCGTTGAAGTACACTCCCAGCAGCGTGTACGCGAGCACGCCTCCGCCGATCATCACGGGCGTGCCCTGCGGCGGTGTGTGTGTGTGTGTGCGTGTGTGTGTGTGTGTGCACGCCGCTGCCGATCATCACAGGCGTGCCCTGTGGCGGTGTGTGTGTGTGTGTGTGTGTGTGTGTGCGTGTGTGTGTGTGTGTGTGTGTGTGTGTGCACCGCTGCTGATCATCACAGGCGTGTCCTGCGTGTGTGTGTGTGTGTGCGTGTGTGTGAGTGTGTGTGTGTGTGTGTGTGCACGCGGCCGCCGATCATCACGGGGGTGCCCTACAGCCAGTGTGCATGCGTGGTTGATTCTTCATTCCGTCCGACAATTTTACAGTCCGTCGGACGCCTGTGTCGGCGTTTTAGACAGTGTGTGTGTGTGCACGCAGCCGCCGATCATCATGGGTGTAACCTGCGGGGCCAGTGTGTGTGGTCGATTCTACAGTCTGTTGCACGCACGTGTTGACGTTTTAGACAGTGTGTTTGCGTGTGTGTGTGTGCACGCAGCCGCCGATCATCACGGGCGTGCCCTGCGGGGCCAGTGTGTGCATGTCTGGTTGATTCTACAGTCCGTCGGACGATTATACAGTCTTTCGGATGCCTGTGTTGGCGTATTATCGGCGGTGGTACTTGGACTAGAAGGTAGTCTTCGCTGGAAAGCCGACGTTACTGTTGCTGTTACTGACCTGCTTCTGTTGCTGTTACTGTTGCTGTCACTGTTGCTGTTACTGTTACTGCTGCTGTTACTGTTGCTGTTACTGTTACTGACCTGCGTGTGGACGTGCGCCGCGAGCACATATACATTTAAGCCCTGAAAACGAACTCTGTTAACCTTTACACGTCTCACGGCTCTCAACTACCGCGAGTACCGTCCGTATCGCTTGCCTTTGCCGGGGGGGGGGACTTCAATGTGATTGCAGGGTCGTTTCTCGCTGTTTAAGTCGGTTTGACGCCCAAAATCGCAATTTTCGACGATTAAGATTAGCTTTTCATCTTCGTGGTGGGTCTCGAACGATATTTATTCGCAAAGACAAACCGCACATATGGTACTCCACAACCGACCTGCGTGCGGAAGTGCGCCGCGAGCTCACGCGCGTGCGACGGGATGTCGCTGCCCTTGTTAATCGTGACTACCTGTGCGTTGCAGTTGGGGTGGTTGACTTCATTAATTTGCAAATTAATTATTCTGGTTTGTAATAAAAAATATTATTAAAAATAAATGAATTTGCAAAAAAATGTGGGGTTAGGGGGGATGGCTGATGATGCTGGGTGGTGTGGTGGGGTGAGGGGAGGGGGGGAAGGTTCAAGGCTCAGGGTTAAGGGTGTTGGGGGTTAAGGGGTTAAGGTCTACGGTGGCGATTGTTGACGGAGACCACAGGGCACACACAGGGAGAGGAGGGTAGAGGGTCGAGGCGTCCGAGAGGCGTGCGCTCCTCGTCCGTTGATTCTCCAACGGATGATGTCGTTGTCGTCGAACGCACAACACAACCGGAGTGCATAAAACCCGAGTAACAAACAAGAACCGGAAAGGCTGGAGCCAGCACGGCGCATCTACCCCCCAGCACAGTCCCTCGTTGTGGCGCACCGCAAGGAAGTACTGCACACGGCTCTGAGAGCCAAAAGCGGGCACACAAGGTAATGTGCACGCTCGACAATCAATGAGGAAGCACCGGATGATCACATCATCAGGCCTCTCCCTCTTCCACACAAGTGTGACATCAAGTGTGACAATCAATCAATCAATCAAGTAAGCAAGCAAGTGTGACAAGGAAGTGAGACACGCAAGTGTGTCATCGCACCTTGCACGAAACGCCGAGGTAGTCGTCGAGGACGTACGAGAGCTCGATCGCGCCGATCCACTTGCTGCTGCCGATGAACGACTTGTCCTGAGCACAAAGAGAGAGAGTGAGAGAGAGAGAGAGAGAGAGAGAGAGAGAGAGAGAGAGAGAGAGGGAGAGAGAGAGATGAGCGTGAGAGAGAGACAGAGACAGAGAGACAGAAAGAGAGAGAGACAGAGAGAGAGAGAGAGAGAGAGAGAGAGAGAGAGAAAGACAGAGAAAGAGGAGGGCGATAGTTACCTGGGCACGGCGACAGAGAGGGAGAGAGGGAGTGTGTGTGTGTGTGTGGGATTAGCCATACGAGAGTTAAATTGCGCTGATGAACGACTTGTCCTGAGCGAAAAGAGAGAGAGAGAGAGAGAGGGAGAGAGACAGACAGAGAGAGAGAGAGAGAGAGGGAGAGGAAGTGAGGGAGATACAGAGGAGGGTGAGAGAGAGAGAGAGAAGAGAGAGAGGGTGAGAGAGTGTCGAGGGCACAGAGACACAGAGAGAGAGAGTGTGAGGGTGGGAGAGCGGCCGTACGAGAGCTGGATCGTCCCGATCCACTTGCTGCTGCCGAAACAACCTGTCCTGTGCGCAGAGAGACGAGGGTTACAGAGGCGATGGAGAGAGGGGGAGAGGGCAAGAGGAAGAGAAAGAGAAAGAGAGAAATGCTTCTCTGTTCAGAGAGAGAGAAAGAGAGGACGAGAAAGAGATACAGAGAGAGAGAGAGAGAGAGAGAGAGAGAGAGAGAGAAAGGGTGAGAGGAAGAGAGAGAATGCGTTACAGGGGCACAGCGACACAGAGAGTGAGAGCGTGTGTGTGAGTGTTTGAGTGGCTGTACGTGTTGAGTGCAACTAGGTAAGTAGCTTACTCTTTCCCACCTACATTGTCGCCTAGCCGCACGAGCGTCGCCTGTATGTCCCCCGGTGTGCCTTACCTGACGATCCTTCCGCTGTTGCTTCTTATTCTTACTAACCGACTCAGCAGCTTAGTAACCAACTAACTAACCAACCCACCTTGTCGCCTAGTTGCACAAGCGTCGCCTGTATGTCCCGGTGCCCCAGCGACAACGGTGAGCCAAACCTGACAATCCTTCCGGCGACAGTTGTTGATTGACTGACTCAGCAACTGACTAACCAACCAACTATCCAACCCACCTTGTCGCCTAGCCGCACGAGCGTCGCCTGTATGTCCCGGTGTCCCGGCGACGGCTTCGCTGTGTACTGCTGCAGCCGGAACCACGAGCACAGCGTCTGCAGCGATCGGTACGCGCAGCCCCAGCCGGCGTCATCAAAGCGGTCCTGCGTGCGTGCGTGTGCGTGTGTGTGTGTGGTGGGAGGGGGGGCAGTGGTGGGAGGGGTGGTTGTCATGTGTAGTGCTGCAGCCGGAACCCACGAGCACAGCGTCCGCAGCGATCGGGACGCGCAGCCCCAGCCGGCGTGGTCGAAGCGGTCCTGCTTGTGCGTGTGTGTGTGTGTGTGTGTGTGTGCGGGTGCCCCCCCCCCCCCTAAAACGCACACCTGCATGTAGTGGTGGTACTCGTACGCACCCTGGACGAGGTGAATGCTGTCGGCAGCATCCCCCGGAAGAGGCAGCCCCACGTGCACGCTGGGAAGGCGGACCTGTATGTGTGTGTGTGTGTGTAGGGGGGGGGGCAGCCCTGTGTGCACGCTGGGAAGGCGGACCTGTGTGTGTATGCGTATGTGTGTGTGTGTAGGGGGGGAGGCAGCCCCGCGTGCACGCTGGAAAGGTGGACCTGTGTGTGTGTGTGTGTGCGTGTGTGTGTGTGTGTGTGTGTGTGTGTGTGTGTGTATGTATGTGTGCGTGTGAGTGTGTGGGTGTGGGCGTGTGTGGAGGGAGGGAGGGGGCGAGCCCCGCGTGCAGGCGGGTCATCAGTAACAGCAACACGGGGTTTCCAGCTAAGCAGGCTGCTCTTCTACTAGAGACACCCGCCGATACTCCAGCACACTTAAGTACTAGAGTACCGCCGGCTCCCGGCCGATAGACTACCGCTCCCGCCGGCTAGACTACCCCAAACAGCGGTCTCGGAGAGACATGTCTGGCAAGGAGCATATAGGAGAGGACCTCCCTCAAGGTCACAGTAGTGGCCTTGTGGCCAGTCAAGCCGGCAGAGCCGACTGGCGCTGACTGGAACGGTCCCCGCCTGGCAGTGCATGGCTGTCCAGCTTCGTTTGCATGGGGCTCAGCCGGCGCCCCATGCCTCATGCATGGCCAGGTCCCACCCTCCAGGGGTGCTTGGACGACAGAGTTGTCATGGAGGCTGCCTGAAGACCTTCCAACGCCAGTCACCCGCAGACGAGCGCCCCCGAGGATGAGCGCGGTGACGAACGCTGCGATTGGTGAAGCGGATTTTACTCTGTGTTGCCTCGACGGTCGCCACCGCTGAAGCCGTGATGGTAGCCCGCCTCCACGGGCAGCCATCTTGACCATGTCCAGCATGCATTGACGGGCGCCAGCTCCTCCGCTCGTCGATCAACTCGTCGAGATCGGTGCCGCATGGCGTCCTGCATGGGGGGAGGATACGGGCCGTCTCCCAGCACAGGCCGCGGCAGCGCCGCGGCTACTCGCCAAGCCATGGCAGCGCCGGGCAAGCCGCTCCTGAAGTGTTCCACCGAGGGCAGTCTAGCAGGAGCCGGGCCAGTCGTATTTTACCTCGCTCGTCAGCGGCACGGAGATCCTCGTCACCAGCAGCGCTGCATTGCAGGGTCCAGGGCTCGGCGACGAGAACGCGCCTCCGTTAATCGAGCCCCAAATGCGGGACAGACCCTAAAACCCTAAGCCAAAGCCCTTTGAAAACCCATCGCACCCAAACCCTAAAAAACAAACACACAAACAAACAAACGAACAAACAGACAAACAGACAAACAAACAAACGTGCCTGCCCTCCCTCCCCAGCTGCGACGGCCGTGGCCCACTTAAGGCGCGTCGCCCCCAACCCCAAAGAATCAGGCCTTTACAAACACTTAACCCTAAAACCCTGAACCCATCGCACCCAAACCCTAAAAAACAAACACACAAACAAACAAACGAGCAAACAGACAAACACACAAACAAACAAACAAACAAACAAACACACACACAAACAAACAAACAGACAAACAGACAAACAAACGCGCCTGCCCTCCCTCCCCAGCTGCCGCGGCCATGGCCCAAGTCAGGCGCGTCGGCCCGAACCCCAAAGCAATCAGGCCTAAAGCACTCAGCCCTAAAACCCTAAACCCATCGCACCTTAACCCCTAAGAACAAACAAATAGACAAACAAACAAACAAACGCACCTGCCCACCCTCCTCAGCTGCCGTGGCCGTGACACACAAGGCGTGACAAGTCACCCCAAGCCCTAAAACAATCAGGCGCGTCGCCCCAAACCCCAAAGCAATCAGGCCTAAAACACTCAGCCCTAAAACCCCCAACCCATCGCACCACAACCCCTGACATCAAACAAACGAACGCACCTGCCCACCCTCCCCAGCTGCCGCCTCCCCAGCTGTCGCCTCCCCAAACCCCAAAACAATCAGCCCTATGTACAACACTCAACCCTAAACCCATCGCACCTTCACCCCTTTAAACAAACAAACAAACGCACCTGCTTTCCCTCCCCAGCTGCCGCGGCCGCGGCCCAAGTAAGGCGCGTCGCGGGGCGGAGCGCCGGCCGGTCGAGCGGCAGGCCCAGCAGAGTATGCAGCTGGCGCCTGCGGTTGTGGATGATTTATGTTTAAGTTATAAGCCTATCCCCTGGAAGCAGTTGGGACCTATTTTGGAGGCGTCGCACAATAGCTCTCCTTTTTGCTCTGGGACTACACGTTGGCAGGCAGCCGGCAGGTGGCTACCGCCCCTCACAAGTAATTGTTAGGGCCAGAACTGGACTTGGGTCTAGGCGGTGGTACTAGGACTAGAGGTAGTCTTTGCTGGAAAGCCGATGTAACTGTAACTGTAAAATAAGCCTGATGAACCTTATTATCGGGTTATCTCACGGGGGGGGGGGGGGGCAGTTACAGTTACATGGCATTCCAGCTAAGACAACACTAGTCCTAGTGCCGCCGCCCTGTGAAGGACGATAGCCACCAGCCGGTTACCTGCCGTCTAGACTACCGCTCCCGCCGGCTAGTTTAGACCCAAACAAGTCCCTGGGGACATGTCTGGCAAGGAGCGTATAGGAAAGGACCGTCCTCCTCCTGGCCTTTGAGGCCAACCACGCCGGCTGTGCCGACTGGCGGCGCTGAAGCAGAAAAGTCCCCGCCTGGCATGGTGCATGGTTGTCCAACTCCATGCATGGGGCTCTGCCTGCGCCCCATGCGTCATGCATGGCCAGGTCCCACCCTCCAGGGGGGCCTGGGCAAACAGAGTCGTCATGGCAGGCTGCCTGAAGACCAATGCCGACGCCAGTCACCGGCAGACAAGTGCCCCCGAGGGTGAGCGCGGTGACAAACGCTGCGATGGTGAAGCGGATAAACTCTGTTGTTGCCTCGGCGGTCACCACCGCTGAAGCCCTGATGGTAGCTCGCCCCCACGAGCAGCCATCTTGACCGATGTCCAGCATGCATTGACGGGCGCCAGCTCCTCCGCTCGTCGATCAACTCGTCGAGATCGGTGCCGCATGGCGTCCTGCATGGGAGGAGGATAAGGGCCGTCTCCCAGCACGGGCCGCGGCATTGCCGCGGCTACTCGCCAAGCCATAACAGCGCCGGGCAAGCCGCTCCTGTAGTTTCCACCGAGGGACAGTCTAGCAGGAGCCAGGGCAGTCGTATTTTATCCCGCTCGTCAGCGGCACGGAGATCCTAGTCACCAGCAGCGCCGCATTGCTGGGTCCAGGGCTCGGCGACGAGAACGCGCCTCCGTTAATCCAGCCCCTCAGGGGCACAGTAACAGTAACACGGGGTTTCCAGCTAAACAGGCTACTCTTCTACTAGAGAAACCCGCCGATACTCCATCACACTTAAGTACTAGAGTACGTTGGCTCCCGGCCGATAGACTACCGCTCCCGCCGGCTAGACTACCCCAAACAGCGGTCTCTGAGAGACATGTCTGGCAAGGAGCATATAGGAGAGGACCTTCCTCAAGGTCACAGTAGTGGCCTTGTGGCCAGTCAAGCCGGCAGAGCCGACTGGCGCTGACTGGAACGGTCCCCGCCTGGCAGTGCATGGCTGTCCAGCTCTCGTTTGCATGGGGCTCAGCCGGCGCCCCATGCCTCATGCATGGCCACGTCCCACCCTCCAGGGGTGCATGGACGACAGAGTTGTCATGGAGGCTGCCTGAAGACCTTCCAACGCCAGTCACCGGCAGACGAGCGACCCCGAGGATGAGCGCGGTGACGAACGCTGCGATTGGTGAAGCGGATTTACTCTGTGTTGCCTCGGCGGTCGCCACCGCTGAAGCCGTGATGGTAGCCCGCCTCCACGGGCAGCCATCTTGACCAATGTCCAGCATGCATTGACGGGCGCCAGCTCCTCCGCTCGTCGATCAACTCGTCGAGATCGGTGCCGCATGGCGTCCTGCATGGGGGGAGGATACGGGCCGTCTCCCAGCACGGGCCGCGGCAGCGCCGCGGCTACTCGCCAAGCCATGGCAGCGCCGGGCAAGCCGCTCCTGAAGTGTTCCACCGAGGGGCAGTCTAGCAGGAGCCGGGCCAGTCGTATTTTACCCCGCTCGTCAGCGGCCTCAGGGGCAGAGAACAAAAAAATGCAGGCATGCCTAAAATCCATCTCCTTGCAGTGTACGTTCCAGATCAATCAGAATTTTTGAATTTGGACACCCACGGGCCGAGATATGAGGGTCCAAAGTTGGGGTGGGTGCGTGGGTGGGGTCGGGGGGGGGGGGGGGCGGCAAACTAAATATGGGGGGTCCAGAACTTTCTTTCCAGTGGGACGTTTTGGATGGGAAGACCACCATTGAAACCGCCTTGATGAGAGGAGCACGAATCCACTCTCAAAAGTGACCCTGGGGTAATAGGGTGGGGGTCCCCACTTGCTCAATGCCCTACCCCCCCGCATGCTCCCTACGATGCACCAAGTGCCCACCTAGGGGTTTGAGTAACCTTCACGGATTGAGATGGGACCAATGCCATCTGAATCTCCTTGGAGAGAAAAGCAAAACATATCAGGAGAGTCAACCCTGTATCTGCCTTGAAAGTGTGAACTGGAGGGTCCACACTCCTTGGTGCCCGCCGACTGAGCCATGGTGTGGCTAGATTTTGGGGGTGATTTTGGCCACCTGCCGGCGAGTTGGACATTGTGATGGACAGCCTTTACTGCAAGGAAGCCATGCCCATTGGTCCCGGCTCCATGCATGGCGTATTCAGTGAGATAGGGTGGGTGGGTGGGTCAGACCCCCCCAAAAAACTTTATACCGTGCCTGCACAAATTATCTTTCTTGCCCCCCCCCCCCCCCCCGTGGCTTACCTCATGAGAATGAGAATAAACAGAGGGTTGAACGTTTGAACTGCAAGCGATGGCCGCGCCCGCCACGTTGTCCTCCTCTACCCGGATCCACACACCAGACCACACTCTCACACACACACTGTGACAGACACACACACACACGCACACCCACACCTATACGGGGCAAGCGCCACCACGTCAGCCTCCTCCCCCGCCTCAAGCCTCGGGTAAAGCACGCACACGTGGTGCGCGCGCCCGGGCGGCAAAAAGTGGCACGAGCGCAGCGCGCGCAGCCCCGGTGCCGCCGCCAGCGCGGGCTTGGCCTGCACGTGTGTGGTGTGCGTGCGTGTGGTGTGGTGTGCGTGTTGTTGTTCTTGTGCGTGTGTGTGTGTGTGTGTGTGTGGGTGCGTGTGTGTTCTTGTGCGTGTGCGTGCTTGCACCGAGTGCGGGCAAGTGCCAAGCGCGGACTTGGGCTTTTCGGCCATGTCCTGTACGTGCGTGTGGTGTGTGTGTTGCTGTTCGTGTTCGTGTGCGTGCATGTGTGTGTGTGTGCAAGCGTGCGTGTGCGTGTGTGTGTGTGTGCGCGTGCGTGTGTGCGTGTGTGTGTGTGTGCGCGTGCGTGTGTGCGTGTGCGCGTGTAACACTCGCACCGAATGCGGTGCCGTCGCCAGCGTGGCCGCACCCGCCACGCGCAGCTGCGCCGCCAGCGCGTGTTCTTGTTTTTGTGTGTGTGTGTGTGAGTGTGTGTGTGTGTGCGTGCATGTGCGTGTGCGTGTGTGTGTTTGCAACGATGTGGACGCCTGGATAGTGCAGGAGGAGGTCATACACCTGGTGTGTGTGTGTGTGTGTGTGTGTGTGCGTGCGCGTGTGCACGTGTTCAGCTCGCATCGAATGCGGTGCCGCCACCAGCATGGCCGCGCCCGCCGCGCGCAGCTGCGCCGCCAGCGCGTGTTGTTGTTTTTGTGTGTGTGTGTGTGTGCATGTGCGCGCGTGCGTGTGTGCGTGCGTGTGCGTGCGTGTATGCGTGTGCGCGTGCACGTGTTATGCTCGCACCGAATGGGCTGCCGCCACCACCAGTATGGCCGCGCCCGCCGCGCGCAGTTGCGCCGCCAGCGCGGGCCCAAGCCAGTCGCGCGCAAGGCGCGCCAGCGGCGCGCGCGCCGGGGCGTAAGTGAGCGCGTCGAGCTCGAGTGCCACGCGTGACTCGGTCACGGGAGCACTGCTGGGGACGGCCTGACAGGGGTCGAAGTTTTGGGTTTGGGGTGTCTTTGGGCGTCTTTGGGCAGTTTTTGAGTTCCTTTAAAGGTGTCGGGCTTCGGGAATCTTTGGATGCCTTCGAGGGTTTCGAGCTCTGGGTCTTTGTTCAGTCTCTATTCTTAGTTGGCACCCCCGTATGACCCGTACAACGTCGTTGTACCCGTACAACGCTTTGTGTTATTACAAAAAAACAGGGTTCGAGTCACCCCCACCCCCCACCCTTCAACCAACGTGTTATCCACACCCGAAAGTCGAATATGTATAACTCGAGGGAAGCAGGGGGTACATCCAGCGCCCCTAGCACGCGCTCAAAGACGGTCCGATGGGGGGCAAAAGGCGGCCCATCAGAGACGGTCACAAAGACACCCCTGCGTGCCACAAACGGGCTCCCCACCCCACCCCCGCCCCTCTATGGATGTGCACAGGGTTCAGGGCTTTCAGGGCTGTTGGGATCAGAGGGCAACAACGCGTCCCAACCGCCCAACCACCCAGCCACCCTGGTACCTGGTACTCAAACGTCGGGGCCGGGGCCGCTGCAGTCGATGCGCGGCGTCCAACGGCCAGCTGGGCCCTCGCCCCCCCCCCCCCCCCCCCACCCTTTTTCAACAAAAAAATACAAGATTGAACACGCACCTGGTACTCAAACATCGGAGCCGCTGCGGCCATGCCCGGGGCGAGCGGCGCCCACCGGCCAGCTGGATGCCCGCACCCCCCCCCCCCATGTTTCACCAACACAAAAAATATTGAACACGCACCTGGTACTCAAACGTTGGGGATGCTGCGGCCGTGCCCGGTGCGCGCGGCGCCCACCGGCCAGCTGGACGCCCCCCCCCACCCCCAACTCGCCCCCCATGATTTACCAACAAAAAACAACATTGAACACGCACATCGTACTCAAACGTTGGGGCCGCTGCAGCCGTGCCCGGCGCGAGCCGCATCGGTGCGGCGTCCACCGGCCAGCCGGGCGCCCGCCCGCCGTGCCCGCCGTCCCCGCCGTCCCCGCCGGCTGCCGCCACGTCCGACAGGCAGGCGCCGCCGCCGCCGCGGCCGCTGCTGCTGCTGCTGCTGCTGGCGGGGCCGGCGAGGAAGCGCGGGGGGACGTGCGCACCGCCGCTTGCCGCGCCCACTGGTGACGACGACGCGCCGCCGCCGCCGCCGCCGCTGAGCACGAACACGACGCCCTCGCCGCACACCTACTTTACAGGCGTGTTGGGTGCGTTGGGTGTGTAAGGTGTGCTTGTAGGTGTGCTGAAAACAGAGGCGTCATTTGGTTGTGTTTTGTCAGCTCCAATGCTGACACTTTGGGGGTTGGAGGCTGAGACGTGGGCATGCTAAGCGCACTGCGTGCACGCAGCGCCGACTGTCAGTGCACAAACACGACGCCCTCGCCGTACACCTGCGTTTTTTTTGTGACACGAAGTTGGTCAACACCAAAATTTGTGTATACTTGGGTGTGGTGTGTTGCTCATCAGGTCGAATTCGGGAATGTGGTGTGTGTGGGTTGGTGTGGGGTGTGTGCAGTGATTTTGTTTTCAGTTTCTTTTATTATTTTCTGGGAGCCGGCGCGCGGACGAAAGTCCCGTGGCCCGCCTTGACTGCTGCCCTAGCGTTGACCGTGGACCGTCAAATATGGGTAATTTTCAAGCTCGTGACGAGTTCTATCTGATGGGATCGTCAGACCATCAAGCAACTTGGTTGGTTGAGCTCTATCTGATGGGCTCGTTAGAAGCCAAATGCCCCCCAATGGCTCCCAGGAGCCCAAACAAAAACCACTGGGTGTGTGTGGGGCCGGATAGACTTCAGCACAAACATGACACCCTCGCCGTATACCTGCGTTTTGTGTGCGTCGTTTTGGTGTGTTCTGTCAGCTCCAATGCGGACATTGGGAGGGGGGGGTGAGACATGGTCAAGCTAAGCGCGCACACACATACACACACACGCACACACACACGCACACACACACACAGGCACACACGCACACACACACGCACCTCGTCCACAAGCGCCTCAATGGCTGTCGCCACCGGCGCCGCCGTGACGCCTCCATGCACCGTCAGCGACAGGCATGCACGCACGCGCACCGGCTGTAGGCCCGCCAACGTGAGCCATGCGAGCGCGTGTCCGCCCCCGCTGTCATCGAGGGTGACGCACGCCCCCCCTCCTCCTCCCGGCCCTTTTTGTAGCTGGAATTGGCTCGTGATGCGTGCGACCGCCGGGGCGCCTGCGCCAGGGAGGTACGGTTCAGGGTTCTCCTTGCCGATCGGATTCCGATGAGGAGACCGGCCGAAGGGCGGTTTGCTGATACGGAGCGAAAGGGGCGTTCGGAAAAGCCGGGAAAAAAGAAATAATGCAAAGAAAATGCCAAAACCCGGAGAAAACCCAGGGAGCTCTCCAGAAGCCGGAGAGTCCGGGAGGCCCTCTCCAGGAAAACCGACAGCCGGACAGCCCCAAAGGAAACCCCTGGTACGGGTGTATGAGGGGTGGGCCGCGTGGAGTGCCCAAGGCGTGCGTGCGTGTGCGTGTGCGTGTGCGTGTGCGTGTGCGTGTGCGTGTGCGTGTGCGTGTGCGTGTGCATGCGTGTGTGTGTGTGTGTGCGTGTGCATGGGTGTGTGTGTGTGTGTCGAGGGTGTCGCGCGCCCGGAGGGAGGCCCCTCCTCCACTTCTGCTGCTGCCTTCACCTTTTTGAAGCTGCCAGCACTCCCCCCCCCCTCCCACCACCACCACCACCACCACCGCCACCACCACCCCGCGCACCGGTCGCTACCATCAGAGGCGCAGACGCGTCGCCGAGCAGCGCCGCATGCGCTGTCAGCAGCTTCTCCGCAGCTGCCGGCGTGTCGGGCGACCACACGCCGACGAACGAGAGGCCGTATGGGAGCAGCGTCCGCATAGCTGCGCTCCAGTGGGCGGCGGGCGGGCGGTGGGTGGGCGCACGCGACGTGCCACACGGTAGCGCGGTGTGTGTGTGTGTGTGTGTGTGTGTGTGTCACACCCTGATATGTGTGTGTGTGTGTGTGTGTGTGTGTGTTAGCAGTCGGGGTGGGAGGTGTTTGCGCAGCACATGCGTGTGTCGCCAGAAAGCCCTGCTTCTGCATGGGAGTTGCATGGGGTTTGCATGGGATCTGGTGTGCTGTGGCAGGGCAGCCAAGCCCCCTGCCTCACCGATGATGGCATCGAAGCCGGGCACGCTGCTGTCCCCCGCAGGCGGGTTAATGGTGTCCACCGCGAGCAGCGTGCCGTCCTCCAGGCGGGTGCCCACCAGGAGGCACGCACCCTGTCCACCTGTGTCCAGCTTCGCCACTAGGGAGGACAGCATCGAGACCGCCATGGCGGACGCCTGATGCGCGCAGGCTGATCTGGCGCACGCACTTCGCGCTCCCCACACGCGTCCACACTCACTCTCTCAATGCGAGCGTTTCAAGCCTCTTTCAACCGTGCACACCCCAGCATGCACGCCAGCATCATTCCAACCCACGTGGGTGTTGTTTTTTCGACACCTGTGAGCTGGAGGGCCAGTAAACGATGTGTGGTCGTGAGAGCGCAAGAACCACCACCTGGGGGCAAGAAGAAAGGCTTCTTTCACGGCTTCTTCGACTTTGCATCGTGGGCACCTCGAAGCTCGCGCGCATGGTGAGTTGGGGGGGGGGGGGGCGTGGAGGGGTAGGGGAGGCGAGCGGGCCAGGCATGGCGCGTGCAGGTGCATGGCACTGCATGGTGCATGGCACTTTGCGCGCACTCGTCTCACTAGCTGTTCGCTCTGCTTTGCACGCAGGCGCCTCAACCAGTATGACTACGAGGGGAGCACGAAGGGCGACGAGAGCGGTGAGTGGTGGTGCATGGGCTTGCCGTGCGTGCTGCGGTGCTCCAATGCCCCTCTCCGCTGTCGCTGCTGTTGCAATGCTGCTGTTGCAATGTTGCTGTTGCAATGCTGCTGCTGCTGCTGCTGCTGCTGCTGCTGCTGTGACTTTTGCTGTTGTTATGCTGCTGCTGCTGCTGCTGTTCCAAAACAGCAGCACTGAGAGCAATGCTGCAGCGCTGCAATGCGCGCGCGCCAGAAGCCGTGCCCACATGCTACGCGTGCACTCACCGTGTGTCCTTGCGTGTGTGTGTGTGCGTGTGTGTGCGTGGGTGTGTGGTGTGTGTGTGTGTGTGTGTGCTGTGTGTGTGTGAATGTGTGTAGTGGCCACTGCATGGTCACGCACGCACGTCTCAGTTCCACGCAGCCGCCTGCCGCAGCCAGCCCAGTGGACCCAGGTTTCTTTGGTGGGCTGGCACGTGCGCGTCCTGGCATGCTCTCCTAGTGGACCCCTTAGACTGCGTTTTAGGCCTCGACTCACGCCCCGGGGTCCTTCGGGACCATTTCGGGCGCGTTCTTTTGAAACCTGTAAAACCCGGCCTTTCTCACTTTCTCACTCACACACGCTCCATAAGCCAAGCCCCCCCCCCCCTGCAGAAGAAGCGGTTGCAGACCTTGAGGAGCGGCTGCGCAAGACCAGCAAGGCCTCGTCCTCGTCCCCCGCGGCGTCCGTCGACCAGGAGGGGTCTCTGTACGACCAGCCGGCGCCCGCGCGGTACGAATGCTCATTCATCATTCATTCATTCATTCGTTTATAATGCATTCATTCCACCAACCAATCCAGCAATCGTTCAGCCGAGCAATCAATCAAGGAAGCAAGCAATCAAATCAATCAATCAATCAATTAGTCGATTAAGCAGTCAGCCAATCGTGCATTGAATGCTGAAACAACAGCCAGCGCCTGAGTGGTACGAATGCTCATTCATCATTCATTCATCATTCATTCATCCATTCATTCATTCATTTGTTTGTTTATAATGCATTCATGCAACCAACCAACCAACCAAGCAATGGTTCAGCCGACCAACCAACGCGTAGTCCTACAGCAAAAAGGAGAGCTCAATCATCATTCATTCGTGTATAATTCATTCAACCAACCAACCAACCAATCGTTCAGCCGAATAGCCAACCAATGAACCAATCCATCCAATCAATCAATCAATCAATCAGTCAATCAACAAGTCAACCAATCGTGCATTGAATGCTGAATCACTGCGGGCCCGTGAGATTGTAAAAGCACGTCGACCCTTGATCCCCTACCAAGTTCTTGATGTACAGCATCGCTGCGACACACACACACACACACACACACACACTTGCAGGTTGTTTGAAGATGCAGCCGACTCCGACCTCGCATCTGCCCTATCATCGTGCATACACACACACACATGCACACACACGCGCACACACATGCACACGCACACACACACACGCAGGTCGTTCGAGGATGCAGCCGACTCCGACCTCGCATCAGCGCTCTCATCGCGCATGCGGCAGCTGACCGTGGACCCCCCCTCTGACGACGATGAGGGGGGGGAGGGGGAGCCTGAGGTTGCACGCGAGGAGGTTCCGATCACGGGCAAGGAGCTACGTGCTCTGGTGTTTGCAAAATACGGTGAGAGATGGGGGGAGGGAGAGAGAAGAGAGAGAGAAGAGAGAGGAAGGGGATGGCAAGGCGAGAGATTAAGGAGAGATCTCGCTCGAGAGAGAGATTATGTGGCGGGCAGCAGGGGGGGGGAGCCTGAGATTGCGCGGGAGGTGGTTCCGCTCGCGGGCAAGGAGCTGCGTGCGCGTGTCTTTGCTAAATACGGTGAGAGAGGAGAGGCAGCGAGACAGCAAGAGAAGAGCAACAGAGCAAACGTGGATGTGGGGGACAGCAGGGGGGGCAGGGGGGGGGGCAGGGGTAAGGGGTGCCCGAGGCTGAGCAGAGGGAGGTGGTTCCGATCACGTGCAAGGAGCTGCGTGCGCTTGTGTTTTCAAAATAAGGTGCGAGGGAGAGACAAGAGAGAGAAGAGACAGCTATCCTGGATTACGGCTCTTGCCTTTGCCACAGCACACACTCCGGGAATTGGTTTGTTTGCCACTCCGGGGTGGCACGCAGTGATTTTCTTTGCGGCTCTTCACAGCCATTTGGCTGTATTCCGGCCGAAATTTGACATTCAACACAGCTCAACCCATCCACTGGATTTATAGTGTAATGAGCCCGCCAGGCAGAGCTCGTCAAGATAGCTTTCAAGTGACCCATATTTGAGGGCAAACGGGCAAATGGGGTCAGTAGCTGTCAACGCGGTCAAAGCGAAATCCGGCTATGGAAGAATAAAAAAAATCCTGATCACTGGGGACGAGGTTCCGATCACTGGTGGCACGAGTGCATGTGGAGGGCAGCACGCGGGCGAGGCGTAGTAGGAGGGAATACAGCACAGATAATCTGGGGACCAACATCTGAACCCTGAACCCCCCCACACACACACCCACACACCCCTCGCTCTCCCGCTAACAGGCAAGAACTACGACCTTTCCCTGGTGCGTCGCGACATCCCGGGCAAGACCTTTGTCTGCCTCAACGTCATGTGGTCGTTCCTGGAGCAGCGCTCGTTCAAGCTGACGCTGGAGCAGTACGAGGAGAAGGTGTGGATCTGAGTGTGGGGTGGGGATGACGTCATTCTGATATAGGTCCTAGTACTACTACACGTGCGACCCTACCGTAGTACCGCTTTGCCTTGCCGCCACTTTTATAAAGGGGTCAATTGTTTAGAATTTGGGTGCCTTGCCGCGGGATTTTGGGGGAATTTCCCCCCGTTTCAACGTCACTTTTGGCTTTTTTGACTTTTTCGGCAATATTTTATATAAATCGGCCTTGCCGCGACGTTTTCCGAATTGTTTAATCAGCAAGGCAAAGCGGTACTACGGTATGTGAGTCTATGTGATGTGGTCGTGCCATCAGAGCAGCTCTCGTTCAAGCTGACGCTGGAGCAGTATGAAGAGGAGGTGTGGATTCAGAGTGGGGGGCTGGGGGGCTGGGATGAGACGACACTCTGATCCAGGCCCTTCTAGTGTAACCGCACAACACGTGCGACCCCCAAAGTGTGGTTTGGTCGTACCATCAGAGCAGCCCCCGTTCAAAAGCTGACGCTGGAGCAGTACGAGGAGAAGGTGTGACGTCATTCTGATTTAGGCTCTAGTACTATAAACGTGTGACCCTCAACATCATGTGGTCGTTCCTGGAGCAGAGCTCGTTCAAGCTGACACTGGAGCAGTACGAGGAGAAGGTGTGACATCACTCTGATCCAGGCCCACTAGTGTAACCGTACTTCACGTGCGACCTCACAAGTGTGATGCGGTCATGCAGCGCTGGTTCAAGCTGACGCTGGAGCAGTTTGAGGAGAAAATGTGGAATCAGAGTGTGGGGGTGTGGGGTGGGGTATGACGTCACTCTGATCTAGGCCTTAGGTGCTAAACGTGCGACCCTGCATGTGTGAGTTGGTCGTGCCATCAGAGCAGCGCTCGTTCAAAAGTTGGCGCTGGAGCAGTACGAGGAGAAGGTGTGATGCCACTCTGATCTAGGTCCTAGTACGAGAACGTATGACGTCACTCTGATCTAGGCCCTAGTACTAGGGGGAGGGGGGGCATACTATTCCTACACGTGTAACCCTCAGTACGTGTGGTCGTACCATCAGAGCAGCGCTCGTTCAAGCTGGAGCAGTACGAGGAGAAGGTGTGGGATCAGAGTGAGGGGGTGGGGATGACGACACTCTGGGTGGGCCCTACTAGCTAGTGTAACCGTACTATGTGCGACCCTGTAAGTGTGATTTGGTCATGCCATCAGAGCAGCGCTCGTTCAAGCTGAGCATTTGTGACGCCACGCTGGAGCAGTACGAGGAGAAGGTGTGACGTCACTCTGATCTAGGCCCTTAAAATGTGTGACACTCAGCCCGGCCACACTTTACGCGCACACGCGCACACACAAAACATAACATATGCACATAAACACACACACACACACACATGCGCGCACGCATGGACACACACCTATGCCCCCCCCACCCCACCCCTCCCCACCCCCCCACCCCCACCCCCACCCCCGTGTCAGGTCGACTTACCTTCTCAACGCGGTTAAACAGGCAGGCGCGATTCGAACGCAGCTGTCGGGCACATACACACACACACACACTGCCCCACACACACCAGCTCCACTCACATCTTCGCAACGCAGACGCGATTTGCGTGCAGCTGTTGGACACACACACACACACACACACACACACACACACCACACACACAATGCCCCCCCCTCCTCCCCCCGTGTCAGCTCGACTCCATCACCTACCTTCTCAATGCGGTTAAACAGGCAGACGCGATTTGAACGCAGCTGCCGGGCACACACACACGCACACACACACACACACACGTGCCGGGCACACACACACGCACACACACACGCACTGCCCCCCCCCCATCCCATCAGCTCCACTCATATCTTCTCAACGCAGACGCGATATGCGTGCAGCTGTTGGACACACACACACACACACACAGACACTATGTCCTCCTTCTCCCCCTTCCCAGTGTCAGCTTGACTCCATCGCCTACCTTCTCAACGCGGTTCGACAGGCGGAGCGATGTGAACGCAGCTGTCCGGCACACACACACGCACCCACCCACACAATACACACACACAAACACACACACACACACACAATGCCCCCCCCCCGGTCAGCTCGACTTCATCGCCTACCTTCTCAACGTGGTTCGACAGGCGGAGCGATTTGAACGCAGCTGTCCGGCACACACACACGCACCCACACACATAATACACACACATACAAACACACACAAACACACAATGTCCCCCCCCCCCGTCAGCTCGACTCCATCGCCTACCTTCTCAACGTGGTTCGACAGGCGGAGCGATTTGAACGCAGCTGTCCGGCACACACACGCACCCACCCACACAATACACACACACACAAACACACACACACACACAATGACCCCCCCCTCCTCCCCCCCCTGTCAGCTCGACTCCATCGCCTACCTTCTCAACGCGGTTAAACAGGCAGACGCGATTCGAACGCAGCTGTCGGGGCCGGCGCGCTCACAAAACGGCATGCCCAGGCGCCCAGTGACGGGCACGGCGATTTCTCTAAAGCTGCAGGTGTGTGTTGGGGGGGCAGAGAGTGTGTGTGTGTGTGTGTGTGTGTGTGTGTGTGTGTGTGCACGTATGTGTGTGGGGTTGTGTGCTATCAAAACAGGATACCCAAGCGCCCAGTGACGGGCACGGCGATTTCTCTAAAGCTGCAGGTGTGTGTTGGGGGGGCAGAGAGTGTGTGTGTGTGTGTGTGTGTGTGCACGTATGTGTGTGGGGGTGTGTGCTATCAAAACAGGATACCCAAGCGCCCAGTGACGGGCACGGCTATCTCTCTTAAGCTGCAGGTGTGTGTGTGGTGTGTGGGGGGGGCAGTCTGTGTGGTGGGGGGGGGGGGGGGCGCTGTCAGAATGGGATGCCCAAGCGCCCAGTGACGGGCGCTTGGGCATCCCATTCACGGCGATTTCTCTAAAGCTGCAGTTATGTGTGGGGGGGGGGCAGTGTGTGTGCGTGTGTGTGTGCGTGTGTGTGTGTGTGTGTTGCCCGAGCGGTGGGAACTGTAACGTATTTCTCTGTGTGTGTGTGTGTGTGTATGCGTGTGTGTTGACGGGATGCCCGCGCGCCCCGTGGTCAGGACGGCAATATCATCCAATCTGAAGGGGGGTGTGTGTTTGTGCGTGTGTGCGCGCGCTCGCAAAAACGGGACTCCCGAGCGCCCCGTGGTCAGCCCCCCCCACCACCAAGCCCCATTTCCCCCCTCCCCTCCCCCCCTCTCCCCTCCTCCTCTGTGCCTCAGGTCTCGGAGGCAACTGTGCGCGAGTGGTTTGGGCGCGGCTACCAGTGATGGATATTACAGTCTGTGTGACGCCAGTAGTGGCGGCGCGGATGGCCGGGGGTCGGCGACACAGCGGCACTGGCAGCAATCGCGCGCAGGCGTCTGCAATTGTCCCGAGGCGGTGGTTGTAGCGAGTGGCTACAAGTAGTGGCGGCGCGCCTGGACAAGAGGTTGGCGGCACAGCGGCACCGGCAGGGATCCTGGTTTGATGACGATGGATGCTACAGTCTTCCATAGGAATACAGACTTTAATATCCACGCGTGTACGGTGACCCCCTTGGGCCCAGCTCTTGTGCTGTGACTGTTATGGGTGGCGTTGTGTTGTGGCGGCGGCGTTGCGTTTGGGCAATAGCAAAGTTGCGAAGCGTATGAGACCGTGCTCAGTGCGAAGAGCCCAAGCATCTTTCTGGCTGGCAACCCCTACTCTTTGTGTGGCATACCGCCCCGTGCACTGCCCGTGCACCCAAGTGCCAACCCAAAAGAGCAAGGGGGCGCAGCACCAGCACGTGTGCATCGTATCGTACAATACAGGGGTCCGCCTGTTAGCAAAGTGTAGGTGGTTTGGTGGCAGTGTGTGTGTGTGTGGCAGTGTGTGTGTGTGTGTGTGTGTGTGCGCACGTGTGTAGAGTTGGGGTTTGGGGGTTCGGGGCGGCGGCAGTTTCGGTCTCTTTTCGTAGTCTGCGCGGCATGTCCGCTCCACCGCCCACCGCCGATGCGCCAGAGGCTGCAAGCTCGGCCTCCGCCTGGAGCGTGCGCCAGTTAAAGGACGAGCTGGCGAGGCTCGGCATGGACGCGCGCGGCTGCGTGGAGAAGCAGGAGCTCACGGACCTGGTGATCAGCCACCAGCAGAGCGCCCCAGCCGCAGCTCTATCGGCGCCGGATGGCGGACAGGCGGCTAGGTGAGCACGCATGGGGTGTGTGCATGCGTGACGCATGGGGTGTGTGCATGAGCAGCTCGCCCCTTCATGCGTGCTATAGCAGTGTCGCACAAACACTGGAGTATGCTTGTGGAGTTTACTGGTGCATGTGAGATGCCACTGGCCATGCACACATGGACGTGCACATGCACCGACCATGCACATGCACGACCACGCCCCTGCGCGCATCCCCATCCCATCCCATCTCATCGCATGCAGGCCTGCCTCCATAGCACAGGAGCCCGGCTCATCACGGAGGGCTGGGCCATCATGGGCTCCCAACCGCACCAACTTCGACACGGCCCTGTGCCATAACTGCTCCAAGATGCGCGCCGATGGCCACAAGCTGTTCACCTGCTCAGGCTGCGAGAGCGCGTACTACTATAGCAAGTGGGTGTTTGCACGGGTGCATGGGTTTGCTACGCTGCTGCTGATGCCGTTGCTGCTGCTGCAGCTGCTGCTGTGTTTGTGATTACGTGTGAGTGTGTGTGAGGAGAGGCCATGTGGCACCGCGTCCGAGGCCTGAGCAGCCCCCCAATGGTCACGCAGGGAGTGTCAGGGCCAGGCCTGGTCTGACGGACACAAGAAGCTGTGCAAGCAGCAGCAGGCAGCCAAGGCTGTGATGGCTGAGACTGGGCAGACCGAGATTTTTTTCTGCGTTTGCGAAGTTGGTCAAGAAGATGCGAGTTGTGCTGACCTGCACAGCGGGCAGCGCCCTGTTGGTGCCGACGTCACGTATCGCGACGCACGCCCTCTGCTTGGGCATGGACTATATGTTGAGCATGCCCCTCAAATTTGAGGTGAGAGCTCGGGGGGACGGGGGAGGGTCTTGCCCGGGGGCAAGTTCCGGGGGGCAGCACCGAGCCCTGCCCGCACTAACCGGGACGATATGTGATTGTAGGTGCGGACGTTTGAGGTGGTGACCAAGGCCGGGCTCGATGCAAACTTTGCGCGTGAGGGCGGGCTGCCTGAGCTGCCGCGCTGGACCCAGCCTGGCCCCGACAACCGCGCACTGGTGGTCATCTCGATTGGCAAAATCGTGCAGTTGCTGCCATTGGAGATCGGTACGGGGGTTGCTGTTGACTTCCAGAACTGCCAAGGGGTGCTGCCGCTCGAAGACATAATTAGCATCATGAACAGGCCCGAAGTTCAGACGAACCTGAAGAACAACAAAGACCTCATGTAGCCCAGGCGGCAGTAAGTTCACTTGCAGACGCCGCTTGGGCGCCGCTTGGATGCGGTGTGGACGTGCCTGGCGGTTTTGGACGCCGTTTGGACTTTGGCTCGTTCCGAGAGTGAAAACAAAGGCAGGCAGCGCGGTGTGGGGATTCCTGGAGAGTATTGTTACACTATTGGGGCTCGATTAACGGAGGCGCGTTCTCGTCGCCGAGCCCTGGACCCAGCAATGCGGCGCTGTTGGTGACTAGGATCTCCGTGCCGATGACGAGCGGGATAAAATACGACTGGCCTGGCTCCTGCTAGACTGTCCCTCGGTGGAAACTACAGGAGCGGCTTGCCCGGCGCTGTCATGGCTTGGCGAGTAGCCGTGGCGCTGCCGCGACCCGTGCTGGGAGACGGCCCTTATCCTCCTCCCATGCAGGACGCCATGCGGCATCGATCTCGACGAGTTGATCGACGAGCGGAGGAGCTGGCGCCCGTCAATGTATGCTGGACATCGGTCAAGATGGCTGCTCGTGGGGGCGAGCTACCATCAGGGCTTCAGCGGTGGTGACCGCCGAGGCAACAACAGATTTTATCCGCTTCACCATCGCAGCGTTTGTCACCGCGCTCACCCTCGGGGGCACTCGTCTGCCGGTGACTGGCGTCGGCATTGGTCTTCAGGCAGCCTGCCATGACGACTCTGTTTGCCCAGGCCCCCCTGGAGGGGGGGACCTGGCCATGCATGACGCATGGGGCGCAGGCAGAGCCCCATGCATGGAGTTGGACAACCATGCACCATGCCAGGCGGGTACTTTTCTGCTTCAGCGCCGCCAGTCGGCACAGCCGGCGTGGTTGGCCTCAAAGGCCAGGAGGAGGACGGTCCTTTCCTATACGCTCCTTGCCGGACATGTCCCTCAGGGACTTGTTTGGGTCTAAATGATAAGAGATGATGAGATGATGATGATGATGATGAGAGTTTTACAATCCACTTCTGGCGGTCACACGTACGGTTCCAAAGCTCCAGTGGGACTTAGAGAATCAAGGCTCAAGGCCCACAAAAGGTCACGCTAAGTAGCCCACGGTAACGCCATCCACACTTGTGGCGGGCGCCAAGCAAGCAGCACCACTGTGCAGGCTGCACACCCAGCCCCTCAAATGGCCAGAGGGCGGACCAAGGTATAAAACCATGAAGGGACCAAAAAGCCCTCCCCCAGACCACCGGAAGCGGGCTAGTAGCACACCCGCCGCAGCACTCTACTCAGCGACCACACCGCACCCGCCACCGCACGCGTGTGGCGCCACCTCCCCTTCAAAAACACCCCCAGAGGGAATGCCATCTAGCAAGCAGGTGCAGGCACCCGCTCGCCGTCAGCCGGCGGTAGCGGTAGTCTAGACGGCAGGTAACCGGCTGGTGGCTATCGTCCTTCACAGGGCGGTGGCACTAGGACTGGTGTTGTCTTAGCTGGAATGCCATGTAACTGTAACTATATTGTTACACATCCACTGCCGGCGGTCACACTCAGTTCCAAAGTTTCAGCGGGACTATCAGACAGCAGGCACAAGGCCCACCAAAAGGTCCAGCTACAAAAGTAGCCCACAGTAGCGCCACCTTCACTCCTGGCACTCGAAGCAACGTGGCAGTGATGCATGTTACAGTCAGGGACACCTCTAAAGGCGTATTCGACCGTGCTTGGCGCGTATGGCTCGAGCACCTGGATGAGATGGCTGGCTGTTGGTGGTAGGGAACCCCATCTCGGTAAAGAGCGTGGGCGCACCCCCAGGTTCCCTACCGCAGCGGCAGCAACAGCTTGGCAGTAGCCGGTCGCACCCACGGCGGGAGCAGCCCCCAGCAAGTTTCTTTCCATGATTTTAAATTAATTGTTTCACAGCCAGACTTTGCTTTTACCGCTTTTACCGTCGACCTCCCATTTATCGCCTGCCCCAGGGGGGGGGGCAGAAGAGTTTTCTCAGACCTCATGTTGACTTATTTTTAAAACGGGCCTGGACCCCCCCCCCCTGTACACCCAGGCCTTATCTGCTGGAGCTGAAACTTGGTGGGCAGCTTCGTGACGTCGTCCCCATTCCATCGCACTATTTAAGAGGCTGCAGAGCCCAGTCCTACTCCTGAAACTGGCCCCAGAAGACGGCCACACGCCCTGGTGCGGCCCCACACACCGAGGCCCTTTCCACACCCTCCCAACTATTGAACCACATGAATGACAACGGATTGGGCACCCCTGTCGTGAGACAGATTCATTGCTTCCTTCCCCATCCCAATCGAAGGTCTGCAGAACATTGTGGCTCCGAGGGGGTGTGAACCAGTGGTCCACACCAATCGCCCGGTGTGGACCCTCTCACACCCCCACACCACTGCACTATCTATTGGGTGTGTGGGGGGTCTGAAGGTGGATTTGGACTCCTCTTGACGAGAGGAATCCAGCGCACCAACTCTCGTGTCGAACGGATGTCAGAATAAAAAGTTACATAAAAATTATGAGAAACGGTCCAGACCCCCCCCCTCCCTGCTGCCCGTTTTTTTTAGAGTGGAATTCTCCCTCATCTAGGGAGGGGAAGGGCATGGCGCCGGTCTGGTGTGCAAATTCGAAGTAATTCGACATGATGTATTTTCTTAACTTTCCTGCCCCCCCCCCTGCCTGCCCTTATACATGTTTAGCCTAATTGAAAACTCTTGGCGCGCTCTGTCTAGCGAGCTTGCCAGACTGCCAATCCACTGAATGGGTTGAGCTGTGTTAAAGGTCTAAGCACACAGTCAGAATACAGCCGGAATATCACACAGCCAGAACACAGCCGGAATACAGCCAAGTGGCTGTGAAGAGCCGAAGATGACATCACTGGCAGCCCCTGACTCGGCTCTGCCACATCCCAGGTAGGCTGGCTCGCTGCGTGGACTTGCAGGCTCTCCTGGTAGAGCCCACGTAGACGTGTAGTCTAGGCCTTGACTCACGCGCCGGGGTCCTACGGGCGTGCGTCAGTACATGTAAAAACTGTAAAACCATGGCTACATGACTCGGGAAAGCTCGCTGCTAATCCAGCAGGTGAAGGTTGTCGAGCACCGCGCGCGACGCGTCCCACCCCGCTTGCGCCAGCAGCTGCGCCGCCTCCCTCTCCCCCACACGCAGCTGCTGTGCCACGCCCGCGACCGCGGCGGCCGCGGCCGCATGCTGCTGCTGTGACGATACTACCTGCGCCTGCCCCGGGGTCGCCGCGCCCCCTCGCCCGGGGCCTGCTGATGCACCGCCCGCGCCGCCGCCCACCGCCGCCATGTCCTGCATCGCCCACACGGGCGGCCCGCCCTCGGCCGGCTCCGGCGTGGCCGCCTCCATGCCGTCGTCATCGCTGCCGAAGCCATCGCGCATGCCGCCCCCGCCCCCACGCGCCGCTGCAGCGCCGTGGCCGCCACCCGGCTGCCGGAACTGCGGCTCGAATTGAAACTGCTGCTGCTGCGCCTGCTGCTGCTGCTGCGCGTGCCGCTGCTGCGCCTGCTGTGCCTGCTGCGCCTGCTGTTGCGCCGTCAGCAGCGCGTGCACCTCACGTGCGAGCGCTTTGGCCCTCTCCTTTGCGGGCCCGCCCACGTCGAGCAGGCGCTCGCAGCAGCCCTGCGTGTGTGTGTGTGTGTGTGTGTGTGTGTGTGTGCGCGCCCGTTTGTGCGTGTACACGTGTTGCACGCACACGCAGGCGCTCATGTCCAAGGACACCCATCAACACAAATAAACGCACGCCTGAGCCTCTGACAGCCGCCCAAGTGTCATGTTGCAGCGGGCGGCAAGGCATGGCAGAAGCAGCTAGGAACGAAAGCAGCATTTCGTCACAGGTCTCAACCCCTTCCTCCCCCACACACACCTCCACACAGCCCCCACACTTCCCAACACCTCCCCACACCTGTGCCTCGGACAGCCGCCCAGTGTCCTTGCAGCGGGCAGCAAGGAACAGCAGCGCGTCAACGGCGTCAGAACCCAGCGGCAGCCCGGCTGCGGATGTAGGTGGTGGGTTTAGGTGTCTGGGGTTTAGGGCCCAGTAGGGTTTAAGGCTTTCGGCCTTTGGGGCAGGGTTGGGGTGTGACGGCAAAAAACAACAGCAGCGCGTCGGCGGCGCCAGCACCCAGCGGCAGCCCGGCTGCGGATGTAGGTGGTGGGTTTAGGTGTCTGGGGTTTAGGGCCCAGTAGGGTTTAAGGCTTTCGGCTTTTGGGGCAGGGTTGGGGTGTGACGGCAAAAAACAACAGCAGCGCGTTGGCGGCGCCAGCACCCAGCGGCAGCCCGGCTGCGGATGTAGGTGGTGGGTTTAGGTGTCTGGGGTTTAGGGCCCAGTAGGGTTTAAGGCTTTCGGCCTTTGGGGCAGGGTTGGGGTGTGACGGCAAAAAACAACAGCAGCGCGTCGGCGGCGCCAGCACCCAGCGGCAGCCCGGCTGCGGATGTAGGTGGTGGGTTTAGGTGTCTGGGGTTTAGGGCCCAGTAGGGTTAAAGGCTTTCGGCCTTTGGGGCAGGGTTGGGGTGTGACGGCAAAAAACAACAGCAGCGCGTCGGCGGTGCCAGCACCCAGCGGCAGCCTGGCTGCAGATTTCGGGATTTGGGGTCAGGCGTGTAGGACGTAGGGTTCAGGGGTTGAGGCTTTAGGGTTGGGATTGGGTGCAGCAGGCGGCAAAAGGAACAGCAGCGCATCTGCGGCCAGCACGGCTGCGGAATGGGGTTTCGTGGTTGCACCGCAACACTAAGTGCAACACCGCAACACTACCGTAACACCAAGTGCAACACCGCAACACCAAGTGCAACACCGCAACATCACCGTAACACCAACTGCAACACCGCAACAGACGCACCTGCGTCGAGGCGCGCGAGGTTGTAGCGGTAGAGCTGCTCGGCCGCGTCAAACTGGCGCTTCCCCTCGTACAGCTTTGCGAGCATGTGCGCCGCGATGCCGTCTGCATGTGCGTGCAGCAATTGGGTGGCAGTTTGTGAGTGTGTGTGTGTTGATGTGTGTGTTACACGAAATGCTGTGCAGGCCCTCGTACAGCCTTGCGAGCATGTGCGCCGCTATGCTGTCTGCGTGGCATTTGTGGCAGGTTTGTGGTGGGTTTGTGGCAGTTAGGTGCCAGTTTGCAAGACAGAAGTGATGATTTTGCCAGCAGATTTTGACGCGGATCTGCCCACGTTTGCGCTGACTGGTGGTGAAGTGAAGACCGTCTCTGCATTTAAGTATCTAGGGAGTTGGATAACCCAGAGTGGTGGTGTGGAAAAGAAGATCGGTGTGCGTGTCGGTCGCGCGCTGGGCGTGTTTGCGTCTTTTGATAAGATTTGGGCCAGCAAGAAGATGCAAGTGCAGTCTAAGATGCGGGTTTACAACACTTTCGTGCTGCCCCACTTTCTGTACGGCTGCGAAACATGGGCCCCTACTAAAACACAACTGACTCGATTGGAGGTTGCCCACTCTAACTGCCTTCGTCGCATTCTGGGTGTGCGCCTGGTCGACCGGCACAGATTAACTTATATTCGGCAGGCGTGCGACACTGAGCCAATTGAGAGCCTTGTGGCAAAGCGATCAATGCAGTGGCTAGGCCATGTGATGCGCATGCCGGCTTCTCGTCTTCCTCGTACGACTTTTGACTGCACAATGGATGTGGCTCGGCAGCAAGGCCGGCCTCCAGCCTCCTCCCGACACTATTTTCTTAAGCTACTGATTCAGCAGCTAGGCGAAACTAGTGGCACTCGTTCTGATTGGAAGACTTTTTCGGACACGGCGTTTGAGCGTGCTCAGGATAGGGTCGGGTGGAGAGCCGTGGTGTACGGTCCGGCTGCCCCTCAGGCGCCGGCCCCTCCACCACGGCGGTCAAGTAGATTGGCAAGCGCCACTTGACCCCCTATCCCCTAGAAGCAGTTAGGACCTATTTTGGAGGCGTCGCACAATAGCTCTCCTTTTTGCTCTGGGACTACACGTTGGCAGGCAGCCGGCTGGTGGCTATCGCCCCTCACAAGTAATTTTTAGGGCCAGAACTGGACTTGGGTCTAGGCGGTGGTACTAGGACTAGAGGTAGTCTTTGCTGGAAAGCCGATGTAACTGTAGGTGCCAGTTTGGGCTTGATGGTGTGTGTGGGGGTCGAAGACAAGAGGCGTTTGCCCTCATACAGCTGTGCGAGCATGTGCGCCGCGATGCCGTCTGCAGCAGTTTCGGGGCAAGTTTGTGGCAGCTGGGCCTAGGTTGGGAGAAGAGGAGGGGACGGGGGGTACTTGGAAGCCTGGAACCGGCAGGGCGAGGCGCTTGCCCTCGTACAGCTTTGCAAGCACGTGTGCCGCGGTGCCGTCTGCAGCAGTTCTGAGGCAGGTTTATGGCAGCTGGGCCTAGTTTGGGAGAAGAGGAGGGGGCGGGGGGTACTTGGAAGCCTGGAACCTGCAGGGCGAGGTGCTTGCCCTCGCACAGTGCGAGCATGAATGCCGCGGTGCCGTCTGCATGGCATGTTGGTGGCAGTTGGGTGGCAGTTGGGTGGCAGTGTGGGCTTAGTTTGGGGGGAGGTGTGTGTGTGTGGGAGGGAAGAGGTCAAGGGGTAAGAGCTTAGAGGCACACACACACACACACACACACACACACACACACACACACCACACACACGCCGTGGCGTTCGACGGGCTATACAATCGACCACACACAGGCACACACACACACCTGGGCCATTGAGTTCGATTGCGCGTCGGTAGAGACACACACTACACACACACACATGCACACACACACACAGACATACACACACACACACACACACATGCCATCAAAGGCATCCGACGGACTGTAAAATTGACCCCCCCCCCACACACGCGCACACACACACCTGGGTCGTTGAACTCGATCGCGCGTCGGTAGCAGCGCGCCGCCTGCTCCACGAGGTTGACCTGCACAGGTGTTGGGGTTTAGGGGTTTGGTCTACCTTGCGGGGGTATAAACCCCAAACCCTAAGCAGCTACGCCCTAAACACCCAAGCGTGCCGCATGCTCCACAAGGTTGACCTGCAGCGTTTTGAGGTTCAGGGTCAAGTAGGGCGCACCTAGGGTAGGGCCGACCGAAACCAAACTCTTGGGAACACACACGCGCACACATACGCACACACACACACACACACACACAAATGCACGCACACACGCACGCACCTGCTCTGACATGCAGCGCTGTCCAAGAGCGCGACCCACACGTGCGCTAGGTGTTGCAGGTGTTGTAGGTGTTGCAGGTGTTAAGGAACACACACACGCATGCACACACGCACCTGCTCCGACATGTAGCGCTGCCCAAGAGCGCGACCCACATGCGCTAGGTGTTGCGGATGTTGCAGGTATTGCGAATGTTCAAGGTGTTGCAGGTGTTGCGGCACACAACACACGCACGCACGCACGCACGCACCTGCTCCGACATGTAGCACTGCCCGAGCGCGACCCACATGCGCACGTCAGATGGGCGCACACGCCCCCCCCCCCCCCACACTCACACACACACGCACCTGCTCCGACATATAGTGCTGCCCAAGAGCGCGACCCACACGTGCACTAGTTGTTGCAGTTGTTGCAGTTGTTGTAGGTGTTGCGGATGTTGCAGTTGTTGCAGTTGTTGCGGCACACACACACGCATGCACACACGCACCTGCTTCGAAATGTAGCGCTGCCCAAGAGCGCGACCCATATCGGTGCTAGGTGATGCAGGTGCTTTAGGTGTTGCAAGTGTTGCGACACACGCACATGTCCACGCACACACACACCTGCTCCGACATGTAGCGCTGCCCAAGAGCGCGACCCATATCGGTGCGAGGTGTTGCAGGTGTTGCGACACACGCACCTGATGACCTGTAGCAGTGTGGGCGCAACCCACATGCGCTAGGTGTTGTAGGTGTTGCAGGTGTTGCAGGTGTTGCGGATGTTGCAGGTGTTGCGACACACGCACCTGTCCACGCACCTGTCGACCTGTGGCGCAATCTGGGCGCGACCCACATGCGGTAGGTGTTAAGGGTGTTGCAGGTGTCACGGATGTTGCAGTTGTTGCAGTTGTTGCAGCACACGCACCTGCTCCGACATGTAGCACTGCCCAAGCGCGACCCACATGCGCGCGTCAGACGGGCGCAGCGAAGTCGCGCGGCGGTAGTAGTACACAGCATAGTAGGGCATCTTGAGGAGCTCATACGCCTGGCCAAGGCCATACCTGGGGGGGGAGGGAGTGTGTGTGTGTGCGTGTGTGTGTTGCCAAGTGAAGGGGGGGGCTTGTGTGTGCGTGTGCGTGTGTGGCGGTAATAGTACACAGCATTGTAGGGCATCTTGAGGAGCTCGTAAGCTTGGCCAAGGCCGTACCTGGGGGGGGGGGGGGAGTGTATGCGCGCGTGTGTGCGTTTGTGCATGTGTGTGCCCATAAAGTCTCCCCCTCACATTGTGCACTTTACCTTGCTATCTACACACACAAATGCACACAAGTACAAAGAGACAAAGAGACAAAGAGAGGGAGAGACACAGACAGAGAGAGAGAGAGACAGAGAGAGGCAGAGAGAGAGAAAGAGAGTGACAAAGAGAAAGAGAGAGAGAGAGAAAGAGAGAGTTATGAACATACAGGGACACAGCGACAGAAATACAAAGCGTTCGTGTGTGCGTGTTTAGAAAGGGAGAGAGGGAGAGAGAGGGGGTGGTGGTGGTTACAGAGAAGCTACGAAAGGCAGACCAGAGGCTACATAGGCTAGTAAACACACACACGCACACACGCACACACACATCACGCGCGGAAGTCGTGTGGGTTGAGGTCCACCGCTCTTTGGCACACACACACACACACACAGTCAATGTGTATCCACTCAGTGGACTAGTGCGGGTGATAGTATCTGCCTGCCTCAGGGATTGAGTGCGTAAGCACAAGTCTAATACGCCACTAAAGGCGCCCAACAAGACTGTAAAATTGACCACCACCACACACATACACACACACATACACACACGCACACACGCACACACATGCACACACATGCACACACACACACACACACACAAATACATGCACGCACACACACACACACACACACAACATACGCACCAAGCACGGAAGTCATGCGGGTTGAGGTCCACCGCTCTCCGATACGCCTCGATCGCCGCTGCCGTGTTCTTCATCTGCGAGCCGCATTCAGATGGTGCGGTTTCGGGGTCACGACCAGATTCAGGGGTTTGAGGGCTCTACACGTGACCACGAACGGTAGTGTAAAATGGTCATGAAACATGGCCTTGACGCCCCGCATTTCGCTCTCTCCACTGCACAGTCTCCCACGACGATGGGGTCGAACTGAACACAACGGCAAGCGAATTACATCGGGAGCGCTGCGTTTGACACCCGCACGGCCAAGACACAAATACGAGAAGTTCAGGGTTTGCAGTTTGGCTGCTTTTTGGCCGTCTTGGCTGGAGGTTCACTGGGGGAGGCTTGGCTGTAGAGGTGGATCACTCCTCCTTTATGTCCTGAACGCGATTTCAAGGCGGTTTTCGAGGGCCCTCCACCGACTCCAGGCACGCCTCGATTGCACACACATGCACACACACACACACGCGCGCACACACTCACCTCCATGAACTCGTGCCCCATGAGCGTCCACAAACACACACACACACACACACACACACACACACACGCGCGCGCACCCACCCACCTCCATGAACTCGTGCCCCATGATCGTCCACGCGGCACCCCCACTCTCCGACACCCACACCCACACCCACACCCACACACATTGATTTCTGCAACGATTACGGTTCCACTGAACAATTGTCCCGAATTGGGGACAATGCTCATTCTAACACTAGCAGAGGTGGAATTTTGAAAGCTGCCGGCCTCGTTTCCAGGGTGCACAAGCTTGTGCAAGCCCACATCATACCACATTGTCTAATATGCCAACATGCACGTCCGGCGGACTGTAAATCGCCCCCCCCCCATGCACACACACACACAAACACAAAAACACACTCACCTCCATGAACTCGTGCCCCATGAGCGTCCACGCAGCAAGGTATCGGCTGTTCAGACGCAACGCTCGACGGAAGTACTCCACAGCCTTCTCGTGCTGGCCCTGCGCATGTATGTATGCATGCATGCATGTGTGTTTGTGTGTGCGTGTGCGTGTGTGTTTGTGCATGCATGCATGCGGCTGTTTAAGGCGCAGCGCTCGACGGAAGTTCTCAACTGACTTTTCGTGCTGGCCCTGCGCATGGGGTATGGGTGGCGATCGTCCCTCTCTCCCCCCCTCTTTCTCTCTCACTTTCCCCCTTCCTCCCTCTCTCCCCCGTCCCTCTCCCTCTCTCCCCCTCTTTCTCTTCTTCCTTTCCTCTCCCTCTTCCTTCTTCTCCTCTCCCCCCCCCCCCCCTCTCCCCCCCCTCTCTCTCTCGGCCTCTCTCACCCTGAGTCACATGTCCGATGCAAGACTTGCCTGGCGAGAACTTGTCAGTTGCAGCCGTCCTGTGGGCGAGCTGACTCAGCACACTCCACACCCGCTCCCAACCCCCCATGCCCGCTCCACACACCCCCACACCTTGAGAAAGTAGCAGTTCCCCACGATGCAGCACGTGTGGTGAATACTTGTCAGTTGCGACCGCCCTGTGGGGCGAGCTGACTCAGCACACCCCACGCCCGTTCCCAAATGCCCGACTCACGCCCCCTCCACACCCTCCCACACCTTGAGCGAGTAGTAATTCCCCACGATGCAGCACGTGTCTGGCGACCGCCCGGTGGGCGAGCTGACTCAGCACACCCCACACCCCACACCCCACACTCAACCCACGCCCCCTCCACACTCCACCACACTTCGAGAAAGTTGAACACGATGCAGCACGTGTCTGTCTACTTGTCAGTTGCGACCGCCCGGTGGGCGAGCTGACTCAGCACACCCCACACCCGCTCCCAACTGCCCGCTCCCAACTGCCCGCTCACACCTTGAGCGAGTAGTAGTTCCCCACGATGCAGCACGTGTCTGGCGAGTACTTGTCAGTTGCGACTGCACGGTGGGCGAGCTGACTCAGCGCCGCAAACTGCTCCTTGACAAACAGGATGTTGGAGAACACGTCCATGCCCTCCAGCCTGGGTGGTTGTGGTTGTGGTGGTTGTGGTGGTTGTGGTGGGCGAGCTGACTCAGCGCCGCAAACTGCTCTTTGCCAAACAGGATGTTGGAGAACACGTCCATGCCCTCCAGCCTGGGTGGTTGTGGTGGTTGTGGTGGAAAGGTGGTTGTGGTGGTTGTGGTTGTGGTGGGCGAGCTGACTCAGCGCCGCAAACTGCTCCTTGACAAACAGGAGGTTGGAGAACACGTCCATGTCCTCTAGCCTGGATTGTGGTGGTTGTGGTGGTTGTGGTTGTTGGCGTGGTTGTGGTGGTTGACGTGGGCAAGCTGACTCAGCGCGGCGAACCGCTTTTTGTCAAACAGGATGTTGGAGAACACGTCCATGCCCTCTAGCCTGGGTGATTGTGGTGATTGTGGTGGTTATGGTGGTTGTGGTGCTTATGGTGGTTGTGGTGGTTGTGGTCGCTACGGTGGTTATGGTAGGCAAGCTGACTCAGCGCTCCTTGGCGAACAGGATAATGGAGAACACGTCCATGCCCTCCAGCCTGGGCGGTTGTGGATGGTGTAGTTGTGGTGTTTGTGGTGGTTGTGGTGGCTGTGGTGGGCGAGCTGAATCAGCGCAGTAAACCGCTCCTTGGCGAACATGACGTTGGGAGAACGCGTCCATGACATCAAGCCCGTCTTGGACTGCGCCTCGTCGAGACACACACACACACACAAACACACACACACACACACACACGCACGCACACACACACACACGAATGGGTCCTTGCCCAGGATGTCTTCAAACAAGGATTGCGCCTTGTTGTGTCAAACATGAACATACACGCACACCGACACACATACACACACGAGCACACTCATGCACACACACACACACACGCATGCACGCACACACACGCACCTGAATGGGTCCTTGCCCAGGATGTCCTAAAACAGGGACTGTGCCTCGTCGTGACACACATCAACACACGCACACAGACACACACGAACACACACACACACACACATGCACACACACACACACACACACACGCACGTACCTGAATGGGTCCTTGCCCAGGATGTCCTCAAACAGGGGCTGCGCCTCGTCGTTACACACACACACACGCACACCGACACACATACACACACGAGCACACACACACATGCACACACACACGCACACACACACACACACACGCACCTGAACGGGTCCTTGCCGAGGATGTCCTCAAACAGGGACTGCGCCTCGTCGCGACACGCATGCACACACACACGCACACACGAACACAGACACACACGAACACACATGCACAAACACGCAAAACACACGCATGCAAACACACACACACACACGCACACACACACACACCTGAATGGGTCCTTCCCCAGGATGTCCTCAAACAGGGACTGCGCCTCGTCGTAGTTCTGGAGGTTGTAGTGCACTTGCGCGACGAGCACCTCCATGTACACAGAGTGGGGGAACACGTGCGAGAGGCGTTGCAACCGGCCGAGCGCCTCCTGTGTGTGTATGTGTGTGTATGTGTGCGTGTGTGGGGGTGGGGTGGGGTGGTGTGGGTGGGGTGGGGGGGGGCTGGGGAGGGGGGCAGAGGCAAGGGGTGATGTCCCAGGGCACCGGGGTAGATGGGGATGAGTTCGACATGCATGTACATAGAGTGGGGGAACACGTGCGAGAGGCGCTGCAACCGGCCGAGCGCCTCCTGTATGTGTGTGTGGGGTGTGTGTGTGTGTGTGGGGGGGGGGGGGGGGCAGGCACGGGGCGCAGGGCAAATGGGGGTGAGTTGGATCCTACAGCGGACGGCAGCTACGTACACCAAGTGGGTGACACATGCGAGAGGCGCTGCAGGAGGCCGAGCGCCTCGTCTGTGTGCGGGAGGGGGGCCGTAGGCACGGGGTGCAGGGCAGATGAGCTGGTCAATCCTCCAGTGGGGTGCTGGCAGAGGGTGTGCATGGCACAGGGGCACACGGAGGGGGGGGGACCCGTGCAAGAGGCGCTGCAGGCGGCCGGGCGCCTCCTGTTGGTGGGGGGCGCAGGCACAGGGTGCAGGGTTTGGTTGGGGTTTGGGGGTTTTAAGTTTTAAATATTCGACCTCAAGGGTGCACCTGCACGTTGGGGTTAGGTCAGGGTGCACCCACAGGTGTATATGTTGATACACACCTGCACGTTAGGGTTGATCAGTCAGGGTCTAGGGGTTGAGGTTTTTAAGCTTACACCTGCAGCGTGCACTTGCGCGACGAGCACCTCCACGTACACAGGTCGAGCAGCGCAGACGCCGCGCGTGCGGTTGGTTCACAATTACGCAATGATTTAAACGATTTAAATCACATTTGTTCAACATCGAGAGCTTTCAAGCTACCAACCTGGTTCTCCTGCAGGTCGAGCAGCGCAGACGCGCGCATGCGGTTGGTTCACAATTACGCAATGATTCAAACGATTTAAATTGTGGATTTCAAACATCGAGAGCTTTAAAAATACCAACCTGGTTCTGCTGCAGGTCGAGCAGCGCAGGCGTGCACATGCGGTTGATTCAAAATTACGTGATAATTTTAATGATTTAAATTGTCATTTTAAGCATCGACGGCTGTCAAGAGAGCAACCTGGTTCTGCTGCAGGTCGAGAAGCGCGGACGTGCACATGCGGTTGATTCAATTATTTAAATTGGTAGGCTGGCGCGCTGCGTGGCCTTGCAGGCTCTACTAGTAGAGCTCCCCTAGACGTGTAGTCTAGGCCTTAACTCGCGCCCCGGGGTCCTCCGGACGCATACTTGTAAAACCTGTAAAAAAAACAATATTTAAATGTTTTATTTTCAAAATTTAAACGTCAAAAGCTTTCAAAATTGCAGGTCGAGCAGGGCAGACGTGCACGTGCAGACGAGCACGTGCATTTATTCCAACATCGAGAGCTTTCAAAATACCAACCTGGTTCTGCTGCAGGTCCAGCAGCGCAGACGCGAGGAAGAAGTCACGCACCCAGTGGATGGGCAGCTGCAGCGCCTCGAGCTCTGCGCGCACACATTCCAGCATAGCCAACCGTCACTGAATCAGAGGAGGAGTGGTCGCGCATGCAGTGGTTGGGCAGCTGCAGCACCTCGAGCTCTACGCACACACGTTCCAGTATAGCCAGCCATCACTGAAACAGTCAGAGGAGGAGTGGTCGCGCATGCAGTGGTTGGGCAGCTGCAGCGCCTCGAGCTCTGCGCACAGCATCCACACACATTCCCACCCATGGTTAGCCAACCATCACAGAATCAGTCAGAGGAGTGGTCGCGCACGCAGTGGTTGGGCAGCCGCAGCGCCTCGAGCGCTGCGCGATGCATCCACACAAATTCCCACCCATGGTAAGCCAACCACCAATAAATCAGTCAGAGGAAGAGGGGTCGCGCACGCAGTAGTTGGGCAGCCGCAGCGCTTCGAGCTCTGCGCACAGCATGCACACCAGTGGTGTCATTAAGGAATCCGAGAATGTGCTGTTTGCCCCCGCAACATTGGAAGGAACATGCCAAGTTGCCCCCGCAGGCGACGTTTTTTCGCGAAAAAGTGTGAAATCGTCGAATTTCACACTTGTCGGAGCGAAATTTCCGT